>JAYKAV010003006.1:0-65600 GCA_035582835.1 Phoebastria nigripes | reverse complement strand
TCCCTGTCCTCCATGTGCTTTAGCATAGCTTCCAGGAGGATCTGCTCCATGATCTTCCCAGGCACAGAGGTGAGGCTGACTGGCCTGTAGTTCCCCAGGTCTTCCTTTTTCCCCTTTTTAAAAACTGGGGTTATGTTTCCCCTTTTCCAGTCAGTGGGAACTTCACCGGACTGCCACGACTCCTCAGATATGATGGATAGTGGCTTAGCAACTACATCTGCCAGTTCCTTCAGGACCCGTGGATGGATCTGATTGGGTCCCATGGACTTCTACATGGGGTATGAGTCTAGGTTCAGTGAAACAAAAAAAACCCATCCAAAACTCCAATTTGCACAGACTTTCAAAGGAAGAGCATAATAATTCAGCAAACTCAAATTTGGAGCTGAACTTTCATCTCCTGTTCCTGAACAGTTGTTCAGGGCCTATTTGTCCTTTTTAGACCTATTTAGTTTTTCTTTTTTCACTTGGATCCTTTGGTAGCTGAGATTGGGAAATGGSAGATGAATGTGTTTATGGGAAAGTTTAAAGGAAAGAGTTCACGTGCAGCATGTTATCAATCATGTCTTGTAAATATGATTACAGCGTTTACACTGCATCACATCAAAAGCCAAATGTTATGTGACATCTCCACCGTTGTAAACTTTAAGGAAGCTTTTTCAAAGTATAGTGATCCATCTCTGAAACTGGATGCCTGCTGTCAGCATTGGAAGCAGCAGCGCTCTGATCTGAAAGAGCTGGTAGCAGAGGGTGTGAATGCCAAGCTGTCAGTGGTGTGGCTACTTAGGGAAGAACCAGAGAGGCACTGTCACCTGTGCCAGTTGCAGTGAGGAAGTCTGGTATCTCTCCAGCTGTGTCTGCGATGAAATCATTATGGGTGTCTTGCTACGGCATCTGCAGAGTCATCTGTCTTTAGCCTCTGCCTCGCAGTGTCCTAGTAGGATTAACTTTGGTTAATCTCACTGGTATTTTATTGATAGAATTTGGGCTTTTTTTACTAGAATTTTACAATGAGTGTGACTTTTTGGATATTTCTCTCAGGACTCAGCAAAAGTAAGTTTTTCACATTATGGCTGGGGACATGGATCTGAACAGAATCCTTGGGTCTGAATTTTCACTTGTTAYTGAGATGTATCTAAGTGCAACCTATTTCTGGCTTACATTTTTCCCTGCTGTCACCATCATCCAGTGTGTACATCTGGCCAGTAGCTTTTATGCAAAAAAAAGAACGTGACTTTGAGGAACACAGTGACTGAGTGTGATTTATTCTTCACTCATTAGCTATTCATCAACTCCCCTGTCAAGGATTCTGGGTAACGTAGTCCACGGGGCCTCTCCTTGGGGTAAACAGTACCAGATGGTTAATGTTAGTGCTGTGAGAGATCATGCTACAAAGAGCCCTAGGCACAGGAACCTAACACAATACAACTGCGCTCCAAAGAGTGGGCTGTGTGCCTGTGGTGTCTGCAGAGGCTCTTTCTCAAAAAGAGAGCCTGTGAGACTCTACACAGCAGGACTTGTGGGCATGGGGAGGTGGAACGGGGACATGCACTGGAAAAGAAGTTTAGCCTCTGGGTGCTGGGATCTGGGATGCAGGAACAATGGGAACAAAAATGGTTGGGAATTGGGATTTCTGTTCTAAAGAAGGAAATTCCAGTGGTTTGAAACAAAGCTTAGTCCAAAGCAGAGCAAAATGCTAACATGCTCCCATCAATCAAAAGTCTGACAGGGTTTGATTACTGTGGTAGTATTGAAAAGAATTTTATTATCAATATTAGTGTTCTAGTTCTATGGAACTTTGAAAATTAAATTAAATTAGCCCATGTGATAGTGTCAATAATGTGTAACTGTTTAACATTGTATATATATASATTGCCGTGTTATATAAACTTGATATTTGTTACAGTCTGAGCAACTAAAGCTTAATCAAAATGGAGAAATGTCAGTTACATATTCCAGCCACTTCCTGACAAATTTGTGGAAGCCAACCCATTCCCACAAAGCTTTCTGATACTGACAAACTGGATGTTTTTAACTAGTCTAAGTCGGGACACCAGCACCAGCAGTTCCTTTGCTACCATCTGTAGGAGGTCAAGAGCTGTCCTGATAGCCCCATCCGGCACTGTTATGCTAAGCCCAGATATTCAGGACCAGGATTTAGCATATTAGCAGTTTTCATATGAATTTCCTTCTTCTCTTCAGTTTGGGAAGCCAAAGTGCTGAGTTCTAGGCAGTTTCCATGGCACTGCTGCCTGATCAGACATCTGCTTCAACACTCCGTCTCAGCGGAGTGCAGTGGCCTTTTCTGATCTGCTTGTTCCTAGGTGCAACCAGTATTAGACTTGTTGTAGGTAACACCAACACTGTCACAGGCAAAGCTAATTTATTGTAACTTTTAATTTTTGAAATATCTCAGGAGTAGCAATTTAGTTGTCCCTGATACATTTTTAAATTTTGTTGTACAATCCAAGACGAGACACAGTTCTTCCTTGATTTGCTCAGGGGTACCTTGGCACATCTTTTGGAAACCAGCAGCTGGATCCAGCAATTAGGAAAATGAAAACCATAGTTTTGTGCAAAGAYGTATTTGTCAGGCCATGATGCTTTGGCCCCATGACTTCTAGCAAATTGGCTGGTGTGCATTCCCAGCAGGCAGTAATGAGAGATCAGTGCGTCCTTCCTAACCTTTGGTTAGAACTAAACAGGAAGGATAGAGACCCGGATAAAGCATTAACACAGCTTTAAGCATAGTCTCTGACATACCTCTAAACAAGATAATAACTCAGGACAACAGTGATTTCACCAACCTGGTGTAAACACATTCTGTCCCTTCAGGAAAGAGAAGGTAGCCTGGATCTGCAACTGGAGCTCATGTTTGTGCTGGTAATTTCGTACTTAATGTCATTTTTAGAAGGGACAGATGCTATAAATGGCTGTGGTCTCCCACTGGAAATCACAAGGTATCACTGAAATCTGTACATCTCAAAAAATTGTCCAGCCAGTCTTTCTTGGTAGAAGTAAACCGTTTGCATTCGTATGTATCCACCAATGTGAATAGAGCCCTTTATATGCAGATTTCAGACTAGGATGTTTAATCAAGTCAGCAGTAACAATGGCTATCTCTTGCTATCAAGGAGAGTAAGTGTCCCCTGTATTACAAGCACACTCAATCCACTCTACATACTGAGGGCAGTGTACAGCTGTCCTTCTGGGAAGAAGTAAGAACAAGTAGTGTTGGGGGAGCTTTGACCTCGTTGACAGCCTATGAAATGCAGTCAGACAGCAGAGGTGAACAATTTCTCTGCTGCCAAAATGTATCAATTGCCAGAGCTCCTTACATGATGTCTTACTGTGTGTCCTGCTCCACGTCTGTCCAGCACCTCTCTGAGAGACGTCAGACCACCAGTGCTCAGGCTGGTCTGTACACCTCTGGCAACTTGATATCCCTTTCATCACTAACTACTCTACTTACTGCCGAAGACCAACAAAATGAGGCTGGTTTTATCTAAAGCTGAGGTGGGTATGATGGGGCAAGAGACCCTTTCAAAAGGTTCAGCAACTTCAGCTGCCGGTAGATAAACGGGGTATTTTGTAGCTTGAGAATTCATCTAGGTTTGTCACTGCTTTGTGGTAGTCAGGAAACAATGGCTGAGGTAAAGTATCATTTCAGTTCCATATATTAAAGTATTTTTTGTTTTACCCCTCTTTCACTTTTCTTTGACACCATGGGAGAAATTCAGTTGCTTAAACATAGATGTCTAGCGTCATTTTAGGTGCTATGGGGTATCACACCTTACTGCCAGCTGTTGTCCCAGATGGCTACAGGGCTCCCACAAGTCCTTTACAAGGGTTTCAGGTGTCTGAGGGTGTCTCAAATCACAGTAGGCTTCTGCATCGAAGCAACTGCAGTTGGCTTTATTGCTGCATTTGGAATATGTCTCCCATGAGGTACCTTAGCTATAACACCACTGCTATGGTGTAGAGGAATAGCTCTGGCTTTTTACCAGTCCCAAGCATTTATTAAGAAGAGGAAATTCATGTATTATTGCAGAGGGATGAAGAGACCAACAAAGAAAAGTTGGATAATTCTCTGTGCTTTTAGCCCATATTTGGGGAAGTGACTACTTCACTGCACATAGACCTTGTTCAGCCTTGAGCTCCAGGTGTTTATTGCCCAGCTTTCTGAGGTCCAGATCGCTTAATCCCACCACAAACTTCATCCACCACCTCACTCAAACCTGTTCTTGTCTCCTTGGTGGACGAGGAACTCATGGAAGTTGCMACTCTCTGCAGATCCACTGAGGTCTACCAGCAACCCTTCGCTAGGTCCCACCCCACGGTACACCCATACTGTCTGATGATACCAGCCCTGCTTCTGCCAGCCAGAAATTGCAAGGAGGTTAGCTTTGGGTGGTTGCCACCAGCTAGGTTCCCGTGTAGCCAGCTTTGTGCAGACGCTGCTGACTCTGTCCATCCTTGCTGTGAAGTCTGCTCTGCACCATGGTTGTGGCTCCTCTCTGTGCTTGGCACAGGCTCTCCATGTTGGGAACATAGAGCAAAACAAAGCCCTCTGCCACCTCCGGCTGAGCTTTTTAACTTTGTTACTAAGCCAAAAGCTGTCACTTGTAAATTCAGTGTCCTTCTATAAGTATGCTTAGAATAATAATGTATTAACAATCAAAACATAAACAAGTTCCAACCAAACCTTCAAAACTCAGCAAGTGAACTTATCAGTAAGCATGTAAATGAAGACTTCCAGAGCTGTATTTTGTCCTTCTCTGGGGAGCAGAGATGGGTTTAAAATTAAAACTCTCTCCTGTACCTAAAAGACTTTACCTCGTCTTCTCTGTCTCTCCTTTAAACCCATCACTTCAGACGATGTTTATTGTTTTCTCATCATTCCTGTCTTGAACTATTGTCCTCTGCCATGCCTTCTGTTTGTCATGCCTGATTTAAATTTAAATTCTTTGGGACAGGGGAAATATCTATATTTGTAAAATGTCCAGTAAATTTATGGTGCTGTATAATTTATGATTCTAAGTGCAGGACATATTTCAGTTTGACATTCCAACTTATATTTTCAAAGCCATAAATAAAGTATTTATGAGCAAGATCTTGAACATTTTATTTTTAACGTGTTATACTTGAATGTTTATTTCAAGGATGGATAAATATTGAAATAATGTGGGCAGAACATATTCCTCACTTTCTCCTTCTTCAGGCAGTATTGAGGGGCCAATGCCCTCTTTACTGCCAGAAAAGGGATATTTTACTCTGCTTATGGGGATCCAGCATACTGTGTGTCATCAGGGAAGAGTGAGCAATGATGGTTCCAGCTAAAAATGGCTTCGGAAAGGACAAACAATCCTTTCAGAAGCACTTGTGAACTAAGCTGATATACAGAAATGTTATTTTGATATAGCACAGAGTGAGTATGAATGTTCATCTCTTAAGAAAATATTTGAGTGCAGCTGTTGCTCTCTTGTCCCATATGGTTATGCTTTTAAGCATGGCTTGAACTTGAAGCATTTTCCATTTACAAAAAAAATTCATTAACAAAATCCTTTTTCCAAAAATAATATTCACACGTGAGTCTCTGCTTCTGATATTTTTCTAACTAGTTAATCTCTTGATGCATAGTTCCCTTGTCCCCTTGCTCTGCTTTATATGCATTTTATACCCATGGCCCTGAAATCTTCCAAACTGGTTCAAGAGTGTGGAAAGGTTAGGCTGCCTTGTTTTTGCTCCAAAGGATCTTAACTTACCTATTATGACAGAGTGTAAAGTCTCACAAACCAGGTGTGCCACCTCTTTGTTACAGACTCAAACCAATCCTCCGATGTTAATGTGCTCACTGACAGAGTTTCCTCCTGTATTTGTGAGACTGTCCTAAACTCAGCCCTCAGCGTGGGCAGATGCTGTGTTAATATATTGCTTACATCCTTATGGAAAAGAAACATCCCTTTAAACATGGGAATGTGCTCATGCAATGTACTCTGGGCCACCTGGCAACATAGCTGAGATTGTATGTTAGGAACTGGGCTTATATCTGTACTGACAGTGAAGCGTAGCTGTAGACAGGTCATTTTCTTTTAAAGGTAATGTTCTGCATGGGATGTTAAACAGACGCCCTTTCCAGTAGCCATGCAGATGGAAGCAAAAATTGCACTGAGCCTCCCAAAGAAGATTGGTAGACTTTAAATCTCACTGGCAAGGCAATAGCCTAGAGCGCTTGCTGTTTATCAAATGGCCTTCAGGAATGCCTTTTTAGAGCATTACATTACTTTAATGAAAGTAATGAAAATAAAACCAGTTTGTCTTCCCATATGTAATCTATTACTGGCTGGGCAAAAAAGACACATGCTGTTTCTGCATCTACTTCCATGGTGGATCTTTATAAGGGAGATGAGAACAGAGCCCCTTAATCATACTGGGAAATGCTGAAAAGGCTATGATATATGACTGATAGCAAAAATAATATCTGAATTGGCCAATTTCTGCTGTGCAAGCAGTGCATCCATTGTGACATTAGGTACTAGATTTTGTTTTCCCTTGAGCATCCTGTATAAATAGTCTGTGACAGTTCAATAACGAATTTATTACACCTGTAACCCTCCACTATCTGCTGCTCCTAACCTTTGCATTCCGTGTATGATGCTGGGAGAGGGTGGCACACAGAGTCTCATGATAACATTTCTCCATTACAGACTTGCAATATAAAATGGCTTGTGGTCAGGCAGCTGCTGGGAATTATTATATTTCCTAATCTTTTTTTTTCCTGTTTTTCTTCTCCTTTTGCAAGTGTTCCCTGCATTGGTTAACACTGTACTCTGAATCGCATGTATATTGATACACCGCCTTTTCACAAGTGTGTGATACCTGTAGCTTCTACTGCTTTCATGACTGAGCTAGGAGGTCAGCATTCAGGGCTCTACAGTGGTAAGTGCCCAATTTGAAAGCCACCTTGAGCAGATGTGAAGAAGAGATCCGGATGCTTAATATTAGCAGAAAAGACACTAAGAATGATGCCATTATAGTGAGTAGTTAGGGAACACTTATTACTAGTACTGCTGAGGACTAGAAAACAGAAGTTTAGAGAAGAAATTATGCTTTTTGCCAGTTCCAAAAATCAATGGTAATGCGTCAAGCCTCAAAAATTTGTGAAACTGTCTTAAATCAACAGTTAAAAATATATAATAATGAAAGTCACGTTCTTTTTATTTTTCTTTCTTTGAGGCTTATGACTGCACTGCAGTTTTCAAATTTTAGTTAGGGAGTCTAGACACTAGTCACAAAAAACCTTGATTCAGCAATTTAGGTGCTTGAGGCTTTAAGAAAGAGGATCCAAATAGCCTGAGGATCTGTCACGGATGGAGCGAGAGGGAGAGGTGCACTTCACTCATAAGAGAGAAGCAGCAATATGTTTACTGATGCAAGACAGCGATTTAACAAAATTTTGATAGTAAATGCGGCAGTGAGTTAACAAGGTTTGGTGGCAAGGTGCACTTGATTATTTACTGCATGGAGGACAGGGTCAGACAAAATTGTCAGGGAGACCCTCCCGTTGAGTTATGAGGTTCAGAAAGGACCCCCTTGCTCTCTAAACTCCTTATCAGAGAGGAGTCTAGGTGCAGCTGGATCCAATCCTAGTCCCAGACTTGGTCAACGGTTTATGTCTCAAGGATTATATATGCGCAATCAATCCTTTCTATCACTTAGCTACAATTTCCAAGTTTAGCATGCTATTAGTCACTTACCGAGGATCTATTGTGGCAAGGAATCTCTCAACCTTGAGGAGTATCCTTGAGAGGTGTCCCTACTCAAGGGAAGATCCTGGTGTGCGGCCCGCTGCCGAGCAGGAGAGCTCAAAGGGCTTTTGGGCTGCCCACTATTTATGGGGGTAAGATGATTGACTCATAGTCATATTTACAAACCGACTGCAGACATTAGTTTCTTCCAAATTTATCTGGAGTCACACATTGACCAGCACTGTGGTTAGGCAAATGCATCGCCTATTGTGTTGTTATCTGCATCCATCAGAAGCATTCATCACGATCACCACAGGTGATTATCGCTTGAGCAGGGTTAGGGAAAAGATCAGGTCAGGGGGCAGGGAGAGCACACAGTCACAGGATCTGGAGAAAATCATGCATAAGCAACTTTAAAAAGRTAAAAGCAGGCTTTAAAATACCTGAAAATGGGTCAGTGGCCCAACTGATTAGACAACAATTATGCAATCTCTGCATAATTATTAAAAAAAAAAGGATGAAGTCTCTGTTCTTCCCAGTCTTTGTGTGTGAACCAGAGCCTGCTGAAATCATTGGTAGAACAATGGAATGATTTCCGTCAGGCTTGGAGCAGGCTTTGAACATAGTCTTCAGTCAGGACAACGGGAAGGCTGGAGCCACAGCCAGGGAAGCTGGAGAACATGAGGAAATATGGGACTTTTAGGGTAATTTTTGTGTATGTTTGTCTTTCCTATTCACCATGGGATTGATGCACAGATGGTTTTCAGCTACAGAAGTGAGGTCTTGTTCCAAATTTGGGACCATTCAGAACTGGCACTTTCACTGTCTTTTATTCAGAGGGAGACTAAATTTTCAAAGGATTTAGTATTAGCTTGCCTTCGAATGCTAAGTGCAAAATAAGGGCATGTAAAATACATCTCCAGCTGAAGAACTACATCCTGTAAGACTGAAAATGCATATGAACAAGATATAAAATAAGACAATGAAGAATCAGAAACAGTATATGACTAAAAAAAAAAAAAAAAAAAAAAAAATCAACATGAATATGATCCTCCAGTATTCGTTTCTATATGATGAAGGCCCAGTGGTAGGATTTCACCCTAGAAATTCTACTCTAGAAATTCTACTCTTGCTGGTTAACAGGGGGCTTTCATGCATACTTTAAACTGTCAAGCGGTTCCTTTAGCTTCCTTGGGACTAAGCAGGTGCTAAAGTTTCTTCATATGCATAAGGACTTTGCTGATTTTACACCCAGCCATGCTGCTCCCTGCCACTGACACACAGAGTAGGGCACTACTGACGTGTCTGAACGCTGCTCACTGTGCAGGTGACAAATTTCTGCCTCTCACCTCTGTACAATTTTTTTGTTTCACTAGTTGACAGGCTAAGTAGCGACCAAAGCATCCAGGTTGTTGCAGATCGGGCTACCCAGGCGTATTGCGGTCTCGTCTCAGTTGGCAGTTTTCTTCCCACTGACTGCCGTGGGGAGGCAGCTCATGAAGCCGATGCTCAGCTCCTGGTCTTGAGAATTCTAAATTTATGAAATTCAAATCACAGGAAGCCTGTGATAAAATCCTACGGACATTATCAGTATTTCCATAAGAGCTAGGACTACTTAGTCGTGGTCTACTGACCACCAGAAAGTTCTTTAAGCTTTCCAGATACGGTGGTCTGAGAGAGTTTATTTTTCAGTATTGCTTCCTGTTAATCCTAATTCTGATCAATGTTGGGAATAGTGATTACATACACCTTCAAATCCATGTAAAAGTAGTAACAATTGTGTTGTTTTTTAAAAATCCTGGCTGTCATTGTTCCTCTCTCTTTTTTTCTGCTTTCTTCTCTGGCCCCTGATTGTTCAGCTACAATAGCTGTATGTAGTGTGTGTTTAGGTGTCTAGGAAAAGAGCAATTTGTACCCTCAGGAGTGATGAATGCATTTCTAAAGAAGCATTATTTAATCTTCTCATACATGTTGATGCACAGGCTTTTCTTAATTTTGAATTTGTGTATTTGGGTCTTTATAATCTCTGTAAGAATTAGATCTGTGAAACTAACCTAGGTATTTTTCTCTGTTGCTGTTTGATCAGATTCCAACTGAATTTAATTCTGAATGTCTGTGAACCTTTGGTGTTTGCTGTCCACAAATATTGAATGTTCGAACTTAAGAACAACTTCTTACCCCTCGTGAAAGGGAGGGAAAGAATTTTAAATGAGCACTTGAATGCTTATGGAATAAAAAGTCTTTTATGTGCTTGGCTGTGGTGTGTGCAACTCAGAACTCACTCTCAGCAGCACTAGAAGAATTGCATCTTGGTTTTAAATATGGAGGTTTGGGTAAGCCCCTGTGTGAAAATGCCATACAAAAGAGTTGCAATCCCAGGCAATGGAGCACTCATGGAGTCAGGCAGTCTCTTTCCAAACTGCACAGACATTTAACCAGAGTGGTGTATATCACCTCAGATGGGGCAAGGAGCTTGTACAATGAAAACCCTGCTTCTTCAGTGCAGCGAGAGCATCTGAGCTTGCTTCAAAGTCAACAGAAGTAAAGGGTATTCAGTGGCTTGATATTCAGCAGAGCGTGCTGTGTGAATGAGTGCCCTATTTTACCATCACTTTGCTTTCCATAAGTGCCAGTAGAGTGGCACCAGGGTTGGGTGCCCACAGACAGTGAGCGCTCTCCACAAAGGCTTTACGCAGAGCGCTGGCAGAACCAAGAAACATAGGCAAAGTCATCAGTGATTTCTCCAACCCCAGTTCCCTGTGCCTCTCCATGATTCCTTACAGGCCTTCCAGGTATAACAGCCACCATAAAAAATTAGGCCTCTTAAGTGACAGGAAAGATCACAGGCTTGGATTCTTTCTTGAGCTTGCCCAACAACAGCCATCATGTGGCTAACCATCACTGTGCGGTAAGTAAGTAACTCAGATCAAAAAGCGAGCCATATTTACTGTCTTCTCACATCAAGGCAGACTAAGAAAGAGCTATTTATGTACCACTAAAGTTAAAGCAATACAAAGATAATTTAATCTAACATCAGAAAAAAATCTGCCAGAAATTCCACTCTCAGAAAAGACTATTATTGTTATTCCTAGTTCAAAGTCCAGGAACACTAATGTATTTCAGCAGCTAATAAAATTACTCTCTGGGATTTTTTAAATTTGCAATCCACTGTGCTTATATGTTCCAGGGATAAAAAGGAAAAATACATCAATGCTTTGAAGAAATGCTGTCTAAAGTGCAGTCATTCCATCTGAAAACAAATCAACTGTAATATTATAAATACCTAGCTGTGATACAGTAGACATTGAGGCAGTTCACAAAGAAGTCATTGTACAGGTGGGGAAATTGCAGCACAGTCTAGGGAGGTGGTTTGCGAAGGTTACCCAGAGCAGCACTGGTTTCAGAAGTGAACAGCGAGGAAGTGTGCCCAGCAGTACACGCGCTTACCAGGTCAGTTTAGGCAAGCGAGTCTCCTTCCTTGCACAAGTAGAGGAAAGAAAGACAAACACAGAGCAACACCTGGACCTCTGACGAGGATTTCTAAGACTGACAGTGCTAGGCTAACGAAAAACACAAGATTAAAATCTGAGCCTCCTGAGCCTGTCACATCCATCAGCATATAATCCCTGCCCCTGTTCTCAGTCAGTAAATCCACTGATAATGTAGTGGAAGAGAGCACACATTTTTTACTTTGTAAGGAAAATGTGATTGAACTTTTGAGATATATTATGACCTTTTAGTGTGAAACTCTTGCTAAAACAGTAGAAGAGTTTTGGCAGGCTAGGGAGAGAAGAGGAAGAGGCGTACCGAAACGAAGGAAGGCAGGACACCAAGGTACCCTTCCTGTACTAAAGACCTTCTGAAAACGTCAGTGGGCCTGGGGTGTGCCTGCCTACTCCCCCCCAAGCTGCCCAAAGTAGGCAGGTGACAATTTGCATGATGCTGCTTGGATCGGAGGAAGGCAGGTAGACCTTCATGCTGCTTTATTTCTTGTTTCTTTTTGTGCACCTCGTTTGAGGTTTCCAGCGGGTGTGGCTGGGGAACCTCAGTAGCTCCAGTCCTACCCCAGCAGGACTGTGGGAGTGGTGGGGAGTCTCCAGTTTCTTTTTTAACTACTGTCTCCTCAGTAAGATGGCCTCCTTTCTGTACTTAACCCCTGTTTGCCTCTGCAAGAACAGTTCTTTCACTCCTACATTTGTCCATTTTGGATCAATATAGTGTTGCCAGAGGTAGGGACTCACCTCACAGAAACTCTGTTTCACCCTCACATTTATCTATTGCTCCAGCAGCTGTTGTTGCCTCCCCCTTCTGCTGTACCAAATAACAAATAATATGCACCAGGGAGTGGAAAGGGCCTTTTTACAGGCTACATATTTTGGTCATGCTGTAATGAGATGAACAGGAGAAATGTCTGACTACTGACCACCCCAGGTGCTAGGCAGGAGGGTGGCTGCTGTTGTTTCTCTTGGTGTTGCTACAGCTGTTGTTCCCCAACAGGGATATGTTGCCAGTATTTTAACTCCATCAGTTACGCAAGTCTCACGTCCTCTGCAAAATGTACATACGTGTATATACACACATACATATCTAGTTCCCATAGTTTGCCTTTCCTCCTGCCCCTCCTCAAATCCAGTGATACTTCCCCCACTTCCTTTCCTCTTTAGCTGGCTGAAGCTTGTTTTGTGGTCCCCAGCTTAGCAATAGCATTTGTGGAGGGCAGATTTCTGGCTGGCCTGGGGGATAACTTCCCCTCAGAGAAGCTGCTGTCTTCATGGCAGATAAACTGGCCTTACTGCCAGCTTGCTCGGGGGGCTGGGAGCCAGCCTTCCCTCCTGCAGTGCCCGCTCCCCGGGCTCGGCCGCCGACTCAGCTGCAAAGGGAGGTGAAAACAGCCAAGGAGAGGGTGGATACTGAGCCATACAGCTTGCCGCTTTATGTCTAGTTAACTTGTGAAATATGACTGTGTGCAATGAACACTGACTAAGGAAACATTAAGATTCAGAAATTAGCATGGAAAGGCAGTGCGAATGTAGCGTAACCGAAGAATGAATCGAGGTGAAAGTATTAATCTGCGACGTGCATACATATGGCCTCAAAAGGAAAAGACATCACCAAAGTTTCCTTCACACCCCAACTATTTCTCTTTGCTTAATTACATTGTGTTCTACAATTTTTTGTGGAAAACTTTAATATGGAGTCTCTACATGGATCATTGTCAGAGTGAGAATAACAGTACTTTGGTAATTATTAAAAGATTGGTTGCAGTAGTGCTTCTTCTGCTTTCTTTTTTTTTTTTAAAGCTTTTAAATCTTAGCTTCCTGATGTGCYTTTATTTCTTTTCGTATGAGTAGCAACACATATGTACGCTGCAGCCAGCCTAGTAAGAGTTGTAGTTTGCTAAGAAATTGAACATAAAATCATTTTCAAATTGATAGTAATCTCCCTCCCTTTAGCTCGCCTCTGCATCGTCATTGGAATTTTGCTTTGACTGTGAATCAGAGTTTGATGAAAAAGTCTTCGCTTCTCATGTTTGCATCCTGCAAATGTTATGTCTTAAATCCCTCTTTTTTCCACATGACTTCATGTGCTAGCAATTTGACTTAATGAGTAGCTACAATAAATGTACAGTATGGAAATATTGTTACAAGTCTGCTAGAGTGTTCCCATGCTTAAGCAAAGTGTTGCGTTGAAAGAGATGTAAAATATATAATTACACTGAGGCCTTGAACAAAATCCTGCTTCTTAGTTCATTCTTACCCTTTTTTGGACAATGTGAGTGGGCCTTGTTTATGCCTTCTTTTTGAACACTATTGCTGAGCTTCTAAGCATCAGAGCTTTACTTTCCCTATCATCATCCATGGATGCATTCAAGCCATTAAAATGAATAGATTTCCTTGTGTATTGTTGATTTTATTTGAAGCTCTGCCAGATTCCTTATGTAATGATGTCATTAAAAAAAATCTCACATATGCCCATTGGTAATTTTATCTGGAAATTTAATTTACTGGAGGCAACAAACAAGCAGAGCCTAGAATTAAATGCAATGAGATTTCCACTCTGGTGTATTTACAAATACTAGACAAGTCAAATCTGCCTTCCCCTCTGCTTCAGTGCTAGCCTGCTCCTGCCAGTCTGTTTTTGCTTGCCTACAAGAGCACAACTCATGGTTGCAGGTGTAGGTTCCACAGATGAGGATTGTGATTTATTTTTTAATTTTTTTTTTTTTTTTAGTTCCTTTGCAACCCAGATCTTCCAAAAGTTTAGGAAATAAGTTAGTGCTAACTTGTAACCTGAACAGCTCCAGTCTGTCCTGTCCCCTGCCTCCAGGCTTCAGAGAAGTGCATGTGCCTGGTGCATTTCAGGGTGCACCTGGATGCCATTTGCAGGTCTCTACCTGAGTAACTGACGAGCTGCTGTGCTCACATTTTGCATTTTCCACTGACCTGCCAGTGCTATCAAGGATTTCTCACCTGAGCACGGGCTCCCTCTGTGAGCCATGTTTTCCCTCCTGCATCCCAGCCTTCTTTCTTGCTGAGACACAATGTGAGCCAAATCCCTGGCTATAGTGTGTCATGGGAGACAAAATGTGGCTGGGGAGTCCCACCCCATGGGCCATGAGACAGCCCCATTTCAGGCCTCATGCTTTCAACAGCATTTCCAAAATGGGAATACTTCCTGCTGACCCAGATGTTTTGGTTTGTCAATCAGAGATTTTTATTCTTTCTAACGGAAATTCAATGTTTTCTGCTGTTGCTTGAAACTTCATTTTTCCTCCTAGAGAGCTTTGAATAGAGGTCTCCTGAGCTACCACCACTCTGCTCCCGCACCCAGTTAGTTTTAGACACTGATCTTGGGGTTTGTGCTAAACTACCATCTTTACCTCTGGGCTACAGCGCTTGCATATGTTTTTATCATGTTAGCATCTTAGTGTGCTTCAGGAAAATGTCTCTTTTCAGCATTAATATTGTAGGGAGGCCTGGGCAGACTACAAAAGGGAAGGCGGGACATTTTGTAGCAGTGCTGAAAAACAGTTTGCTAAACTGTCCTTGATCTTGACACCCTAGTTCATCCTCATAGAATTGAGGTAACGGTTTTTCTCATGAAATGTCTGTTTCGTGTTCTGCCAGAAGATGAGAAAGGGCTGAAAATCCCACAAGAAAAGTTGGCAAGCCCCAGCCTGATGCTGGTCCAGCCTGTCATGAGGAACGGTGTGCAGCATCGTGCTAGGTCCCGGTTCATGGACGCCTTTCCTGAGCAGACGTATGTTACTCTGAGGTCTCCTGCACTGCTTTACACTACTCAGCATCACGGACTCTCTCACCTGACCAGCTCCTGAGAATATTTTGAAAAACTTATTCAAAACTCTATTTTAAGCAGTTTGTAGCACCAGCACAATAATAGCACTGTCACACTGTTATACAAGGCCATCATTTGGTTCCCACCCTGGCATAGACCAGGAGAACTTTAGTCTGGTAGTTTCTCCACTTGGTGACTGGCTTACTGCCTTGTAAAACAGCACGACGGGACTATTACTACTGGAGGAAGGGACAGGCATCAGGAGATCCGATTGGTCGACACCTCTTTTTCATTTGGCATAATATTTYTCTTCTTGGAAGTAGCGTATAAAACAAAATGTTTGCAACTGTAACACCTCATAATTTACTTTTTCCCCACAATGCAAAATCAATTTTAATATAGTTTGCTTAATTTATAACCAACCTACTGATACTATTATTCGTTGCTTATACATGGTGCAACCTAGGGGGTTGCGGCTGCCATGCGAAGAGGGGAGGATGAGGTGGCCATGCGGCCCCACCACACCGAGTGGTGGCTGGCGGCAGGGCTGCAGCCCCCGGGCTTCTTCCTGTGAGCCCACGCTGGCTGGAAAGGCATGGGACATTTCATAACACTGGCAGTGTTTTTCTAAGTACCCTCATGGCTCCTTCTGAAAAATTTGTTCACTTAGTCTTGCAAGGCTTCTACGTGGTAGGGAAGTACTCACTATCCCTGTTTGACATATGAGCATTTCAGGTAGAGAGGGGCAAAGCCGCGCACCGGCTCCATTTGGCCGCCAGCACCAGTACAGACCCTGTGCCCCAGCCCTTTGCCACCTGCCTTTGGGATCAAACCTGCATTGTCCCTGTCCCAGCGCAGCACGCAGGTTCCCCTCTGAGTGACGCCCCACATGCCGGAGGGAACCCCGAGTGCTGTGAGAGGCTCTGAGCATTAAACCAGTCGGGCTGTAACAGCCTGGGCACAGAGAGGAGCGCTGTGCTACCACTGCGGCACGAGGACTTTCACAACGTCTTTACTTCCTCTAAAAATAGGTGTATTTTGTGATTAAATGCCTCTTAAAAAGAAAAAAATACTTTCAGAATCTCAGAGCCAGTGCTTCTGTGTGTGTAAAATTTCTCATTATTCTCTTCTGCTTTGGCACCCTTTAACACATTCAGCTTGGAGCAGTGAATTGTCAACCCAAAGCTGAATTATCTGCAGGAAAAAGAAGTCTCCTCTGAAATAATGCCACCTAGGCTTAGTTCCTGGTCCTGGTTAGCTTTGGCTCTTAGGGTCATGGTTTCTCATACCATCAGACCCAGTCTCTGTAGAAGACATAAAGAATGGCACTGTTGCCATTCTGACTTATGTGAAAATAGTGAGCAAACAACAAATTTTGCTCAAACTAGCACTTGCCAATTTTTCCTTTTAATTTTTTTTCCTAATTGGGTTTGCTTCGAACCAAATTCTGAGAGCATCTGCCCAGCATGAGGTCAGGGTACTGCTGCTACTGCTCAGATAGTGGCAGCCTTTTTCAAGACCTTTCCTGGGGATGTGGCTGGTGTGGAGGTCCCCTGCAGACATGAAGGTTTCACCTCCTTCTTTCCTGCATCCTCTGAGGCAAGGGACTTTTGGGGGATGGGTCAATATTGCATCAATACCAGGGCATACTCCAGCTATACCTGGCTAGCATGGGACCCCGAAGGCCACAGTGAGGGGTAACAAAACAGAAAAGTCCGCAGGTTGCTACAAGCTTTGCTAGGGCTCGTTCAAATGATTCAGCCAATTAGCTCTTTTTTCATCCTTAACCTGATCTTGTATGGTTGATAAACATTGCTAAACATCATACAGCCAGATGAACAGCATTTGCTCTTCTAACCATGCAATTGCACATCTCCTTGCAAACTTGCCAAATTTCTTGTTAGCCGCACTCGGCCTCTGAACTGCTACCAAATTATCGCTTTCAGGTTCTCTTACTCCAGGATGACATTGAGCTGCCTAAGTGTTGCCTCGAAGCCAGGTTTAGTCACACGTGTAAAAATGTGTCATTAGAGTGGGGTTGATCTCCTCAGTTCTGTTTTCTGCATTTGCCACTCTGGTTTGAGTTGCTCAGGAGAACAGTAGCACTGAGCAGCAAGCACTGTTGGGGCCAGCTCTCTCCTGCAGTTACCTGCTGCGTCCTGACTCACGGTCCCTTGCCTGATTTCGCAGTGGCAGGATACAGCCCAGCTGATGGCCCTGTGTCTCAGCTGCCCACTGCTGGTCCTGCTGCAAAGGAGCAGAGCGAGTGGTGCGAACCACCATGGTTCACATCCCACCGAGTCCCTGCGAACTCAATTAATGAGTGTTCATTGCCATGAACGCTAATAGCTGGACTGTGAATGGTGGCAGCTGAGGAGCAGGGTAGATCACCCAGCCTGCCACCTCTGCTGCAGGGGTGGTAATCTGCAGCCAGAAGCAGCAACCGCAGCTAATTCCCACATAGACTTGAGTCGGATCCCTTTAGGGAGCAGTGTGCTAATATATTTCAAGCAGACTGGGACAAGTGTATCAGAAAAAAACATGTGTGTGCATTCAGTCTTGAAAATACCCTGGTAGCTATATAACCCTAATTTAAATCCTTTTCAGACCCCACCAGCAAGTTTCCCTGTCAAACCCAATCCGCTCAACATCTTTTCATGGTGAACCTGCTGAAGACGTGTAAGGTGTGATCAATGCCGCGGGCCTGAGGACGGCAGGGAAGGGGCTSCACCCTGTGCCCTCCCTCCCGGCATCAGCACACGGGGAATCTCCTGCGCAGCTTCCCGCAGTTCCCCTGCTCCCCGCAGGCTCCGGCCGCCGCCATGCCCAGCCCCCGGGCTGTGGAGCCGCCGAGGGGGTGGCCGGGGGGGGCATGTGGGAGGACTCTGGGATATGTTGTCAATGTCAATATTTTTCCAAGAAAATGGAACTTTTTTATTTAAATTGTGGAATCCGTTTCTCCGAGGGGAAGCATGGAAAAAATGACATAAGCTCGCAGATCAAAATCTAACAAGTTTATTCAAATCCCAGATCACTTTTTTTTTTTTTTTTTTTTTTTTAATTGAAGAAAACATTCTGTACTGAAAGGAGAGTCTAGTTCCCGTTTGGTAACGTTCCCAACGCGCTGCATGTGTCTTGGCTGTGTCTCAGAGAGACTCTTCAGAGTGCGCTGACAGGATTTAAAGCTCACCAGTGGTGCTGGGCTGAGTTTAAAGCCCGAAGCCAGCAGCCGTGGGGGCTGTCTGTGTTTGCATGCATAGTTAATCAGACATTGATTAACATCTTCAGCGCAACAAATCCCTGTGGATCACAATTTAATGGATCCCTCCTCGGTCCTACAAAGAAAACATGGCGTAGTACAGTCCACGTGAGCTTGCAGAAAACCGGCTCCTGACTGTGAAGTGGGAATGTTTCTGGTCATGTCATCAGCACTTTAGACAAGTTTCTTGCTTTCGTATACACGTTTGCGGGTGGGACCTTTTATTTATCAACCAGACCCCCGCCTCAGAAAAATCCCACATTAGTTTATTCACTGCTAACCTTTTTTTTTCCTTTTTTTTTTTCTTTAAAACTTTCAGTTAAAACCACAACTGGTCATTTCATTGGCCCAGTGTTTCTGCTCTGAGAGATTGCACACCTGGAGGTTTTTACAGGAGTTCAGTWTTGGTCCAATTCCTATGGGTTTTTTTTCCCCTCTCTTAACAAGAATCGGAATAGCTTACATTCCTGCACCATGCCTTTCCTCCCAAAGGATCCTAAAACCATTTACAAACTATAAAAGCTGCTTTTTCTGTAAACAGAAATCACTTTACCCATCAGCGAAGTGCAGCCACCTGGAGGGGAGGGAGAGGGGAGAGCAGCAGCTGTTTAAAAGCACCCCCCATTGTTACATTTTAAGCTGGAAAGTGATAAGTACTGTATCCAGCTGAATGTACGGCTGGAATTTAAGAAGGTAGGATGTAATTTTTCAAACTGTAATTTGACCGAGAGAACATCCCCAGCTCTTGCCCCAAGTGCAAAGAGGCATTTAATTTTAGCATGCGGTCAGGATAGCAGCATATGACTTATCAGAAAGAAAATCAGGACCTCTGGCAGGAAATTATTCTAAAGCTATGTAGAAAGGAAGAAAAGAACCAAGTGGATAATCAGCTCCCAAGCACAACTGTGTAATATTATTTCATGAAGGACTAAGTGCTGAGCAATCTCAGGCTGCTTTGTTTTCCAGGTCTTAGAAAATTACAGCCCAGGGGTATCTGGCTGCAACAATTCTCTTGATGGCACTCACAAAAATCATCTTTCTCATCATTGTCAGAATATTATAATAATAATAATAATAATAATAATAATAATAATAATAATAATAATAATAATAATAAACCACCTACTAGTAATGATACAAGTAAAACCAAGTTCATGTGAACATAATTGAGGTTGGTTTTGTTTGTTTTCAAAGAGATTTCTTTTTGATGACTCAGAACAGATAGTAAGCTCTGTTACAGCAAGTTGTGTACTTGGCGAGATGTACATGAAAAGTAAAAAGAACAGAAAAATCAACAGAAGTTTGGAGTTTGATTGTGCTTCTCCCTTGGTTTGATGTGCCGCATTTTAAAACACTGAGGCCAGAGTAAAGATTTTAAATGAGCACCCTACTGAAAAGGAGTTTCACAGAAGACATTAACAGCTACTGAGGCTGCAGTTGTATGATCATCACAGCAAGAATAACTACTGCTTATTTAGCACTCCTTTTCCAGGGGTCTCCCAATGATCCCAAGCGACTGCATGAGAGACAGAGGGCTGTTACTCTGACCAACATGATAAAAAGGCACCATTCCTCTTTTTATTAATAAATCCAGATTTTTTAAAGTCAGAAGAGACTGTTAAAGCACCTGTGCTGTCTCCAGGCTATCACAGAACAGGCAATTCCCGAGAGTCGCTCCTTTGCTGAGCCTGGTGCTTGGATGTGCCCTAGAAAGAGGCACTTCTTCCTTTGACAACAGGAAGCAAAGAAGTGTCCACCACTTCCCTTAGTAATATTTTTCCACATTTTCCTAAAACAAAATGGTGTTAAAGCACTGTCAAGCAGTGAACAACATAACAAACAAAGCAGGAGGGGAGAGCTGAAATAGGACTGAGTGGCCTGTGGTGGCATACAGGCAAAAGGGAGTGACCTGAGCCCGAAATGGCAAAAATGAACTTGTGCTGTTCCCTCTGCACTTGTCCCAGAGGTATCCGGACTCTGCATATGACTCCTGCATCCTGCCCCAAATCAAATCTGCATCCTCCTCTACACTCTTCTGTACTATTCATGTGAAATACCAATGTTAATGCACTTTGACCGGGGTGTTCATCGCTGTTCTGAAGTGCTCTTGGCAGAGTATGAAGAAAATCACACGTTTTAAAAAAAGACAGAAGAAGTTCATGGACAAAATAGAGATAGGATAAATTCTTCCTGAATTTCTAAATATATAATAAATTGCAGAAGTGAAAAGAGTTTTAAAAATAGTAAGTTCTCTGTGTAGCTCATTTTTTCCTTTTCTTCCCATCTCGCCAATGAATATAATCCAGTTTCACTCATGCCGGTGAAATCCATGCTGAGGTCAGTCAGCATCAGACAGAACACCTATACCCAAACACCGAGTAAACAAGTTTTCTGCAGCTTGATTCTTCTTCTTCTTGATATAGATTTTGTGGCTCAGTTAACATCTTCTCTATAAATTTATACTTCCGTTCAAAGGGAAGTCAGATTTTCCTACTACAATGACTTTCTCAAAAAAAAGCCTGCTAGATGGTAAAGTTAGAGTTAAGGTGGGTTGACTGCAGCAGTTGGTACATCTAATTTATTTTCTTTTATTAGCATTAATTGAAGAAAACCCTTTTAATTCCATTTCCTTCCCACATGCTGTTGCCATGTTAGAAGGTCATTCACAAGGTATAAGTCATAACCGGGTTCACTGCATGGAAAGACAGAGCATGTAATTCTTGCAAGGAGATCAACTGATATTTCATCCCTCAGCGATAAGAGTCCACAACAGGATGAAGATAACATCAGAGTCATTGAGGGAAAGAGTAACTGTACCTGAAAAATACATCATGATCAAACCTGTAAAGTATGTCTGCAGGAAACCTTAGAAGGCCTCAATGTTTTTATCAACTCTATCTTTTTTAAGTACTGAAGTGATATAAAAGCAGGGGAAAATGATTATAGAATTTCAGTTCCTTTACAGTATTTCTTTCAAGGCCATGGGTCAAGTAGAAATACACCAGAAATAACCCTGGCTAAACTTATTTGAAAAGTATAAATGCAACCAAAGTCATGGAGGCTTTCGAGGCACATTATATTAAGTATGAAGTGCAAGTTCTTTATCCAACAAACATCTACACACCATCTGATTTTGTGAGTATCCCATCAAGTTCAACAAGCCTAATAGGGTGCATAATTTTAAGCACTCTTGAGTATTTGAAGATATTTTTTGTCTCTACTTCAGCTTTGTTCAGCAAAACATATTTTGAATATATACATAGAAGCTGGTTATGCTTTGAGAAGCCTGCCTAAAAGTTGTGTTAATTTATATAATGGACAAAAAAGAATTTGTACCTTGGACATATGAGTGAAATGTGTACGTAAAGGTGTGCTCTAATATGAGGAGAATCGCATAGACGGAGGAATAAAAGTCGCATAATGAATTTACACGTTAGCCTGAAATTTTTATGAACTAGGTAGAAGAGATATTTGGGCAGTTAGTGTCCATATTATCAAAGCTGTGTTCTGAATATATTTGAAAAATTACTTTTTGGCAGCCATATAACCCTGATTAAATTACAGTATTAGCATAGATAATTCTGGCATAGATAAATTATGGCAATGGCTAGAGTTTGTAAATGCGCATCTAAGTATTATAGCTTGAGGGTAAAAACAGAGCCAAAAAGAAAATTGTTTTCCTAGGAAGAGATCTCTGGCATCTGCCATTTATTTTTTTCTGCTAAAAATGAAAGGAGGTTTGTGGGTATGAGAAAAGGCTTTGGCTTTGTTAGAAAGCTTGCTCAAAGAGTAATAATAAAGAGTATTTAACTTATACTTTGTGTAAGTAGTATTTATTGTGCAAGTATGTAATATCTTTTGTAATAACTTTAATATGTCCATGTGATTGTTTAGTAGGATGTACCAAATGAAAGGGATATTTAACAGGTCTATTTTTATCACTGCTTGTACCTAACGATCTACTACACATGCATACCATGTGGAAGACATGGGGCCCGAACAGGCAGACTCGGAGTAGGTTCAGGACAATATTTTAGGCAAAATTGGAGCTTGGATTCAGGGATAGATTCAAGGTCAGCCTGAAATCATGTCTTCAGCTCTTGCAGTACTTCATATCTGCACGGCAGGCAGAAGGCACAAGAAGACTGTTCTTGTAAGTTATTAATACTGGAAACCTCACTTGCTAACAGTCGTCCTTGTGACTGTCTACTGCTTGTCCCCAAAATTTCAGAAGTACAGCTATCTTCAAGAAATTCTGCTTGCATTTTTGCCCCACGCAGAAAGAAGAAGCCCTTTCAGATTTCAGATGTGATCCAAGCCTGTGGAGGAGTTTCTGATCTGAGAAATCATCCAACTCTTCCATCTAATCCCCAATGATGGAAACAATCTGTTGTGCTGAGTAGGACCTTGGCTCTCTAGCAATGTGATATGGTTACACAGAGATAATATCCCTTCATAAGACTCGTGACTCTTCCTATTCTGTAACAAGGATATAATCCCCTATTAGTAGAGGATAATTCAGAAAGGCCTCTATTACATTTTATGGGAGCTTTCCATGAAGGTGTGTTCTCTTCCCTCCTTTCCCCTGCAGAAATGCAATGTGACTCCAAATTGAGTCCATCCCTCAAACTTTTTAAAATTAACTGGATGGGTTGCATGACCTGCAGTGGTCTACACTACCTTAATTTAAATCTGACCTAGAATGGGAGGAAGTAGCCAGACATTTCCCAAAATACGAACTTTTCTCATAGCCATCACAGGGCTTTAAAATATTTTAAATCCACATCACAGGAGACTAATGCCACTTATAGTACTAAGTGGCTCCCTTTTTTGATCAGGTAGATGTCTGCTCTTAGGATTGTATAAGGCCTGAACACTACTTCTAGAAGTGATTCTTCCATGTTAAGTTTCGGGTAGTCACACTGGTAAGGAAATGCCAATATTCATGCTGTATCCCATACAACAGGCCAGTTCCTGTAGCTATTTGTAAGTTCTACCCATCAGCTGAACCATTTCCAGGCACATGAACAACAAGAAGGGKTTTTTTTTCTTTTTTTCTGATTTCTAACACGAGCTGTCTGATTTAAATTTGATACTGTAGATGCAATATAGCTATTGAATTTTCCTACCTCTCTTTACATTATGGAACAAAGATGCTATTTTCCAGGGGAACTTCTTGCTGTTTCTTTTTCTAAAGAGCCCAAGTATGTATTTAGGCAAACCTGTTTCATATTTCATGCTTTATTGGTGCTTTGCATCATTTTAAATAGATCTGAGTTTACAGAATTCTGTGAAGTCTAAACTAGATTTTCTAATGATTAGTGGAAAAGTATCAGGGCAAATTCTCCTACGGACTGGTCATCATCATCCAAACCCAGACCTCAGAATTAAATACACAGACCTACAAAGATCACTCATATGCCAACGAGGCTTTCGGGTGATATTGTGTTGGCTTGGAGGCTCTTGTTGGATTCTCCTTCCCTGCTGTCCGCAGCTGGAGAAAAAGGGCCAGGCTGAAACTGTCCTTTACCAATTTGTGGGTATGCTTTTAATTCCTTGGGGCTGAGAGCTGTAGTTGGCATTAGGTTGCTCTGACTGAGTATAGGAAATCAGAATGTAACTGAAAGAGGAAAGGGATTAGAAGGATGGAAAAAAGGGAAGGGACACAACCACAACCCCAAAACAATTCCTACTGCATGCAATTCAACCCATTCCTATTGTGCTTAGCTGCCTTTTCCCATGCACTTGTTTTTGATCTACAGCACACGCGACGGTGGTAAATACTAAAACCAAGGGAACATTTGCAAGCTATCAAAGGAGGCGGAGTCACTCAGGCAACTGGAAAGGGAAACTCTGCTATTTCTCAGGATATTTATAGTAGGGTACCCCCACTGCCATTTGTGCTTCAGGGAGGTCCTTCCCTTGATTGCTGATAGTGTGTACTTTAGCCATGTGTGGTGCAGCAGATTGGGCTCAGCACTGTGAGCCACAGTTCCCCTTTCCCAGAGCTTCCTTTGAACTTTGCAGCCCTATGCAATAAAGTTATGTGTGGTGCTGGGCTGGCCCACCCAGAGAGCGAGATATTTCTTGGAAGCTGGCTTCCACTTCCCTATGGCAAGCTACTGTGAAAATGCTATGGTAGGCTCTCTGTGTCAACACTGCTTCTCCCTCCCCTCCTCGCTCCAGGCTGCCCGCTGGAGGCAGACTAGGACTATCCCAGCCAGAGCAGCACCCTTTGCTCAGCGTTGTCTCTGATTTGGGGCATTTCATTACTGTCCCACTCCATGTGGCTTGCTTGCAAAGAAAGATGTTCAGTGACAACATCACATTTGCCCAAAGCTATTGTTTCAGCTTTTGTTTTTAATTGCAGCGTTCTCAATAGCTGGCCTTTTTTCCTTTTCTTTGATTATGAGAGAAACGGGGCTATGTTCCATGTGTTTTGTTAGTGACAGTGCCTTTTAAATCTCTAGCCCATTCTCAAAACAACAGTTGGAAAATACTTTTCAGGTCCCTTTCCCCAACAACAGCTGGTGCATTTTCAAGGAGTTTGGTTTAAGATGAGAGAAGGGAAAGGAACACCAGAAGGGGTGAGCAAGCCTGTGAGCYCTCTTATCCAAACACACTGTCATTCCCATGATTGATGGGGTCCTTGGCCAAACTCTGGAAGGCTTTCAAACACACCCTGTTCTGGGGTGGTGTGAGTTTCAGAAGGTCATTCTGGCAGGTGTGACTATACACAAATTAAGTGTTAGCTCCCCAAATAAGTACTGACTCCAGGAAGATAAGAAGTACAATTTTCACAAATCACTACCTCTGAGCAAAGCAAATTGTCTTAGAGCTTAGGGATATTCAGGAAAGACTCTGAGAAGTTTACAGTTCACTATGCACTGAGCATTAGGATAGTCATTTACTACTTCTGCCAACAAATATATGCTTCACACCCAAAACTGTGGATGTATGTTTTTATTCTGTGGCTTTAAAAAAAAAAAAAACCCAAAACCAAAAAACCAAACCATATATTCAAAGTAAAATTTTAGTCTTGTATCCAGGAAAATATCTTGTTTACTCAAAAACATCTTCAAGGACTAGCTTATCAGCAGGAAGAGGCTTGTGATATAGCTATTTTTTCACTGAGAAGAAAAACCCCTAACTTCAAATGGCTTTAAAAGAGTCCCAAACTTGAAGAGAAGCAGCCTTATGTTCATCGTTGATACAAGACAAATATTTGGTACAATACAAAGCTAAATGCAAATGTGACTCAATTTGACAATTTCAAATACACTATCTAAATGGAAAAGTCAAATAACCATGCACACCTTTTAAATTGAACTCTCAATTTTGATGTCCGTAAAATAGAAAGACATGTTTTTCTAGTGTTTTCTTCTACTGTGAACTATGACTAAAAGTATGTGTCAGCCTATAAATGCACTGCCTGGACACCTGTTTCAATGTCAAACAAAAGCACTTCCTTCTGCTTCCAGAAAGTGAATCACCCTCTTTTTTCTTTTATAAATAATACTTCGCACATACAACACCTTCCACTGAAATTTCCAGAAGTGGGAAAAGTCTCCCTATACCTTTGGGAGAGAGGAAAGTGTGAAGTGAGGGAAAGAGAAGGTGTTAGGTTCCCAGCGACCTAGGGAAAGTCAGAGCAGATGTAAAGAATCAATTCCAGTTCATCCCTCTGCTAATGTGTTGCTTTAACTATTAAACCTTACCCTCCTCATATTAATAACAGGAAGTCAGTGGAGAGTTACCCACCCAGCTCATGGATCTACTTGGAAATATGCTTTTTCTGTGTTTTCCCAGGGTTCTCTGGAGAACAATAGACTCATAGGTTTTCTCTGGAATTGTCATAGGCAGATTAAAAGAAGAAACCCCAAATACTGTGTGATATTTGTGGGTCTATACATTTGGCAGGGCTCTTGGTTTTGCCAGCAGGCAGATGGGTAGAAATCAAAGACTGTATTCAGTCACTGTATGAGCTTTGCGGCTGCTTCCAGATGAAGTACTCTGGGAATTTGCCTTTATACTGGAAAATGCTGGAATTAATTTTGCTTTTACAATTGCACTAACCATGGTCAGTGCTTCATCCCCTGTCACTGAAGGACAAGAGAAATTTTCTGCCATTGATGAGTCAGATTTGTCATGCGCAAAAATCTTGCTCTTGGCAGATCTTCATAATCAAGCCCATTTCTCGTTAGCATGGATGCTGCCGTATTGTTTCCTCTGCTTCGCCAGCTGCCTCGGATCCCTGCGTCTTTAAAGGTCCCAACTAACTTGTTGCAGGGGCCCAAACTCCTGCACGTGTCTAAGACTGGAACATTTTAGCACTTTACAGTCTACTCAAATTGGATCATTGTGCATGTGCCTCTGGTCTGCCCTGGCACATGAATCGCCCTTTAAACGAGAACTCTTATTTACCATTATACCACTTTAATGGTATAAAGGCAACTAGATGTTTCATTTTCAACCGGGTTCTGAATCCTGGCCTTGAGGATCTCATTCTGGTTTTAATTTCTCAAATATTTTTGTTTTGAATATATTGTCAGTGATTGAAAGCGTATACAGGGTGGGAAGAGGAAAGACAGCAGAAGAGTCACCACATTACATAGCTTGTGAAAGGCTGGAACAGGATGGCTGCTGTAGAACAATGCACATTTAGAAAGGCGCAGAGCCTGTGCTGGCAACTTTAGGGAGCTTTAAAGTGATGTGGATATAATATGTCCCAGTGTGAGGCTGCATTACTCTACCAGAGTACTGCAATGGAGAAGTACTGCCAAAGGGTAAATGCGGAAAAGTTCCCAGTATCTCATCGAACACGGGAGCTATGAAAAGCAGTCATAGAGGATCCTTTGTTGTTGCAAATACAGGAGGGGCAGGGCTGATAAAGGGAGGGAATTACTCTTTTCCACCACCCCTGCCCCCATATATGTTGACAGTGTTGTCTCTATGGTCCTTTTGTAGATAATGGAGAGAAATTAGCCCTCTGTGGGAAATACCAGACTATTTCAGAACCTACTTTAAAAAGGAATAAATCATTCCCTACTCCACACTGTATATTGACTTGATAGCTACTGACTATGAAAAGACTCTGGAGTGACTAGCTCATAGGCATATGTCTACACTGTAGACCTTATCTGACTGTAGTTAGTGAGATAAAATCCCACCCAAAATAACTCAGCACTGCAAGGACATCTTCTGAAATTGCTTCATATACCCCTTGACCTCACTGAGTCTTTTTGTAGGGAGGGCCTTTGATGCCAGCATGGCAAATAGTAAGTTTTGTATTGCTTGAGGTCTTTGGACTGTGCTCTACAGCCTTTCCATAGGTCTTCATGAACAGATACTCCTGTGGCAGAGGTTGAATGAAAAAATATACATATACACACATTTTTATAAAATACATACAAACATGTATATGTACAAATATGGAGATGAAAAGTCAGATATTTGTTCTGAGTTTGGAAAAAGGGTTGTAAATTTGTAGGTACTTGATTGATAAGAGCTCCTTTATCCCTTACTAGTCCTTACCGGTGTCATAACATAGGGGAGGTGGCACAGTGTTAGCACTGCATGATTACACACAGGCCGAGTGCAAGACAGGGGTTACAAAAAGCAAGAAGAGAAGATTCACATTGAGTGTCATGTATGTAAAATTAATAAAACTGAAGTGCTGTTTCTTGTCACTTTACATACATGACTACCAAATTTTTGCTAAACTAGTTCCTTATGTGTGGCATAATTTTTCTGACACTGAATATGATCTGGTCATAAGTTACCATTCTAGAGTTCATCATGCTGTATTTTAGGCACTTGTTAATTTACAGTAAAGCTTTAATTATGTTATACTCATAGTTTATTTGCAAAAAACCCACGACCCAAAACACCCACCCCCCAAAAAAAACCCCAGAAATGTGCAAATTTACTTGATTAGATCTAAAAAATCAATTAAGTGGTAGCAGCACTATGGATATTCTTTTCTTCCTTGTTGGGCAGTTGGCTAATAGATTGGATTGCTCTGAAGGTTGTTCCCAAATATTGGTTTTGATCTGTGGCAGGAATCCAAACTAAACTTACATGTGTTTCTATGTAGTAGTACAGCGATTACTTAAATAAAGAAAATACGTTACCTAAACTTGTTATGCACTCCGAAGGTGAGCTGAAGCCTTCTGAAGATGATGGGGGTCAAGCCTCCATTAATTTCCTTTCACACTCAGTTTCATTTTCTTCTTTAGGGCAGACCCTCAGTATACTAGAAGCAGGGTGTTGGTTTTTTTTTTTTTTTTAATAAAAGGGGATGTTATATTAGAGTTTTTATTCACCCAAGTGCAGGCAGAAAGGGGGTAAGTCAAATAACAGTTTCTGAAGAGAAAATCCTACAGACAATCAACCTTAGAAATAATGAAGTTAGGTGGAGAAACATTTGCCAACATTCCCATAGTAGCCCAAAATATCTGTGCCTCAAGGAGAGGTGTGAGGAGCAAAGGGGACACAGAGGAAGGAAAACACTCAAGCAGGGGAAACAGGCTGCTTGGAAAGTTGTTATTTTAAAATGGCTTCAATACTATGCTTCAAAGAACAATTCAGTGTTACTATTAAAAGAAAGGAATAAAACCAGGCAAAAAGTGAGAAATTAGGGTGAGAATAGTTTCTTCTTGGTCTTACTTATGTGTCATCTACTTCTGTGAAAATACCTACTTTCTGGTTTATTTAAATATGAATGTCTACCCTGAAAAGCATGTAACAATGACTTTGCTCTTAAGCCTAGGCAGAGACTTTAATAGATGTTAATAATTTATATGCCTTTAGTGAAAGCTGTTATTGTTTAGATCCCACACAAATAAAAAGCATTGCTATCACCTGTCATAATACGCTATATTGTTGTAGGTTAAGATAAAAGTCCATTAGAGTGATTGGCTGACTCACTGCAAGAATTCAAAGGCTGTTTATCTCGATTAGTTAAAGACCTGTAATTACAGCAGTTTGACCTCGAGGAAGGTAATTACTCCACAAAAGCTCTCTACAGGAAACCAGACATTAGCCTTGGCTAATTAGCTTGACATTCACAAGCTGCCCGTATCAGAACGCAGATGGTTTGGCAACACCAGCATGCAGACAGCATCTACAAATGCTGCATCAGCAGCCCCCAGAAAAGCAACTGCCTGTCAATGATGGCTAAGAGTGAAATTATTTTCTTGATGGCTTTTATAACTTGCTTTAAGAAAAATCCTTTTCCCAGAGACAATTTCCCATGGAGGAAGATGGAAGAAGTGGATGGCAGCCTGGGAGACTGACTCAATTTATTATGGGAAAAAGTAGATGAGGCTGGTTCCGTAAACGTTTCTGTTATTCCTGGTCCTTCTGACAGTGATTAGTCTTCTCATGCCTATTGGCACATTCTTCAATCCTTCTTCTTTTCACTGTCTATAGGGTTTATATTTAGGTTGCAGTAGGCTCCCTACATATGGTCCAAATACATCTCAGCAACAATCAAAGAAAAAAATAGCATTTAATTTACGCTAAAAGTTGCATCATTTGCACACAAAATAAAGCTGAGTTTTGGTTTGGATTTACAGTTCCATCTTCCATAGACATATAAATAATGATTCAATTAGTCCTGTAGAGATGTTTTAACATGTACTCAGCATGTAGCTCAAAATAAGCTCTGAGTAGAGTTCACACTTTTTTAAGAAAAGAGAATTTAGAATTATTTATTTAGTGTCCTTCCCAAGTGACAGCCAGATTTTAACCTATATCTGATTTTTTTTCTCCAACACAGTTTCATACTGCATGTCTTACCAGGCTATTATCTGGTGGCATTTGTGTGAGCACAGTATAATGAAAGAAAAAATTGTCATTAGGCACCATGGCAATATATGGTGGGCCTAGACACTGAAATGCCAAACTTCTTTATATTTCTCCAGCAACAACTACAGAACAAGGGGTTTATCTATTACGAACGAGTGTTTCAGCAAATGATCAGCCTGTGAATTTGGGTGGTCGCCCAATAACCCACCCATCAGCAACCAGAATGCCTTGGCCCTGCTCTGAARGCATAATTGTGAGAGATGAAAGAGTCGCTTATTCCTCTGCACATTCGGTGTGCTCCACCACACTGTTGGGGTGCCTGTGCATCTGGTGTGGCAGCAGATCCTGCCAGCTAGAGATTACAGTGGCATGACATCTCATCAGGAAGGGCTGGCACAAAGCAGGCAGTTTGCCATGTCTGATTAAATGGTAGACTCTGATATGTGTCTGGATCAAACAGCAGTTTTGCCCAGACCTTACTAAGATCCCAAACGTGAGGTGTCTTCCATGGCTCTAACCTTTCTCCTAATGTCTTTGGGAAGCCTGACCTCATCTTCACACACCTCTGCTCTGAACATTGCATACAATGGGCAAGTGGCCTAGTGGAAACAGAGCCAGCATGCTGCTTCCTGCTGCCATGAGGTAAAATTACTCTCTGAACCTCAGGGAAAAAGTACCTGAGAAGACCTAAACTTGAAATTGCCCTAAACCAGCCATTCTCCTTTGCAGTTGTACTGGAAGACACACGTGTCACACATATAAATGGTACTAGGATCAGATCCTATGTCAAAATTGTCATTTGTATTACTAGTGAAAGAGTGGACCTTTCGAGAATTCATCTGGACAATTTTGGTTAAAGCTTCTCATGCTATTTAAAAAATATTAAAATAATATTTTAAAAATATTTCATATTAAAATGACATTTTATAATAGGTTATAATATCTATAAAGGTTTGAGGATCTTACTAGTAAAAATATAGACACAGAAGTTAAAGCCATAATAAGACATATTCTTACAGCATGCCTAAAATTTATAATACAGTAGGTATCCTGGTGAGAAGCAAGATAATCACTACATATAAATAATAGAGACATAACTGATTTTCCTTTTTCATTGTTTGTATTAAAAATTTTGTATTTGATGTCAGAATATTTTATTATCTCAAATGCAATTTTAAAAGCAAAGTGTTACAATGTCATTTTAGTTTTCCTGCCACAGACATTTTTTGTGATGGAAGACATGGTTCGCAAATCAAGAAAGGATCCAAAAGGGGGATGAGTCAAAAAAATGCAGTGAGTTATTGAAGTGCTGGTAAATGAGTGTTCATGGGTATTGCTGAGGAATTTTTCTGCCTGGTTCTTCTGTCTGTCTCTGAACATTACAGTGTTTGGCTTTCCATCAGCTAAACCGCTTTTGCTATGCCTTCTGCAATTGTCCATAAACTTAATAGAAGAAAGGACAAGATTATCTTGCAACTTTTATGAGATGCAGATGAAATGGGGAACAGGGAAGAAGAAATCCCCCCTGTGGAGTTGAATATGTTCTGTAGTCCTTTCTTTTAACTAATTTTTTTCCCCTCTGTAAGATGTGAGATGGATGAAGAACGCTGGAATAAATATTAACAAATGTACTTCTCCTGTGTTTATTTGTCATTCACTTATTTTCCAGTCTCGGCACAAGCAGTATTTTACTGCTCAACTAACTAAGAAATATCTACATTTGATAAGTGTTGTTTGAACCTCTCTAAAAGTAAAAAACAAAAGAAAATATGTATACAAAGGAAGCTTTTGTTGACCTGAAAAATTTCAACTAGCCCTGTGGAAGAATGTGCTAACCAAAGAAGATTTGCTGATATGTAGGGAATCATTTGATAGGCAAAATGAATGTTCTTCCTCTCACCATTGCTGACACCTACTCTTGCTCCAGATTTACCTCTCTGTTACATTAAGGAGTATTTAGAAATGTCATGAAATTGTCCATTATGTTCACAGACATTCACAGCATATCTCAACTTTGACGCTTTTGCAGGCAGGTCCAGAATCTGCAGAGACATGTTTACATTGCTCCATGGAAGGCTATGGAAATGCAGGCAAGGGCCTGGTCCTTTTCTGGGGCAGCTGCAGTTTTCTGCTGAAACATCACCGAACATGGTTCTGGTGGTGTTACACTGTCAGCACTATCAGAGCTAGCTGGTCTAAGGTCTGACTCAGGTATGTCTCATGATGTTCAACTATTTTTCTGGTTGCAGAAGCACAGATCAATCTCAAAGAAAATGCAAGGATTGTAAAATGGATAAATTTTGACAAAAACCAGCCTGTCCACAATCCCTCTCAACCTCCCCTCCCAAACATTTCTGGTCTGTTGGTCTGTCAGAAATACCTCCTTCCAAAGCCACACACAGAGTTTCTCTGCTGGGGTACACACAAGTACATCAGTGCAGTCACAGAGCACCTTCTTAGGGTAGAGAGAAAATGAAGACCTATAGTATTCACAAAAACACACGGGAAGCACAGCAAAATATTTTGCCCTTGTCTGCCCTTAATTCTGTCTCTTGCTTTAATTCTGACTTATTCTTGCCTTAATTCTGACTCATGGCAACTCCCCTCAGTGTAAGAACATCTGAAAAGTAAATGCTCCTATGGCTGCTTGAGATTTCTGTGCGGAGCCAAAAATTAGGGGTGGCCCTCAAATACCAAGTGGTGAATTCGTCCCAGCATGAAGCATTTCAGGAAAGTGAAGGGGTAACAGAAGCTGTGGAGACTCAGGACTACAAAGGAGGACCTTGTGTGGATTCCTGATCTTCTAGGTACCTCTTATGGTTCCCTCACCTGGCCTCCAAATCCCATGCTTTATGACATATCCAGAACTATGAATGATGTCCCTGCAAATATGCAGACTTCAATCCAGTCTTCCTGCATGGTACTGAAAATCCACAGAGCAGGACTTACAAATTACAGTGTGTGCCAACACTGGAAATGAACATGCTAGTGAAGGTACCTTTTCCAATTTCTCAGTTCCATTCCATGCCATGAAGTTTCACAGGGCAGAGCACCATCTAAGCTGCCTTCACAGTATTACAGTGAAGCAAGAAAAGGACACATATCTACTTTCCCACTCCACGCACCTGTAGAGTTTAAGCCTACCTGCTTTCTAGATGTTCTAGCCCATGCAAAAGGGGAGGAGCAAGCAGCTGCTGTTTTCCAAACCCATTCAGTCCTTATTCTTGGCAGTCTTTGCCAAAAAGGCTATCAAACACAGTGGTGGGGCATGGGGGACTGGGAGTGGGGGAGGGAAGTCAGATATGGCTATTTTTCCTTCAGGAAATAGGCTAAATCCCAACGAAGAGCCACTGGACCCAAACCAGTGACCCTGAGTGTGATGCCTCCCAAGTCTGCTTTTGGAAAGGTAGCTTGTTATGCATACGGGATGAAAAACTGTATCCTGGAAAAACACAGAAAGTAAACATTTAAAGAAAAAGAGACACAATGAAACAAATGCCTTGTGTTTATATTTCCATGGGCCGCTGCCAAGTATCTCTCCGCCTGTTACCCATCTAATGTTTAGTGTACCATATGTTTTTTAAACCAGTGGATTAAACTTCTCCATGGTTGTGAAAAACATCAGTGTATTTGTTCTGGACTTCCTCTCCCTGCATTTGTTGTTAATTTGCAAGTTTCTCACATCCCTCTGACGATTTCTGTCTGTCTGTTTACATGTTTTAGATTTCTGATGGAATGTATATATTGCTTTTACTGCCACCCAGGATCTGTTATCCCCAGGAACATCAAATGTCGCTCAGCCATATTTTAGTGGACGTCTGAAAACACAGGCCAGGACTATCTGTGTTGTCTTTTCAGTCCCAGGCTCCTTGATGCCTGCCTTTTAACGCTCAGAGCACCATCTCCCTTCAAAGAGAGGAAGACTGTCAGGTCTCAGCCTCTCTTCAATGCTCAGCAAAAGTCTTAATCCAGATCTTTTTTGAGTGAGTAAGAATGAGAACCAGACACTCCTAATTCTAACTTAGCCTTTATCACAGCTATTTTAGCTGCATACTTCACTTCGTGACATTTGGGGGTCAAGCAACATGTCGGAAGCCAGCTAGGGAGCTGGTTTTTTGCACATCGTGTTTTTGCACATCTTTGCATGGATGGAGATGCACACATCTTCTCAGTCTCAGAAGCTCAGCTCTTGAAGACACAACCACCAGTGCCACCCATTTTTCCTCCTCTCAGCTCTCTGATCTGTCAAATGGAGAAAGGGGTTCTATTAACTCCGATTGATTGCCTATGAATTACATGGCAACATTAATATAAGGCACAGCTTTAAAACTCTTTAATGCTACTGATATCTGTGCTGAGGCTTAAGGGAACTGGTTGAAGCATAAGCATTCTTCTGTGTGGTTTCCAATTTTCCCGGAAGCAGAAAATATGAAGCACAAACAGAACTGGAATAAAGACTAGCAGAATTGCTACCCTTCTTTTGAATGTATAAACAATTGGTGGTGCGTTCATAATGACTTGCAGTAATTATTTTGGAGAATGTGTTTGTTGGTGGAAACCTGATTGGAGCAACAAGTATAGACAAATGACACATTTTGATTGGTAAATGTGACTGTTCTCTGCGGGAATCCCCTTGTCAGAGGGGCACTCACCCTCACTGGAAACATACAGGTATGCCACATGCAACGTGCATGTCAAACAGCACAAAATAATTGGCTCTGGGTGCCTGCAAGGGAGGGAGTTGGTCAAGAGCGGTTACTTCCATCCCTGAGCAAACAGCCTTGCCCACCATTTCCTATGCGGTCGCAGGTACGGCACTTGAATGGATGTTTGATGGCCTCCACTCTCGCATGTGGCTGGACAGCTCACACCGATATGGAGCCCCTGTCAGTCCATGGAATGCCAAGAACTTGCTCATTCACGGTGGGAAAAACGATAAGGCTGTTGCTTTAAACCACAACAGCAATCTTTTTCAGTGTTAGATCGTGGGCGAGATCTCATTTCTGATGTGAGGGCAAGCAGTGAGCTGTGTCTAAATATTCTAAAAATGCATTCATTTACTTGAAAAGCTCTGACTCGGCTTACACGATGTGATAAATGTTTGGTTGTCACATTACCTAACCTGGAAAAGCCTGCATCTCTGACTGGGAACCAAGGCAATGGGAAAAATGTCAAAAATTCATTGTTTCAAGTAGGAAAACAAAGTGAAAACCTTCTTACAGATTGTGGCTGGAAGAATATTAACTAGTGCTCAGCTACCCATAAGTGCTTAGTACCAAACTCCCATTGATTTCAATGGCATGACTGATTCCTGTGGGAATTATTAGACTCCTGAATTTTTTTGAGGAGCTGGCCCATCTTTCTTGTAGCCTGAGCCTTCGACAGAATATGAGGCATCATATTCTGTTTTGACATAAGCATTTTGATTTGGCTTTTTTGCTGCTGGCCCCCAGCAAGGACTGGGAGTGTTCCTGCAACTGTTAGTCAAAATCCAGAGCCGAGACCAGCTAACAAGTCTCAATGATTCATCAGTGCCTAGTTCCCATTGCTTCCCAGAGCAAACGGCAGCCCACATGCCTCTGTTGATCTGCCCTGCTCAGCATGGACCCTTGCTTTCCATCAGATGGATGAGAACTGCGGAGGAAACCACCTTACTCAGACCACATCAAGCTCAAAGCCCACTACTGTCTGATTTAGGCTTTCCTTTCTTCCCTTTGTCTTTGACCCTGTTTTGCATGCCTTCTGTCAGTAAAAGACATAGCAGCACAGCTCCTTTTTTGGAAGAAAGTCTGAACATAAACCCAGCTCTTACTCTGAATTCCAGAGTGGCGAAAAAGGATCTTGGTGATCACTGGATGCAACGGTTACAGAGCAGACACAGCACCACAGCTTTTAGCAGGGCAAGGTTTCCATCCAGTGTGGCATCTTTCTTCTAAATAATCTGCTCTCAGTGTCTATGACAGATAGGACACAACTGGGTACAAATCCTAGCAAGAGAGATTCTTACCTGATTTTCAGAAAGCGTTTCTAATGGTAGGCTGGGGAAGCACTGGCATGGATCATCGAGGGGGGTGGGAATTCCCAGTGCTTAAGGGGTTTAAGAACGGATTTGGCAAATGTCAGTCGGGAATAGCATCATTCTGTGAGATATTTGGGTCTTACCAGGCTTCTCTGCCTATTACTGAGCTTTTCAGAAGTAAGGCAAGTAAAAGTGTCCTTTACTCTGTACAGCTAGGCCTGGAAGGACTAGGGCTTTGGGGGAAGAAGAGTATCCTCTAATCACCAGACAACAAATCCCATCAGCCTCATGCCAACTTCCAGCATCACCAGAGACCAGCTCCCAGTGCTGCTGGAGCAGACGCAGAAGCCAGACTGCCACAGTTTGTGCAGAGGACACAGGGATCAGCCCCCTGCACTGCCCACACGTGACTGCAGCGCCACTGCCACAGCTCTCACCGGGGCGAGCCCCAGTGATGCCCCTTGTGTTATCATTAATGCACATATGTACATTTAAGGATTCAGTCTAGACAGTCCCTGCACCTTCCTAACACCCTCCTCCTCTGCTGGGTCTGGACTTACTCTGGAGGGGGAGAGATGCATGGAGAGCCTGTGGATGCCTATCTCAGTCCAAATGTATGTACGCACACATGTTCAAGGAAAGTTTGCAGCTGGGATATTAGACTATCCCTGCCTCCAAGGCTACCTCGTTGGTCCTCCAGGCAAGAAAATTGCTGTGAAGTTGCAGGTGGAGCATGTTTGCGTGGTACAGTGGGAAGGGACTCTGCATTGTGCGCTTCTGCATTGAAATACAGACTATGTCCTGAGAACACAAGTGTTGCCATCTTCTTTACAAAACAGCCACAGGAATGTAAAAGTTGTTTAAAAACTAGATAGGCAATGTCTGGTCAAAATGCTGTCTGGAGAAATGGCAGGTGTTTGTTCTCATGGGACCTCTTCATGTCACAGCTCGTCTGAATATTAAAAGGGATCATTTGTGTGTGAAGGGGTAAAGAAGGGTCAGGGTCACATTGTTCTTCGCTCTCTTTGTTCTGTTAGAACAAAGCAAGGAGTCAAACTTGAATCCACAGAGCGGAGGGGCAGCCAAACTGTGTGCTTGGGAACCTGTTTGCATTTGTAACTAGCGTAGTGTTAATTAAATTGAAATGGATTCACAGGCATACTTTCTATGCTAGTTTGTTTTTCTATAAAACTCTGTTTCAGGAGGGAAAGAGGTGAGGCGTTCCTTTTGTGCGTGCATGTGACAGTTTAAGCACAGTTACTTAACACTCCAGCCTTCTCTGCATGCATGGTGCAAACCACAAAAAGACAATTGACAGTCCAGAATTTTATTATAGTTCTCATAGTAACCGTACTTTAGCTTTGCTTTTTCACCAGAAATTGTACAAGGAGTAAAATAGGTTAGTCACATTGCCAGTAAAACTTGGGGTTTAGCTAAATTAAAATGTATGATTCCTATGAATAACAGCTCCAAATTTCAACTGGGATTAAATTACATGTTATCTCATTAGTATTCAACATCATCACTACAGCCTTCAGTTGCAGCTCTGCCCTATAAAGTGTTTATGTGAACACAGCATTGAACAGGCTCTGTGTTTCTAAATCAGTCTATGTGAAGTTAGTTCAGTGATACACACACAGAACAGGCTTTCTGCCTGGTGCTCGGCTACCGGTCTGTGCTTGCAAGGCCAAGGGATATACACAGCACATTTGTCTTCAATCTGTGAGACACACGATAAGCACACTTCCATTTTAAAGTCATTCTCCAAAGCAGAGCTGAACCTGATAAAAAAGCCCTATACTTACTGAAAAAATAATAAAGAAAAAGAAAAAGAAAAATGTTGCTCAAGTAGGAGAAGAATGACATTTAGATAGGCTATGAGATGGCTAGCACTGCTGTGTTTGTTACACCATTTGAGTCTGGTTTCGTTGTGAGGAGGGCTATATAGTGAGTCGTGGGACTTATACTGCTCTGAAGTGTTCGCAGCCAAAGCCAGGGCTCACACAGCAGGCTAGAAAGGCTGGTTGCAGAGCCACTGTCCTGCCTATCACTAAAGCAAGATGCTACGGACCAGCTAGGTCACTCTATAGCTCTGACTGCACCCTAAAGCCAGGAGGAGCTGGGAGATGGTGCAGGATCTGGCCTCTGTGAACAGACAAGGGCTTCTGCCTCCTGCGGAGTCTTCAAATCAGGTGGAGAAGGGAAGAGTTGTTTCCATGCTTGATCAGGAGAGGAAGTCCCCAGTGCCATCAAGACAGGAACTTGGCCAAGGACAGGGACCAGAAGTTCTCGCCATTTCCATAGTGAGGACCTGGCCACTGGGAGCAGCAGTGTGTCCCCATTCTGAAAGGGCTGAGGAATGGGTGGATGAATGACCAGCTGTACCCTGCCATTCCCAGGCAGACTGTCAGCTGAAGCTTAGTACAAAGTACAGAACAAAAACTGGCTGCAAAACGTGACATGCTTGATCTGAAATGACATTTTGGTCAACCTCTTACAGACACATCTATGTACATATGGTCTCTTGCTAAAAACACTGAACATTCAGAGTTTGGTTGATGACCTATATGGGTGATTTCTTAAAAGGAAGTATAGTGGCTGCCTTAAAACCCAACCAACTTGTTGTCTCTTGCATTGGGAGGGATGTTGAATCCAGTTATTTGTAATCACAGCTGAGGAAGCCTGACTCCCATAGCCAGTATGATTCCAAAAGGCTTTAAAGTGCTTTGGGCCATATTATTTGGTATGCTTTCACTTATTTACACTCCTTTAATTATGCCAGTAGTGGCTTAACCTACCACCTGAGGATTTTTTCTGCATGAGGGAATCTGAGAACTAAGATTTTCTTTGTGCCTTTTATTAGAGTTTTGAAGTTCAGTATTAAATGAAACCTTTTTTTTTTGTGGATCCCTTTTTGCTTTGATTTTTTTGTCTCAGTCAAAGTGAATGCAACTGAAATATTAACCTTTCCTTGATTTGAAGGGAAGGAGGAAGGAGAAATCTGATCTCATTAAACCACTTCATTCCTCCCTGAGAGCAACAGACCTTTCTTTCCTGTGATTTCAAAGCTTTCCTAAAATTTGCTGGAATCTTTGGCAAATGCAGGATGTGCTTTGGTTTCATAATGAAATAGACAGCTAGGATCTCAAGAATTTTGAAGCAGGCCACCAGGAACTGCTAAAGATGCTGCCATCAAGCACTCGTGACTCTGTTGTCACTTTCTGTGCTTATCCACAGTGTGTCCTAAATTTGGCATTAAACTGATTTTCTTTTATATCTCCTATTTGTAAAAGTGAAAAACACCTCCGTGGTGACAAGACCCCCTGTTGAAGATTGTGGGAAAGTAAAGAGGTTCAATGTAAGGATAGAAATGGGTCTTACTCCCAAGGGTTGRGTTTTCAGGGTTTGGGGTTTTTTTGCTTTTTGTATGAGTTTCAGATGCAAACTGATGGAGTTCATATAGTGGCAAACACTGCTGAATTCAGGAGAAACAGATCTAAGAATCTGCCTCTAAGTTTTGAATCTTGGTCCTTTTGGGAACAGGAGATACAAGTGGTATGATGAGAGACAGTGTGATTTGGGTGGGCCTGGGGTTCAGAGAGGAGATTTCCAGTAACCTGTTTGTGCTCACCGCTGCCTCTCTTGACAAATTCCAGGGGCTGAGCCCTCCCAGCCTGTGGGCTTAGCCTTGTTGCCCTGCTTGTCTAATTGAGAGGTGCTGATAACTGTGAGAAGTGTCTTTTTCAGATTGTTTATGAGCAACTGTATTGAGAGACTAGGGAAATCAATGACCCATCACCACAGCTCACTGTGGCTAACTCATGATTTATGACATCCTCACTGAATCAAGCACTTCTGGAAGCCAGTTTTGCTAGGCACCCTACAAAAACATTCAGTTTAGCCATCCTGCATCTTCAGGATGCATCTAGTGACAGAGTTAATCTATGCCTTACCTCCTATTGTGGTTGAGGTTCATCAATCCACTTTCAAAACAGGTGAACACGTTTGGGGAGGGAAGCAGAACCAATAAAGCAAACTCTTGTGATCTGTCACCTTTCAGTATTTTTCCCTTAATTAACTTTGTCTGTGCAATGAATAGACAAGGGATTTCTCCAGAAACAGTGTTTCAGTGAGAAACTCTGTTCCCAGGTAGCAGATAGGCATAAAGACTAAGGTGCAAAGAAGTAATTTAATTTATTAAATCACTGGCATTTTGTAGATCCAGCTAGCTTTCCCAGGCTCCCAGTACAGGCAGTGGAAAGGGGGAAGGGAGGAGAGAGGAGAAAGAGAAAATCATGCAGATGGTGATTTCAAAGAGGACTTACAGGAATTACTCTGATTTGCCCTGATTTTTTGTCACTGACTACATATGGAGTTAAGGGTGGCTAGCCAGCTTGTTTAGTTAATGAGGTGTCTACATTTGGGTGACATGAATACCCATGGATTTACCAACAGAAGTATATGAAAAACTGTATGCTGTGCCAGCCAATATGAAAAGTTCCTATTAACTCTAGAGAGAATCTCTGTTGAAGCAGACATCTGTTTTCCCTGTTGTAGCTTAACACTGAGATAGGAAAAAGAGGCAGTGGGGATGCAGTAAAACACAAATTAAACTGGTTTGCAATCTTGCTTGTGCACCCTTGACAAAACAGGTGCAGATTCATGATCTTGCATCTCCCTTCTACACCAAATACATCCCCTAGCCTAGAAAGGAGGCAGGCTGACAACAGGGTTTCAAACAATATTCCTTCAGTTTTGGTGAAGCTGACCACTGACTTGGAACATGAAAGGTTCATTTGGAAGAAACAAGGAAAACCAAAGTATCCTGTGACGGCCGTTTCTGAGAATCTTCTTTCTGAAAGAGACGGGAAAGATGGTTTCGAAATCACCTCCACCATGGGCTTCCCATTGGAAGGCTGAGCGCTGACAGGATGTTGGGGCCTCTAATGACACCATTTGGTCACTGATTATTTGTAGGTTGGGGCTTAGTGGGTGGCATCAGAGCTCTCTGTGAACTTTTTCATCTTGTTGCTTTTGGCCGTTTTCTTTTTTTTTTTTTTTTYTCCTGTTCCCTGGAGTGGCCAGGAAAGGGTGATGGTGGAAGGACACAGCATTCACAGCTAGCCTCAGACACCGGCCAGTTTATTTACTTAAACAACAAACATCCAGCATGCCAGGAGAGCAGTGACAGAGGGCAGTTCCTGAACGGGATGAGACAGTATGTCTTCTAAAGCGCCCACCCACGTCGCCTGAAAGGGTTTAGTGGTGCTGACTCCTTGTGAGGAAATGACAGCTTGTGTGTTCAGAAACGTCACAGGCTACCCAGCAATGTGTCTGATGTGAGGATCTCACAAGCTGTTTGCAAATGGCCAGAGGCAAAACTCTGCTTATTTTCCCTTTATTTCCTTCACTCCTCTGTGTCCCCCTCCCCCGGCCCCCTTTTGGGGGCTGTCATTCTTCTCACCATCCTGTGTGCAGCTGGCATTAAGCAGCAGAGCTCATTCTCCTTCAGATGGAGGGAGAAGGGGGTTATATAAACAAACAGAACAACAAGAACATTTCTAGGAGCAACATCAAACCTGACCTTTTGTTTTATGGCAAAAAGTAACAAAGATGTTCTTGGGAAAACAGCTTAACTGAGAGGGGAATAAACACGAACCCTTGAACTGTTGTGCCTGTGTGGAGCTGACCAAGCAGTGCTTTGCTTTCTTACCAGGGCTCTGAACTCTGCTGGACTATAAAAATGTACATTGTCGTTGTCATTCAGTAAAGGCTGGTAACCTCAGAACTCAGCTGAAATGAAGCAAAACAAACCTTTTGCTATCTGTTGTTTTTCTAGCAAGCCCTGAGTTGGATTTCTGCTGACAGCTCCTCAGCATGGCAATGTGTGACACCAGTGTTCTGTGATCTCTGCTGCTCGCCTGCTGCTTTTCCAGATTGAAGCAAATGTGTTGACTTTGACCTACAAAGCCCTAAATGGCTTTGGACTTTCCTACTTTATTTTCTTCTTCTGCCAGTTGTGACCAGCAGAGGTGCCCCAGATGCTATGTTTATGAGAGAGCGGTGAGAGCAGTTTTTCATTCAGGATGCCTGATGGATGGCATAAGCTYCTCCATACCCACTCCAAAATATTCTCCTGAACCCTGAGCATGTGAAAAGCTTGCGAAAGAGCGAGCCATTTCCTCTGGGTCCTGTCACAAGCCTGATGCACCTTTGAAAGAGGACCAGGGAATCAGGAAGTTTAGTGCTGGGTCTTCTAAACACCAGCTCAGCAGCTCTGTTAGAGGGGTTTTTAACTACTTGGGTACTGGTAATGAAGTACCAACTGCAATTTAGTTTCAGCAGCATTTGGGAGACTCATTTCCTCAGTCACAGCGAATGAAATTAATTTCATCTAAGTTCAGGTGCCTAAAATTTAGACATTAACATTTATTATCTAATTAATGAGTACTTATCATTTAATACTGCGGCATCTAGACATTAGTTGAGATGAACTATTAGACCAGACTTCGTCAGCATTCAGTGGGGAGGAATTTTTGTGACCTATCTAGACACCTGCCCTGGGATGAGAGGAGCCATGCCCCAGAACTTCCCTTTTCTCTTCACTGATTAAAGAGTCAGTCAATATTCATATGCATCTGAAACTCAATTACCTGAATAAACTTAAACAGATAGATGTCAGACAGTGGGTCACATAAACATGATTATTTTTTACTGTTCCCTTTTAACTAAAATACTTTTCTGTGGTGCATATTCTTTCCCAAAATGTTTATGACTGCTTGCTAACACCATGCTCTTTCCATCCTCAACTCTTAGGTTGAGATCAACAGCAGCAGTTAGCTGTCTTATGCCCACAGGGCACCTAGATAGCTTTCTGGATCTGGACTTTACTACCCTAGGCACAGTCTACTAATCCACTCCTGCCTGGTCAGACTTGGCATCATACAAAACCATGTGCAGACATCCCCTTCTGTTCCTTATTCTTGTGAGAAGTAGGCAAACTAAAGGTCATTCTCAAAGTGCACATTCTTGGGCAGTTTTGAAATCTACCAGAACAGAACCAGCCCCTGCTTGCACCCCATGGTTTTAGGGGACCAGTGAAAGCAAGTTCTGAAAGTGGCGTCAGAGCACAGCTCACCAGCCTTCTTTGAGAAGGGCACTTCTCTGCTTGCTTTTCCTACAACACACAAGCTAGTAAATACTTGGCACATCTGCAGCAAGCTTCACAGTTTAACAGGGCTATCCTAAACTACAGAGAATGATGTATTTCGGGGCAAGGAATGCCAGATTTTTGTGCATGTATGCGCACCTGCAGTTGTGCACCTGGAGTTGAGCACCTGTTTCTTTACATGTGAGAACCACGACTCTAAATGGAATAAATTGAACTATTTGAATGAATGGAAAAGCTCCAGAACTAGGGACAGACAGAGCTGATTCTCTGCACTCTGCCCAGGCTATGAAATCATATAGGCATACCTATCTACTTCATAGATACTGCTGTCTGTCTGACAGCAGTTCACTTCTACTGTTTCACTGTATCAAGTTGAAGGACATGAATCCATATGAATTCTCCCCAGACGCTGTGAGGACTCCCTTCTCCACAGGGAGCCATGACATAAAGAAGACACAGCTACTCTGACACCTCTATGGACAAGCCCACTATAAATTTTAAAGGTATACAAATGCCTACATACACACCCAGATTAACCACACATTTACAGAAATATATTGGCTGAATGAAAATTATTAAAAAGCAGCACTCTACTGTTTCTTGCATCTGGCTCTTCCAGAAGAGGTCTCAAAATAAACAGCATCCTTACACTCCATGTGGACCATAAAGATAGCTTGCCTCTTTTGTCAAAACTGAGATTTATCAGCAGGCGCAAGCTCTCTCGGCCGTGTTACTGAACACCATTTCCTAGATTGTTACCTATCCTAGAGCTGACAGCTGGTGCCTGGTTTTACCATCAATCAACTTTCCTATTCTGTAGTCTCCATGCTGATCATATGCATAACTAAACTGTCTGCGTGAGAGGTGTAACCCTGCATCCCTCCCTGCACATAGTGTATAGCCCTGTTATTGAGAGATGAAACCTCTACTAATAGAGCATTTTGAGTCATGTGCTGCTACTCCAGTTTGTGTTTCTTCAGTTGCTGTTTGCTGTGCATGGATACTGATACTGAGTCTCACACAGCATCACTGAAGCACTGAGCTACTGCTAAATGCTCTCTTAAAAAAAAGGCATTTGTAAATATTGCTACCTTGCTTTGGGTCTCTGAAAACCTTTGCCCTGAACATTACACCATGCAGACAGTCTAAATGGTCAGAAGCTTGAACTACAATAATTACATGCTTCTATGTTTCATTAATAAACCATAGCGCAATCATTCCCTGGTATAATTTTAATTGGAGCATCAGACTGTCCCTGGGGAGGGAGAAGGAGAGCCTAGTCCAGATTTTTAAACAGACATTTCTACTGCACTCTACCTGATGGAGAAGACACATGTATTATCTGACAAGTAATGACTGAATCTGAACAATTGCCTTTAGGCACATGTTTTAACTGGCAAATTTTGGCCCATTTCAAAGTGATCACATGAGAAGCAGTAGGAATCCTGTTTGTTCACAAACCCCAAGTGAACAACAAACCTCTAAGTTAGTACCGCCAGTGGCACACATTTCAGTTGTGCCCAGAGTATGAACCTTTTATCAACACCTGTCCTGAAGGAGGAAAGAGGTGGGCAACTGACACTCAAGATCTGTTTGCACTTCAATAAACTGTTGCCTTCTGCCCACACCAGCCAGGAGTGACAGAGCTTTATGGAAAGTATGTTTTGGGAACAAGCGTTTGTCTCCAAAATATCTCTGCATGCTTCTTGGTGCAGCTCCACCAGTGGACTTCAGTAGACAGTGTTTTGACTGCTGTGCTTCTCTGAACTTGTGCGATAGCATGCAGCCCAAAGTATTGAAACCAGATGACTTGTTTTGGAGCTAGAGTGGAAAATCTGACTGAAAAACCGTAGAGTAGATACAGACATAGATGATGAACAGCTCTCCCACGTAATAAGAATACACTTAATTCCTTAATCCTAAAATATTTAGAACAAAATGAAGCAACATCATATTAATACACAAACTGCCACGCAAGCATGTGAATATATGATCATCAAAATGACCTGTCAGCTCTCGTTCTGAGGATTTTAATGTGGTGGAAAGTCTGCTGAAATCTATGAGGAATGCAGATAAATTCCAATTGTCCAAGTGGCTCTGGGACAATCCAAGAGTCATGATTTCAAATAAATTCAAATACCCTGTGAGTTTTAGAACCGAAGGGTATGTCTGACATCTGGGTAATCTGAAATTTGGTTACACTAAATCTGAACCATCTGAGATTACCACAGTGCTGTATTACCAATATCTCTATTATGGATTACAATACTATCAAATTCAGGCTCTTGAAATCAGAGATACAGTCCATCCACTCTGGCTATCTGCCAGAAGAGAAAGCAGCTGTTTTCTGCTAAGAGACCTGCCACACATATTGATTTTACCATTCTGGATTGCAAGTTTTTCTCAGTGACTGGGCATCGTTAGCTTCACTAAAATTCTCAGAGCAATTCCTACACATGTGAAAATTCTCCAAATGGGGGACCAGAGCATTGTAAATGATGCAGGAATTTTTCCAGGGAATTATATTGCCTCAGTTACATAGAAGGTCAAAATAAATGATAATAACAGTCTCCCATGGCCTTAAAATCTATTAAATCTAAATAAATCTAGAAATAAGTGCATTTAGAGAGAGGAGATGAACCACATTTTCAGTGACGTTATTTTTTGCTGATGTTTACTTTGTAACAAGTAATCTGGAATTCACATTGAACTCGTCGAGTTGTTTTAGCCACAGAGAAAAGYGAAAGTCCTTTTAGACATCCTAAATCAAAATTCGAGAAGTTTGCTTTGGCATTTTGAAGTGACGTCCTGTTGAGACATTTATCCAGCTTCATTTTACGAGAGAGAAAAATCTCTGAATGAAGGTCTGCATCTTGAGGTTAAACAAAATGCCTTGTCCCTTCCCTTCAACGACACTTTTCCAACTTCCCAGTTTGCCTGTGATTGAAAACCCAATTGATCCTACAGGTGGACTATAGGAAGATGCAGTTTTTTAGTGAAATCTGAAATCTGTTCTCAGGAACACATCCTGCCAGAGCACAGCAGTAGCAATAAATGCATGCACAGCAGCATGCCGATGAACCTCCGATGGCACTCTCAGCAAGAGACGACAGGAATGTATGGTACCCAATCCACCGCACATGCCCTTTCAATTTGAGAATGCAAGGCAACTGATGAGCTTAGACTGTATGAAATGGAAATACATTTAATCTCCACTGTATTTCTACTTTACTGACCCTCAGATAAAGGAGAACAGGATTGAGACTATACGCATTTATGTTTTTTTTCTTTTCTGTTGAAACAAACACAAGAGCCTAAACTTCTATAGAAAATCTTGAGTAATATTTTTTTAATTAATCATGGTGTTTATTAGATAAATAAATAATACCGACATTAATTGTCACATGGGATGGCAAACCACTTGTCTGCTTCAGAAAGCTCAGATAGTCCTCTTTTAAATTGCCACCAGTCTTAGTAAGTGGGACTCCTGTCTATATCCCAACAACAACAACAAAAAAGATACAGGCAATGCCTCCCTCTCTAAGCTATTTTAAAAATTGATCTTTTCTGTGTCCTGTCTGATAGACACAATAATGGAAGTCTGTGAAAAACATGACAAAATTGCACACAGATAGACAGACCCACAACAGAGGACATTGAACAGTTGCTAAACCTATAGAAGTCACACTGTTTCCTGCACTGATTGTTTGAAGATCTGAGTTTATTGAAGCCAGGGTGATTCGGAACAGCTTAGAGAGGAACTATTGACTGAAGACCCCTTTTGTATGGAAAACCATTGTTTGGCAAAATTTTATGACTTCACAGCTTTTTAGCAAGAGGAATTTTAACAAGGAAAGTTTCCTTCAAGGTTTCTTTATGAAGTGGGTGAGCTGAGTTCCCCATTTCTCCACAGATTAAGCTCTGTTCTAAGAAGCTTTCTCATCTTTCACCTACTGGAAAAAAACAAAAGGCATAGCCTGGGTTTAGCAGTGCAAGCCCCTCATCATGAATCAATCCCACCCACCTAAAAAGAGGAAGAAGAATTTCCAGCATTATTATTATTAAAGTTGTGATGGTTTTTAGAGGAGCTGCTGGTGGTGACCAGGCTATCTCCTCTGGCTAACAGTTACATTATCAGGAATCCCCTTCCTCTTGGCCAGGACATTTGCCAGCAAGAAAGGCTTCAAGTTTCTCTTCACCACAGTGTCATTCCAAGAGGGGGGCAGAAGGGGCAACTAATGCTTTCACTACCATGTCACCTAGGAGCTTGTCCTGCATGACATTCAATGATCCAAAGGTAAAGGATCTTTCACCAGATGCAAAAARGTGAGAAGACGTGGGCTACCAAAACACACTATGAAACTCTGGGTACATGTGTGCATTCTCTTGACTCATCCCATTGCTGCAAAGAGGTTATACTCTGTGGGCAGAACTTTCTTCAGTGGCTTGTCCCCAGGGGGAAATCCAGCAGTAAAAACAGTGCAGTATCACGTGCATGGTAGCACTCATTCAGTATTTCTAATGCTGCAGCATTAGCCCTGGAGCACATGGAAGGAGAAGCAGATACCAAAATATGTAGACATCAAAAGTACCCTCATTACATTCCAAAGTCTTATTAAAATCTATTGTAATCCTCCTTGCCAGGACCTTTCTGCCAGACTATCATTCACGGCCTTTACAACCCATACTCATAAACCTGAAGAATTATGTTTCACATCACATCAGATTTTAAATGCCATTTCTAAAATGCTGTTCTGTGTCAGGACCCACCTGGGACACTATTTGATGAGAAACTAAAGTGTAACTTTTTATTATACTTTCAAAATACATCTAAATGGAGGCCAAAAGACTTTTATGCTTCTACAAGCATAAAAATATTCTGAAGTACCGTGTTCCAATGGGACATATTTTTCTCAGTGCTGTCCTTCTTCCCCGATACCACAGACATTTTCCTGGTCATGTGTCCTTTATGCTTCATTCTGTTTTTTCTCTCCTGACTCAAGGAAACTTCATGTTAATTAGCATAAGCCAAGGTCAAAGCAGAGGACATGAGTGAACCTAACAAAGTGAAGACCCTTTTCAATGTATCTTAATATCCTAAAGCTTCACGCCTTGTAAATTGCATCGTTGTAGGATTTTTCTCCCCATTTTTTCCAGTGTTTGGACTTGATAGGAAAGCCTAATGGTCTCAAAAGAAAAAAGCTGCATCCTGAAAGGCAACAATTGCTCCCTATGTGGTATTGAACTCCCACAACTACAAATTGATGTCAGTGCACCACGCAGCCAGCTGTGGGGGTGAGGGCAGCTAGAAACACACCTCGGGGACAAATGGCATTTATCTGTCATTTCCTTGGTGAAAAACCACGCAGAACCTTGCCTTGACTGAGCAGTGAAATGGCAGGTCCACTGGCATTCCCTTTTTTTGCAAATCGCACACATATTTAGAGTAGCACCACAGAAAATATTTGAAAATGCCACAAACTTACTTCCTTTCCCTGGCATTTGAAGCTCTGGGCTCTACCAGCAGAGTGGAAATCTCAGAGAAACCCACGTGTAATTCCCTGCTATGTCGGCAGGCTCCCTAATACCTTTGCGTGGGGAGCAGTGGCAGCTACAGCAGCTTCCCTGTACACTTGCACCAGATCTGCAGCTGCAGCTCGAGTCATTTTGAACTCTGGATTTGATAAGTGCTGCTGTGGTTACTGTGCTCGATGTGTGGTCTGGAAGGGAAGAGGCTCTTCCTTGGGAGACAGCAGCACAAGTGCTGCGCGCGTCAAGGAAGACACCATGGGGCTGCCATAGTGTTATCTCACTTTTGCACATGGGGGGAAGCTCCCTTATTTGGGTCACTTCTGTCTTTATTCTTGTCAGAATTTTACTTTAAGATACTTTCTCCCCTTACACAGTCTGTGCTGTGACAGCCTTTAAGAGTGGGTATGAGTTTTACAACTTACAGAGTGCCAGGAATGTGAATGGTGCCACAAATATAAGAGAGGTATACGGTCCCTGCAGCTTACTATCAAATCAAAGGTATGATTACAGCAGCAGCAGCAGAGACCTGAATTCCAAAGATTAGCAGCCCAACCATTTCTTTAATATTGTTATCTCTGAGCTCAACACATTTGATAGGGAAGTATTTTACCCAGCAACATCTCTTTACTTTCTTCTATCAGAGTAAAATAATTGTCACACTTCAGAAACCTTACGGATCAATACTACACTTTTAAAGGAAACGATGGGAGAAAGGCAAATAGGATATATAAGAATTGCAGCACCATTATGGCCAGGTGCATGAGGATATTTATTACTTTATAACAGCTGAAAATAATTTGTGAATATGCAAGATGTGTACATGAATAATTTTGTGTCTGGTTGGTAATAAAAACCAAACAGCATTATAAATGACCTGACAGTCTCATAGCATTCACGTCATGCATGTGTGTGTGTGGGAGATATGACATATGTTTCACACATACTTTATTCCTGTGAATACTAAAAGGTCTAGTCCCCCAGCAACACGTGTGCCCATGTGTATATTCAGTAGTGGAAAAGGACTTACATGGCCCTGAGAGTGCTTGGGCTTAGCCAGGTGTTACCCTGACCTCCAGGCTGAGGTGTAGCTTTCCCTACCTACATCAACGCTACAGGTGGTCCTGCTGGACCCGTCAGGACTGTCACCCCAGCTGGGTGAAAGCAGCTTACCACTGGTGTACCAGTGCCTGGAGAAACTCTGCCTCCCTCCTGAATTACACCGCCACAACGTAGTTCCTGAAGGTGAAATAAGCTGAATTCCAGTTTTGCGTACACAGGCTGTCTCTCTCTCTCTGGCCAGGCCTGTCCACGATAGCTTGATCAGTGCTGGAGCTAGGGGGAACACCTTGTCCCCAGAGGGGCTGGCCTGTCGCCTTACATCAAGTTACATGGCCCAGTCTTACGTTGCTCAGCGCCAAGGTCAGCAACACAGTTCCTGAGCACCAGGGCCCAAGGGTAGTCTTGTGAGGAAGAGGAAGAGGGATGCCCTGGGTGGGTGCCAGCCCTGGGTGCAGGAGGGAGGCAGGCAGTGGTGCCCAGGCCAGGAGGGCAGCACCTCAGATCCTGTGAGAGGCTGTACCTGCTCTTCGCCCTTCCCTTGGGGAGGGAAGAGACATCCCACAACAGAAATTACGGTTTCATAAGAAGGTGTTTGATGATGAAAAAGGAGAAGGCCAAATCCATGCACAGGACCAGCTTTAAAGCAGGAGTCAGCCACCTTCAGCATAGGCATGGATGCACCAGCTGAATGTCTGTAGTGACTGAAGGGTGTGAAAATGTACTGAATAAGCAGTTATATCACCTTCTTGCTGTGTTTGTGAGCACCCTCACCATATCAGACAGTGCTGGGTGGCCCTTCTTTCAGAGAACAGGTAGTAAATTACTTCACATTTAAATGGGACTAAGAGTATGACCACTGCAAGACCTACATGGCACCTGGGAGAGCCAGAGGCTGTCTCTGTAGAGTCATTAAGAAGCAGCTAAGAAAAGCAAACCTGTTGCTGACATTAAGCAAAGGTCCGCATCTACACTGGAGAATATCCAAAAGTCTAAAAATAAAAAAATTTTGAAAATACATTGATTTTCATTTTTACTGTGAAGGCTGTAACATTGCAGGATATAAAAAAAAAAGTAAGTACGAGATGGCTGACAGTATATCTTTAGAAACACCAAAAGCAAATGAGTATCTGTGCCTGTTGTCCACAAGCATATGAATTCATTATACTAACAGTTGTGTTGATGTAGCTGTGACGATACAAGGATAAAAGCAGTCAAGGTTTGTCAGGAGAGGCAGTATCTTTTATTAGATTCGGACATGAAGAAGGGCATATGTGCCTGTAAGATTGCTTGTTTTTTCCAAGTATAACAGTCAATCTAATAAAGGACATTATCTCTCCTGACAAACTTTGTCTCATTCTTATTACACTATGCAGTTTTTTTTTTTTTTCTGCCAGACTTGCTTCTACTTAAAAGCTGTTTGTGTGCAACTTTTTTTTAAAAATTGCTTTAGTATTATCCCAAAAGATGGGCGAGGGGGGAGGAGGGGAGGATGTTCCTCTGCTATACCATCTTTCTCTCCCAACAAACCATCACAAGCCATTTATTAGCAATGGATTTGTCTGGACTGAAACTGCTGGAAACAAAATAAAACAATAGATTCAGAGTACAACATGTTGTTCATGTGCTTGCCATATGCCTATGTTGCAAGCACTGCCAGGTCCACACATAGTTATTCAATATTGAAAGAATATTATTCAACTTTTACTGAAATCCTCTGTGATTTCATCAGTAAGATGGATTTCTGTAATCCAGATGGGATCAGTGACACAGCTTAATAACAGAGGCAGCTCTGGAAATCAAGGTGATTATCAATGCACAGGCCACCCACTCTGTGCCATTCATGGGGATCTGCCAAACAGAACAGGAAGAGAAACTGGCATCTACTGTGTATCAGCAGCGGAGACATTTTGTCACTTTATGTATTGATCTATTTATTGATTTATGATGTGGGTGGAGCTTTGGGGAAAGAAAGCTGCCTTTTAAAGCCTGAATCTATAAAATCAGCATGTGAGGATAGTTAGACACTGTTCCGCGAACATTTGTGTCAGACACCAGGAGCTTCTGCTGGCTTTTTGTACAGAATACGTCACTAGATGTCTTCCTTTTCAAAATTGTTGCTGTTCTGGAAATAAAGCAGAATGCGCTTTGTTTATCCATTCTGAGCAACTCACATCATAGTGTATTTGGGTGCAAGTGGTTAAGAGTGATATACATAAAACACCTTCTGAAGCTTTTAGTCATTACAGTCTGGAGAACTTCCTTACCAAAAATTTTCAAGTTTTAATTAAAACTGAGGGTGTACTACATTGTCTTGCAGGAAAACAGCCCCAGAAGAGTGATTGGAAAAAATACGTTTAGAACCAAGGTGGAGTTACTATAAACTATATCAGAATTAGGAGACACAGTTAAACATGAAGTTGCCCTAATGCTATCACAGCCGTACACCCAGACAGCACATTTGAGTGGCTCACATCTCAAAGCAGTATTTCTCAAAAATGCAGAATTACAACAGTTGTCATGCCATGGGAGAACCTGCTGAGGGGGGCAGTCCACACAGCTCATTGCAGAGAGCAGCAAAGGCCACATAACCTCCAACTCTTTCCCATTGTGTGACTGAAGACATGTTTGCGACATACACCAAAACCGCAGAGAAGGAGAAAGAAGAAATGGGACGGGCCTGGGTTTTGGCCACCAATGGGCACATACTTCAAGCCATGTGACAGGGAGGAGTTTCAGGACCCTTAGGAATAAGAGTGGCCAGGAGTGAGCTGCTAGAGCAACTCCACAAGCCTGCAGCCTTGCAGAGAAGCAATGGGACAGACAGTAATAACTGAAATATTTATAGATTTTGATTGCTCTTAAATCACAGGAGCTAGAAAAAAATTATCTTGCCTATTGCTGCTTCTCCAATTTGCCCTCTACAGAAACTCCATCCACTTGCCCTTGGGCATTAGGCATTTGCCTCACAAGCTGATTTCCATCTTCATGCCTATTTCTTTTGCTCTCCTAGGTCCTTGTTCTAGTCCCTCAGCTGTGACACATTCCTCATCTTTCTGTCTGCAGCCCTCATCCTTAGGTTGTCCCACTGAAGGTTATGTCCAGAGCTCACATCTCCCAGGCATCTCTCCCAGCCTCTTTTGCAGCCAGGTCCACTTCTTCTCCTCTAAGTCTCTCATCCCTCTCCCTAGCCACTTCTGTCTTCAGATTCCTTCTTCTCCACTAGATGCCTTCCCATTATGCATACCCTTTCTTCAGTAGAATGTTCTCTTTCAAGGTGACCGAGACATATTGCTGCTGGAAAATACAGGAGAGAAGCGAAAAACCAGGTAAAGATAGGCCTTTGATTGAAGTTACAAATTGTTGGACTCACGCTAGGAAAAAGGATTTCATTATTCTTCATATTAAAGGGGCTTTAATTTTCGCAGATATGGGTCCCATCCAAGGACCAAAACAACTTAAGGAAGTCAAGAAGCCATTTCCCAGAATGATCTACCCATGTGCCTGAGATCAAGGAAACACAAGAAAAGACGCAGGCATAGCCCCAGCTGCAGCAAACCCTGGAGGACCACTGGGATGAGCTCCTTCAGCTGGATAAACTGACTTGGATTCTTTACACTAAAATATTAGGGAATCAGGACTTACATGTTTAAAGCAGATATTATGCCCTCAGGTGACTTAAAATGACTCAAGTGACAAGCTTTGCTTGTCTTGTAACTCCCACATGGATCAGAACTCCATTTACATTTTTAGAAAGTCAGCTCTGGACTCTTCAATTCAAGGTGATTTAGGTTGAAACATGATCAAAAATTGCTGCTGAGAAGCCTGTGTGTGACTGTTTGGCTGTGCTGCTGAGGGCAGCAGGAAGCCTTGCTCCATGGCCTTTGTGGCCCCTGACTGTGCCCAAAAAGCCTCCAAGCAACTTGCAGCTGCTGGTCTGCCCAGGGAACTCCAACCTCTCTGTAGCTGCTAATGCTGAAATTCAGTTCCTTTCCCAGCCTACTTCTTCTCCCTACTTTTCTTTCTCCCACTCTCCTGTGCATATTCAGGTCCCTCTGTCACTGTCCTCCTGCACATGAGGGAGAACGCTATTCTGGTCGCATCTGAGAAATATCCATTCTGTTTCAAGTGAAATGTTTACTATAATCTTAAATCACCAGTGCTGCTCAGCTGATACACATAGGCTGGAGAGTAGGGTGTGGAGTGGATTAGAAAGGAGATGTAGGTGAAAACCCAGGCTAGAATAAAAAGGGAGAGTAAATACTCAGTTACACTTTCACACTAAACCTTACTGGTCAAAGCAGAGATAAAACCAAAGCCAGACAAACTAGAAAATTTGAGTGATAGGTTAAAGCAGTCTCACATGCTGTAAATATTGGACGAATACAACAGTAAATCTGTATCTGTAACAACAAGGGGCAATATGTATGATCAGCGAGAAGGTATACAACATTCTTTCATGCTCTTCAAAGGCAAAAAGATATTTTATTTACCTAATGTCACTTATACTGTTGTTGGCTCTCACAGAGCAAGATCTAGAAGTATTTCTGCTTGTGTGGAGCACAGTGAAAGATAAGAGCCCATAAAGCAGTCAGATGATCCGACTCCTAGCCATATGTTAGCCCGTGGATAAGAACAGAACAGCGTAGGGGATTTAGACCAAAGTCTGCAAGCAGAGCAGACATAAACCAGAACCAGGTGTGCCCCTTTGGGCTGATCTCCTTTAGCGTTGATCCTTCTTCAATATTGTGTTGACATCAGTGGGCTTTTGGTGTGAGCATGCCTGGTTGTCTCTTTCGGAAGTTATTAATGTGGACAGCACGCTGTTGAGAGGTGTATGAAAGGCAGGACTTTCTGCTGGATTGTCAGACTTTCCAGCTCAGCGTGGAGCTGAAATGTGCTGTGGTCTGCATATGGCTGGGGTCAGAACAAAGATCACAAGCTCTGATGTCTTTACCTGGGTTTCACTGAGTTCTGGCTCAAAAAAACCACTCCTGAAATCAGCATTTGATTTGTTTTTCGATTTTTTCTTTTTTTTAAAAAAAAAAAAAAAAAAAAAAGACTATATACTCTTGGAGAGAGAAGTTGAATGACTGTACGAAGCTTACAATGGCATTAGAAGAAGCACAATAAGGGGATAAAGTAACAGGGAAATCTGGCAGGGGTTTATTTTGAGGTCATAGTGCCCCCCCGCGGTAACGTGTGCTCAGAGAGCTGCATGGCTCCACATCATTTTTAAGCTTATTTGGACATAAAACCTGAAGATCTAACTTGTTCTCCTAACCCTGACTTGTTCTGCTTTTTGTGCGATTCGGTGTGCTCCTGAATACCTTCAGTTTGTAGATTTTAGGGACGCACAGACGGTATTTCCCACAGACAAGCTGCAATTACGTTGCCGCGTATGTTTCAGTCACACGCTCTCCTAGCACCCCTTAGTGGCGAGGTCACCCCGTGGGGTGCTGCTTCCCGGGAGCCCGTTTCAGTCACCAGGCAATATTTCTATGTTTCAGGATGATACAAGAAGAAGGAGTGTGCCTTGAGCCAGCAGCACAAAGGCATCTGTGCAGCACTCACCCACTTCACCCTGCTCGCTTCCCCGCAGGAGGCATCCTTGGCGTGGCTGGGTCTGCCCAGGAGTGAGGCCAACCTACACCTCCTTCCCAGAAAGTGGGTCAGTGGTCCTGGCCTACACTAGCATTTAGGATCTGATGTTTTGTTCTGTTAGTTTCAATAACAGCAGTTCAATACTCAGTAAGAGGTATCAATTCATCTGATTAACACTGTCAGTCAGTCACTTCCCTGCAAGAAATTTGTGCTACCTCAGATGCCTGATTAGGACTGAGTAACTAAGTAAACTGAGTTACAACACTATACTTTTGCTTGAAATACAATATGCAGACTCAGCAGAAGATGTCTTTTTCTGCAAAGAGTCACTCTGTCTCACTAGGGATTGAGCCAAAGCCCACTGAGGTCACTGGAAATCTTTCTTATGCCTTGCTTTCCATTCTGATAGATCAGTACTTTCTAAAGCACACTTGTAGAAGTTGGCCTAGGCTGCTCAGAGGAATTAAAACATCTATAATACTACTATATGCTGCATCTTTTTTCTTCAAGAAGTTGTTTTAGGCTGTACATTCTTTAGGGCAAGAATTAAATTTTCCAGCACTTGCAGTGCTAAGATATTCTAAGTCATCAAACAGCCGTAATATTAACCAGCCATCCCTACACTTGTGTTAATATGTCTTCCAAGAAAGTGGCTTCACTTCTGATGTGTGGTGGATGTTCTTGTCTCCATGGAGGGACACTTTGCTCCAGAGACCATAATGATCACCTCTGACCACTTACTGAGTCTATGCCAGCATCAGTCCTCAGCCTAGATCACTTCCCTCCTAGGGCTCCGGCTCAGGCACCTGAGTCACCCCTTTCTCTCCCCTTCCTGCCCCCCCTCCAAGTATACTTTAGTCTATGTCAAAGCAAAACTGCCTTTGACTCCTTCCTTTCCTTTGCCAAGTATTTTTGCACGAATATGTTTTTACCATTATTTCTTTCCACTAGATACTTATATTGTAAATTCTAGGTCACCTGTCTGTTTGAAGACAGTGAGCAGAACTTTGACATCCATTTATTTAATTTTCATGGAGCTATTCACTGAAGACATTTCCCCAGCACAATCTCCCATTGTGCTCACAATGTAGCAAGGTCTTGCATTGGGAGAACATCTCCTTCTAGGTCACAGCATTTCAGCAAATTCTGTCTTTGTACTGAAATAGGCCTGCCTTTATCATCTTGGACAGTAGCAAGCATCATTATTTGGCCACACAGAATTTTGCCATCCTTGACATTTCCAAAAGGTTCCCTGGGAAAGCCCAATAGCTTTTTAATCTGTTCACAGGGAGTAACAATCCTAGTTGCCTCAATACTTCAGGGAGGTACAAACTGCAGTAGGTCTACCTCCAGTAGATTTTACACTCTCCCCTTGAGCTAGCAAAGCCATCAGGTTGGGACTTTGGTGTGTAATGCTGTGTTTGACCTTGCTTCCCGCTCCTTCTCTCTGTACCGTTCAGCTCTGAAGTTTGCAGAGTGGTGGAGGGAAGAGAAGGGAAGAATGGAATGTAATAGCCCTCTTGGGCCGGCTGCCTTTCCTGTGCTTTTCTTTACTGTGCAAGTAGCCAGTAACACTAGCTAGACTTTCGTCATTCAGCTTGCTTTATTGGCAACCAAAAAAAACACATTTTGGAGAGGCAGAACTGTTTCACAGGTTGTTTCTTTTTTGGTCCATTTGCTACAGTTTTTCATAACAGATGCCCAGATTCACTTAGATTTGAAACATCAGGACAAGTTTAGATAGTTTTAGTTTGAAACACGCTTTATATAAACATTTCAGTTACTCTTGTTTTTAATCATTTCTGAAAAGTTACAGTACACCAAAATCAACGTAGGAGACTTTGGTCAGAAGTGTATTTTATTATCACTCTACTTTCTCAACTTGCTGAGTAAGCTGGCCAGCAATTTGAGTGTAAATTATACATACTGTTCTAAAACGGGGACCTAAGTGTGTAAGCGTGGACCTAGGTACCTAGCTTTAATATTCAAGACTGAAAATGTGGTTTAGAAAGCTCTCATTGTCTCACGGCTGTGCCAGGAGATGCAGGGGGGTGTCAAGGCGCAGTTTATACCAGATGTCTGCCATGCTTCTGCTGCAGCCACAGACAGTGACTAATAGTCTGTCTCACTTTGGAAAACTCTTAGTTGTAATGTTGAACTCTGCCTTCACTCTCAGAAACCCAAATGTACCAAAATATATGCTACCATGGCTTGCATAGGGTCTGCAAGTATGCTCTTAACCAAGAAAGCTCTGTAAAAAGAAAAAAAAAAGGACAACTGACCCTTTACACACAGGTTATGATTAATTTGTGATTCTTGAAATGACATTACGATGGGAAGATGAGCAGACCCAGCAGAATAGCCAAGGAGACCATTTGCAGGCTCTCTGTCTTCCTACTGTGTTTTAGGAGGACTGACATTTTCTGAAGTGCATACTGCAGTCACTGTCAAGGCCAATCCCATCAGCTGCTCCCTCAGCAAAGCACTCCTCACCCCTACAGCTCCTTCATGCTGTTACCGTATACCAATATATCACAAATAAATTTTTCAGGCAAGCTGCCATATCAAATTCTTTCTCTTGTGGGTGGTCCTTGAGAACAATAGGGCCCTGTCTGTATTACCAGTCTTGATAACAGACTGTTTACAGCATTAGGATTCAATGGTTTAGATTTTTTTCCCCTGCTGTAAATTGCTTGTCTAGACAGATTTGGAGCTCCAATCTTTGCGAAAGTAAGGCTTTGACTCAGTTACTGATGTAATCCACTGATTGAGTACATCATATTGTTAAAAGCAATCTTGCACTGCATAGTTCCCATTTTTCTTAATCTAGTACTGTTGCAGGCTGACTAATTAAATTTTTTTCTTTAGTGATTGTCTCCTTTACCTGAACATGGGACTAGTTCAATAATTGAAATCTGTGTGAGTCAAAGATTTGCTGTTTGCATCCCACAACTGTAAATTGTTTTAGCTTCGAACCCCTTTACTCAACAAGCAGTGATTTGGGGGGAAAAAAGAAAAAAAAAGAGTCAAAATTAGAAAAAAACCCCCCACAACTCCATACTGGCCTACGCATTCAACACCCTTTGTGAATGCTTGCACTGTGATACTTAAAGGAGCCTGAAGTTCAAAAAGATCTGATTTTCTGCAAACTGGGGCCCTTATTGAACCCCAGCTTCAAGGGAACCCAAGCTGCTAACACTTCGGCATGACACCTGGGTGACCACACACCTGCATACACACAGGTGCTAAGCAGGGGAATGTAATCAGCAGAAGCATATGAAAGAACAAACATGAGATTCTTAAAATGTGTTGCTTTGTGTGCTATGCTGTACTTTCAGACTCTATTTGCTTCTTTCCATAGGTCCAGCACTTTTCTTTCTAGCTTCCTTCTGCTCACTGATCACTCAGAAAAATAGTGAAGGTTTAGTTCCCTGCAGTGAACTCCCTAAATAAGCCCTTTTGGGGAAAAACTGTGGGTACAACACACTCCTGAAGGGCCTGCCATCCAATGCCCTTCAACTTAATGTTTTTGCACTGCCATCAGCTGGGTGATTTTCTCAGGTCCCCAGACAAAATGGCGGCTCCTCAACCTCCTGGCACCTGGCCTGTGAGGAAGGTGGCCATGGCCAAGAGTCTTGTGCCACAAAGGCATGAGAGCTGAGGGGAACTGGAACTGATGGTGGCCTTCCCTGCTGCCAGCCCCCATGGCAATGGGGTCTGCAGGCAGGTTTTGGGTTTTTTTCCGCTGCATGGCCCTGGTTGGAGCCAAAATTGGCATACAGTGGGTAGACGGTTGCTGAAGCGGCCCCGAGAAGCAYGGGCCTCACTAGGTGGAGGTTTTCTTCGAGCTGAAGGGACCATGAAAAATTGAGGTGTCCTGTCGCRTGGGACCGGTGCTGTTCAGTATCTTCAATGACATAGACAGTGGGATTGAGTGCACCCTCAGCAAATTTGCGGATGACACCAAGCTGAGTGCTGCAGTTGACATGTTTGAGGGAAGGGATGCTATCCAGAGAGACCTTGACAGGCTTGAAGGGTGGGACAATGTGAACCTCATTAAGTTCAACAAGGCCAAGTGCAAGGCCCTGCACCTGGGTCAGGGCAATCTCAAACATGGATACAGGCTGGGGGATGAATGGATTGAGAGCAGCCCTGAAGAGAAGGACTTGGGGATACCAGTAGATGAAAAAATTACATATGAGCAGGCAATGTGCGCTTGCAGCCCAGAAAGCCAACCATATGCTGGGCTGCATAAAAAGAAGTGTGGCCAGCAGGTCAAGGGAGGTGATTCTGCCCCTCTACTCTGCTCTGGTGAGACCCCACCTGGAGTACTGCGTCCAGCTCTGGGGTCTCCAGTACAAGAAAGACATGGACCTGTTAGAGCAGGTCCAGAGGAGGGCCATGAAAATGATCAGAGAGCTGGAACACCTCTCCTATGAAGAAAGCCTGAGAGAGTTGGGGTTGTTCAGCCTGGAGAAGAGAAAGCTCTAGGGAGGCCTTATTGCAGCCTTTCAATACATTAAGGGGACTTATAAGAAAGGTGGAGAGAGGTTTTTTACCAGTGCCTGTAGTGACAGGAGAAGGGGCAATGGTTTTAAACTGAAAGAGGGTAGATTTAGATTAGATATAAGGAAGACATTCTTTACTGTGAGGGTGGTGAGATACTGGAACAGGTTTCCCAGAGAAGTTGTGGATGCCCCCATCCCTGGAAACACCCAAGGTCAGGCTGGACGGGGCTTTGAGCAACCTGATGTAGTGAAAGATATCCCTGCGTCCTGGTGTCGGCTAGGATAGAGTTAATTTTCTTCCTAGTAGCTGTTACAGCTGTTACAGTGCTGTGTTTTGGATTTAGTGTGAGAAGAATGTTGATAACACACTGATGTTTTAGTTGTTGCTAAGTAGTGTTTACACTAGTCAAGGACTTTTCAGCTTCCCGTGCTCTGCCAGGTGCACAAGAAACTGGGAGGGATCATAGCCAGGACAGCTGACCCAACTGGCCAATGGGGTATTCCATACCGTAGGACGTCATGCTCGGTATATAAACTGGGGGTTGGTGGGGAAGGAGCGATCGCTGCCTGGGGATGGGCTGGGCATCATTTGGCGGGTGGTGAGCAATTGCATTGTACATCACTCATTTTGTATATTCTACCATTATTATTATTATTATTTTCCCTTCCTTTTCTGTTCTGCTAAACTGTCTTTATCTCAATCCATGAATTTTACTTTCTTTTTTTTTCATTCTCTCCCCCATCCCACTGGGGGCAGGGGGAGTGAGCAAGCAGCTGTGTGGTGTTTGGCTGCCTGCCGGGTTAAACCACAAGATCCTGCCCATGGCAGGGGCGTTGGACTAGATGACATTTGAAGGTCCCTTCCAACCCAAACCATTCTGTGATTCTATGATCCTGGGGAATGGAGGCGTAACCCTGCATTTAGGGCCCAGTTTTTCCTCAGACTTACAGCTGAGTCAGGATACAAGCACAGAAGCACAGCAGGGTTTGGCTTTACATGGTTAGCCATTAGTTTGGTTAATTAATTCGATGATATTCCACTTTCCTAGCTGTGGAACTCCCTGGTGGACCAGGCTTATGGCTGGGGCTGAGGAGAGGTGGACGGTGTTTGTCCGGAGGTGTTCCTTCTTCCTCTTGGCGGCTTGGGGCAGGTGCTTTGCCTCTCTGCACCTCTCCTTCCTGCACTGTAAAACAGGGGGAATGCTGAGTCCTTCCACAAAGTCCACGGAGAGCCACTGCTCCAGTGTGCAGGTGTTTTTATTGTTATTAGCAATGTTTTATCACAAAACAGGAAATTCCATGTCATGGGTGCTGGGGGGAAGCAGAAGGCCCAACCTGCTGGTCTGGTCCTCCACCTTCTCCCCAGGCAGGGAGTGCTGGGAAAAACTCTGCCATTTTCCCCCTCTGCTTCTGTTTCCCCATCAACCAGATCCAAGCTTAGCAGCAAGAGCAGATGATACAACTTTTGAGCTGTTTGTTTGGCACTCAGAGGAGACACATGGCTTACCAAACGAAGGGGAAGGCACAGTCGCTTCTCCTCCAGGCTTACAGACAGATGGCTGATCCACCCACTGACTTCTCCAAAGGGCCAAAGGAGGAGAAACCTCTCTCTGCAGTCTTATATTAACGCACTGTCAGGGAGAGCACCCTGAAGATTGCAAGTCAGCAAGATCCCAGCCTAATATTGTGCAAATGATGAGTGAAAAGGTCAAAGCATGGCTACTTTAGCAGAGTGACCACGCAAGAGCAGTGAGTAACAAGATCCTCCTGTTCCTCGAGAGAAACAAATCTGTGCTGAGCTGATTGCTCAACTTCAGTAACAGCCTGCAGGGCTCACGAGGCATGCACAACCGCCAACAAACATGAGACAAGAAATATGGAAATGTCACTTGTCATAGAGTACAGGACTTGTAAACCTTGGAAACCAAGTCTCCATTGCTCACTAACCTCTGCCTGTGCCAATGCTACTTCTGTGTTACTGGGGTCCCTGTATGTCAGATAAACGGGTATTTGTCTCCAGTGGCAAACATACAGATCTTTTGTCATTGTGGGGAGGGTGAAAGGGTGTTCTCTAACCTGAGTTAGGTAACTCATGCGAAAATCAGCAAGAAAATGAGGGGATGTAGCTATATTATGTGGTATCATGACAAGCTGCAGGCAAGGGAGTCCTCTGGGTTTGCTGCTGCTGCCACTGAATCCCCTAAGTGACCCCCGCTGACTCGAGCAGAGCAGAAGCAGTCACTGCTCTGTAGGAGTTGCTTCACCCTGCTGGGACTATTCACACGTGTAAACCAAACATGCAAAGAGCTGTCTCTGGGCAAGGCCTCAGTTTGTGTTTGGAGTGGAGAAGCAAGGGAAGGAGACGTGCTACATTTCATGCTGTATCTGAGAACGTACTGCATGAAAATATGCATCCAGGGAGAAATGAGCACTTAAACCAATGGCAAACACAAACTCTGCATTCCACGCTCAGGCCTCCTATTGAATGTGCATTTCCCCCAGGGACTTCAGCTTTTGGCCCACATGTAATATTTACCATATATTATATTCCACACTTATTTGCTGTGCAGCTGCACAAATATCACACTTAGAAGAATATAGTTTAATCACTTAAAAACACAGTCTTTATGAAGTGATGAACAAACCATCCCTACTCCTTGCTTTTCAAACCAACAACGCTGAAACATCCAGCACAGATGTCTCATTTTCACTTCCAGATGTTTTCTATATTGGGTGGCAATATTTAGTATTAGTTTTATTTGAAGAATTATTTTATATTAAGGCATGAAATACAAGAGGCCATAGAGAAATATAGAAGCCATTTAATTAAAAAGGCTATGAGATGCGATGGGCATATAGTACAAGAGGAGTTTTAAAAAATGTTCTACAGTCATAGAAAGAAATGGCCTTCTATTCTGAAGAACAGAATGTTATCGTTTGATGACGAGACAAAACCTAAGAGAAATTAATTAGAAAACATTTTGAAAATACTAAACTGATTTCATACTCTAGGAATCTAAGTGATACTTTTGCTCCTGAACCACAGAACTAATTTTAAAAAAACTTTATCCACCGCTTTTATTTCTAAAGATGATGAAGAGCACCAAAAAGAAATATGTCCCTCACTCCTTTCTTAAAAAACCAGCAAACTTATCTGAAATATACACTTCCACATGCACAAAATGGAAGTTAAAACTTCTGCTTGTAAACCCTTAAAACTAGTAGGCAAAATTTCTTCTGGGGGCCAGAGATTATATTTATTAAGCTTTATCCCCTGCAGATACAATTGCAACTATTTCGTCTCAGGGGAATTCTGGAGAAAGGTTCCACATAAGGACAACCTCCCAAGCGCACATGGCTGCTGCAACATTGCAGCGCTCCCACATCTCAACACTTATTCTACTGTCCTTCAGGTGTGTGGCTCAGCTATTCTTTTTATTCAAAGACAGGATTTAATTTTCAGCACAGTCAAAAGACTCATTTAAAATCCCATCTTAGGAGAAAAAGGATAATGTTGACACATAATTTTATCGAGATCCATGTTTGTTTGTGTTTTCCTGAAAGCACCAAATTCTAGAATCATGCTATTATGTATGAATTGGAGCTTATCCTCTTAAATATATATAAAATAAATGTTTTTCGGTTGGTTTTTTTTTTTGGGGGGGGGACCACAGAAAAAGCATTGAAAATGTGAATTTCAAGGGTTCAAAAAAAATCCAAAACAGAAATATAAAATACTTACAGTATAGTAAAATTTAACCATTTTAGGTGTGAGCCAAGCTTTTTTTAATGCTGGGGTTTAGCAATACTGATCTCTAAGCGACCTCCTTTCCCATTCCCGAATCTGACAAGAAAGAATGTAAGTGTATCAGCAGCTTCATTGAATTCAATGGAAGGACCTGGGAACCCATGTGAATAAGGTGATTTTTTATGACGGTTTGCAGAACTGCATCAAATCTGATTTTACTGCAGGAAAGATACAGATCAGTTTATGTATCACAATTTTCATTATTTCAGTTCAGAGATCTCAGCGTAGTACTTAGTTGTTCTTTTTGAGAATTACAGCAACAAGTATAGGAGGCAAGTGCAGAAAGTTGGGACCATATGGTGCTGTACTATGGTCTATGTGGTGTTGCCTATATATGTCACTAGCTCGAATGTAGCAGACAGAAATTTCTGGAGCCAGTAGGATACATTTTGTGATTCCTCCTCATCCTGTATGGCAAAGATTACAGATACTCTTCTTCACATTTGGCCAAAAAACACCAACATATACTTCCTTCTATTAATAAGGTCTTTGCTATCTTAATGCAGCTTTACAAAAAAACTTTTTGGAATGCAGAAGTAAAATTAACCTGCAAAATAAGAAGATGCATTAAAATTCCTGATTTTTAACAAACAGAAGTTCATCTGAATAAATAGACTAGACTAGACTAGACTAGTTCCAGCTGGAAGGGACCTACATCGATCATCTAGTCCAACTGCCTGACCACTTCAGGGCTGACCGAAAGGTAAAGCCTATCATGAAGGGCATTGTCCAAATGCCTCTTTGTAAAGCACCGGCAGGCTTGGGGTGTCAACCACCTCTCTAGGAAACCTGTTCCAGTGTTTGAGCACCCTCTTGGTAAAGAAACGTTTCCTAATGACAAGTCTGAACCTCCCCTGACGCAGATTTTAACCATTCCCACGCRTCCTGTTGCTGGAAGCCAGGGCTCCCCTTCCCCTCCTCAGGAAGCTGTAGAGAGCAATGAGGTCGCCCCTCAGCCTCTTTTTGACCAAATTAGACAAAGCCAGAGTCCTCAGCYGCTCCTCACAGGACATTCCTTCCAGCCCTTTCACCAGCTTTGTTGCCCTTGTCTGGGTGCATTCAAGGACCTTCACATTCTTCTTGCATTGTGGGGCYCAGAGCTGCACACAGTACTCAAGGTGAGGCCGCGCCAACGCTGAATACAGCGGGACAATCACCTCTTTTGACCGGCTGGTTATGCTGTGTTTGAGGCCGCCCAGGACGCGGTTTGCCCTCCTGGCTGCCAGGGCACACTGCTGGCTCATATTGAGCTTGCTGTCAACCAGCGCCCCCAGATCCCTTTCTGCAGGGCTGCTCTCCAGCCACTCCTCTCCCGACTTATACTTGTGTCTGGCATTTTTTTACAATGAAAATRTTTTACAATGGGGGTGGTGAAACACTGGAACAGGTTGCCCAGAGAKGTGGTGGATGCCCCATCCCTGGAAACGTTCAAGGTCAGGTTGGACRGGGCTCTGAGCAACCTGATCTAGTTGAAGATGTCTCTGCCCATGGCAGGGGGGTTGCACTAGATGACCTTTAAAGGTCCCTTCCAAGCCAAACTATTCTATGATTCTATGATTACTGCGTCCCAGGTGCAGGATCTGGCATTTGTTCTTGTCAAATTTCATGCCATTGGTGACTGCCCAATGCTCCAATCTCTCTAGATACCTCTGCAAGGGCTCTTGTCCCTCAAGAGAGTCAACAGCACCTCCCAGTTTGGTATTGTCAGCAGATGTACTAAGGGTGCATTCAACTCCTGCCTCCAGATCGTTGATAAAAATGTTGAACAGAACTGGCCCGAGAATTGAGCCC
>JAYKAV010003005.1:569499-587003 GCA_035582835.1 Phoebastria nigripes | reverse complement strand
GCCAGGGGCAATGGGCACGTTTGGTGCCCAGAGGCCGGGGTGATGGGCACGTTCTCCTCAGACCCGCGCCCTCTTGCAGCCCCCTCGAAGACTCAGATGTTTTACGGACCCGTTGAGTTTATGGAGGGGCACAGACCGGGTAAGTCACCGCGGGGCAGGTCCAGGGGGGGCGTCCACACGATCCCCCCCACCCGCTGCATGCCGGGGCTCCACCATGCACCCCGCCGCCAGCCACACCACGCCGCCCCCCCGCTTCCCACCGCCCCCACCGCCTGGGGCCAGCACCATGGGGGGGGCCCCGGTGAGCCCTGAGCCCCCCCTCTCCGGGTCTCACCGCAGCCGGCACCGCCGCCGCCCCCACCGCCGCCGTGGAGCCGGCACAGCTGAGCGTGGCACCGGGGCAGCCGGCAGAGTTTCGCTGCGTGGTCACCGGCAGCCCCCCGCCCACCCTCGAGTGGCTCGGTAGGTGCCCACCAGGGATGGGGGGGGACACCGGCACCGGGCTTGGGGACATGGTGACCAGGGGTGACGCTGGGCCATGTCCCCACAGGCACGCTGCCACCGCGGGCGGTGGTCCAGGGGGGGACKCTGCGTTTCGGCGCTGTCGAGCCCACTGATGAGGGGCACTACGTGTGCCGGGCACGCAGCAGTGCCGGGCAGCACACGGCGCGGGCCTTCCTCCACGTGCAAGGTGAGCGCCGTCCCCATCGTCCCCATCATCGGTCATCCCTGTTGTCCCCATCGTTCCCATGGTCCCCCTTGTCCATCCTTGTCCCCATCCCCTCTCATCATCCCTGTCACCCCCATTGTCCCCATCATCCCATCTCCATCATGCCCCATCATCTCCCATCATCCCTGTCACCCCCGTTGTCCCCATCATCCCCATCCCCATTGTCCCATCGTCCCCATCATCCTCGTCATCCCTGTCACCCCCATCATCCCCATCACCACTATCATCTACATCACCCCCATTGTCCCCGTCATCATCCCTGTCACCCCTGTTGTCCCCATCATCCCCCAACATCCCCATCATCCCTGTCACCCCCGATCATCCCCATCATCCATCTTCATCATCCCATCGTCCCCATCACCCCCGTCATCCCTGTCACCATCATCCCTGTCACCTCCCATCATCCATCCTCGTCCCCATCATCTCTGTCACCCCCATCATCCCCATGACCCCCCTGTCCCCATCGTCCCCATCATCCCTGTCACCCCCATTGTCTCCATCATCCCCTTCATCCCCCATCATCCCATTGTCCCCATCATCCTCATTGTCCCCATCATCCCTGTCACCCCCATCATCCCCATCATCCTCACTGTCCCCATCGTCCCCATCATCCCTGTCACCCCCTTGTCCCCATCACCCCCCTTGTCCTCGTCATCCCCCACTGTCCCCATCATCCCCCATCGTCCCCATCATCCCTGTCACCCCCATCATCCCCATCGTCCCATTGTCCCCATCATCCTCATCGCCTGCATCACCCATGTCACCCCCATCGTCCCCATCACCCCCACACCCCCCATCACCGCCCTGACCCCCGACTTCCCGCAGCCGCCGGCGCACCCCGGGTGCAGGTGAGCCCGGAGCGGACGGAGGTGCAGGAGGGCTCCACAGTGCGGCTCTACTGCCGGGTCTCGGGGTCACCCACCGCCACCATCACCTGGGAGAAGCAGGGGGGCACCCTGCCGCCGCAGGTGAGCCGGGTGCCGGCACCCTTGGGTGCTCCCAGAGGGGTGTGGGTGCACCACAGGTGCAGCTCACGCCCGCCCTCGTGCCGCAGTCCCGCGCCGAGCACGCCGACATCGCCAYGCTGGTCATCCCCGCTGTGACGGCGGCCGACGGCGGCGTCTACCTCTGCGTGGGCACCAGCGCCGCCGGCACGGCCCGCGCTGCCATTGAGGTGGCGGTGGTGCCAGGTGAGACGGGTGGGGGACGCCGTTGGGGTTCGGGGATGGTTTCGGGGGGCCACAACCCACCCGTGTCCCCCCTTTTCCTCCCTGCAGGGATGGCACCGCCTGTCCGCATCGAGTCCTCGTCCCCATCCGTCACTGAGGGACAGACCCTGGACCTCGACTGCCTGGTGGCAGGATCCGGCCCCGCCACCGTGACGTGGTACAAGCGCGGCGGCTCCCTGCCCGCCGGCCACCAGGTAGGGCGCGGGCAGCGCCGGCAGCGTGGGCGGCATCCCAAATCCTGCCCTGTCCCCTGCTATGTGACACCGATGCGTGTCCCCAACTCCAGGTTTCGGGGTCCCGGCTCCGCGTCCCCCATGTCACAGCGGCCGATTCGGGGGAATACGTGTGCCGGGTGAGCTTGGGGACCACCGTCCGGGAGGCGTCCGTCATCGTCACCGTCGTGGCCAGATCCGGCTCGTCCTACGGTGAGACTGGGCTCGGTGGCACTGGGGGGGACATGCTGGTCCCAGACGGGTGGTCACAGCTCCGTCCTCCCCCTCCAGGGCCACCGGCTTCGGGTGTCCCCGTCCGGATCGAGGCGTCCTCGTCCACCGTGGCTGAGGGACAGAGCCTGGACCTCAACTGCGTGGTGGCCGGGCAGGGACAGGCCACCGTCACCTGGTACAAGCATGGGGGGTCCCTCCCGGCCAAGCACCAGGTAAGGGGACATCGGAGGGGGATGTCACCAAGGGGGGTGGTTGGGGTTGGCCCACGGCCCCATGTAAGCTTAGGTGGCCCCGTGCAAGCCCAGGTGGTCCGTGCAAGCTTAGGTGGCCCTGTGCAAGCCCAGGTAGCCCCCATGCAAGCTCAGGTGGCCCATGCAAACCCAGCTGGCACTTTTGCAAGCCCAAGTGGCTCTATGCAAGCCCAGATGTCACTTGTGCAAGCTTGAGCGGTCCTGTGCAAGCCCAGTGGCCCCCATACAAGCCCAAATGGCCCTGTGCAAGCCCCAGCAGCCCCATGGAAGCCCAAATGGCCCCGGTGACCTCCGTGTCCCCTCCCTGCAGGTGTCCGGCTCCCGGCTGCGGCTGCTGCAGGTGACAGCGGCCGACTCGGGCGAGTACGTGTGCCGGGTGACCAGCGGGGCCACCACCAAGGAAACCGCTGTCATGGTGACAATCCAGCCCAGCGGGGCCAGCGCCTACCGTGAGTGGGGACAGGGGGGTGACAGTGACAGTGGGGGGTTCCCCATGTGCCACGGCACTGAGCCGTGTCTCACGTGCCCGTGCCGGCGGGGCTCTGCGGCGGTCACCRGTGTCACCCTCTTGTCTCGGTCCCCAGCCCCGGCCAGCATGACCCCCCTGCGCATCGAGTCCCCGTCATCCGCCGTGGCCGAGGGCCAGACCCTGGACCTCAACTGCGTCATCGCCAGCCCCGCGCAGGCCACCGTCACCTGGTACAAGCGCGGGGGGTCCCTCCCGGCCAAGCACCAGGTAGGGGACGTGGAGGGGGATGTCCCCAAGGGGGGTGGTTGGGGTTGACCCATGGCCCCGTGCAAGCCCAGGTGGCCCCGTGCAAGCCCGGGTGGCCCCATGCAAGCCCAAGTGACTCCATGCAAGCCCAGGTGGCCCATGCAAGCCCAGGTGGCTCTTGCAAGCCCAGGTGGCCCATGCAAGCCCAGGTGGCCCCTTGCAAGCCCAGATGGCCCTGTAGCAAGTTCAAGTGGCCCTGGTGACCCCCATGTCCCCTCCCCGCAGGTGTCCGGTTCCCGGCTGCGACTGCTGCAGGTGACAGCGGCCGACTCGGGCGAGTACGTGTGCCGGGTGACCAGCGGGGCCACCACCAAGGAAACCTCCATCATGGTGACAATCCAGCCCAGCGGGGCCAGCGCCTACCGTGAGTGGGGACCAGAGGGGACGGGGGACATTACCCATGGGTGTGTGACACTGTGCTGCGGTGTCCCCGGGTCTGGGATGAATCGCTCCCTGGGGAAGCCACCCACGTGCATGCGCATCCTGGCTTCCCGGGCTCCTGGTGTCCCTTGGAGGGTCACAAGTGGTGGTGGCCACGGTCTCTAACCCGTCTTGGTCCCCAGCCCCTGGCAGCACGACCCCACTGCGCATCGAGTCCTCGTCCTTGTCATCGCCTGTGGCCGAGGGCCAGACCCTGGACCTCAACTGCGTCATCGCCAGCCCCGCGCAGGCCACCGTCACCTGGTACAAGCGCGGGGGGTCCCTCCCGGCCAAGCACCAGGTAGGGGACGCGGAGGGGGATGTCCCCAAGGGGGGTGGTTGGGGTTGACCCATGGCCCCGTGCAAGCCCAGGTGGCCCCATGGAAGCCCAAGTGACCCCATACAAGTCCAGGTAGCCCCATGCAAGCCCTGGTGGCCCATGCAAGCCCAGGTGGCCCCATGCAAGCCCAGGTGGCCCCATGCAAGCCCAAGTGACCCCATGCAAGCCCAGGTGACCCATGCAAGCCTAAGTGACCCCATGCAAGCCCAAATAGCCCCATGCAAGCCCCCATGGTCCATGCAAACTCAAGTGACCCAATGCAAGCCCAAATGGCCCATGCAAGCCCAGGTGGCCCATGCAAACCCCAGGGACCCCGTCAAAGCCCAGGTGGCCCATGCAAGCCCAAGTGACCCCATGGAAGCCCAGGTGGCCCATGCAAGTCCAGGTGGCCCAATGCAAGCCCAGGTGGCCCCATGCAAGCCCAGGTGGCCCCATGGAAGCCCAAGTGACCCCATACAAGTCCAGGTGGCCCATGCAAACCCAAGTGACCCCATGCAAGCCCAGGTGGCCCAATGCAAGCCCTGGTGGCCCTGTACAAGCCCAAGTGACTCCATACAAGCACGGGTGGCCCATGCAAGCSCAGGTGGCCCATACAAGCCCAGGTGGCCCATGGAAGCCCAGGTGACCCATGCAAGCCTAAGTGACCCCATGCAAGCCCAAATGGCCCCATGCAAGCCTCCATGGTCCATGCAAGCCCAAGTGACCCCATGCAAGCCCAGATGGCCCCGTGCAAGCCCAGATGGCCCTGGAGACGCCCGTGTCCCCTCCCCGCAGGTGTCCGGTTCCCGGCTGCGGCTGCTGCAGGTGACAGCGGCCGACTCGGGCGAATACGTGTGCCGGGTGACCAGCGGGGCCACCACCAAGGAAACCTCCATCATGGTGACAATCCAGCCCAGCGGGGCCAGCACCTACCGTGAGTGGGGACCGGGAGGGGACATGGGACTGGGTGACCGTGCCACCATTTCCTTGGGGTGACCTTCCCATCTTGGTCCCCAGCCATCGGTGTCACCCCCCCGGTGCGCATTGAGTCCTCGTCCTCCTCCGTGGCCGAGGGACAGACCCTGGACCTCAACTGCATCGTGACCGGCCAGGGACAGGCCACTGTCACCTGGTACAAGCGCGGGGCGTCCCTCCCGGCCAAGCACCAGGTAGAGGACACCGGAGCAGCGATTTGGGGTGGAAAAGGGTTTTTTCGGGGTTTTGAGGGGTTTGTGTCCCCCTCCTCATGTGTCGTCCCCCCAGGTGTCAGGCACCCGCCTGCGCATCCCCCAGGTGACAGTGGCCGATTCGGGGGAGTACGTGTGCCGGGTGACATCGGGCGGTGTCACACATGAGATGTCTCTCATCGTCACCATCCAGACCGGCGCCGGCTCCTCTTACGGTACCGGGGACGGGTGGGAGGTGACACRGGGACACGACGGGGATGCAGTGGCTGTCCCCGCTGACCCCGCTGCCACCCCCAGCCGTCGGCGTCACACCACCAGTGAGGATCGAGACCTCGTCCGCTGCCGTCACCGAGGGACAGACCCTGGACCTCAACTGCATGGTGGCAGGACAGGGTCACCCCCATGTCACCTGGTACCGGCGTGGGGGGGCTCTGCCCCCCAACAGCCAGGTGGGACGCCGGGGAGGTGGCATCACCCTGCAGGGCACAGCCCCACGTCAGACACTGATGTGTCCCCAACTTGTCACCTCTCCAGGTGTCGGGCACCCGCCTGCGCCTTGTCCAGGTGGCGGTGGCTGATTCGGGGGAGTACGTGTGCCGGGTGACCCTGGGGAGCGTCACGCAGGAGGCATCTGTCATCGTCACTGTGCCCGGCGGCGCCGGCACCTATTACCGTGAGTGCGAGCAAGAGGGCAGTGCTTGGGGACAGATGGGTGCCACCTCGGTGACAAAYGTCCCCTTTCCCTGTCCCCCCAGCCTCCGGCGTCTCCCAGCCCCTCCGCATCGAGTCCTCGTCCTCGGCCATCGCCGAGGGACAGACCCTGGACCTCAACTGCGTGGTGGCAGGATCCGGCCCCGCCACCGTGACGTGGTACAAGCGCGGTGGCTCCCTGCCCGCCGGCCACCAGGTAGGGTGCAGAGGGGGGTGTCACCCCAAATCCTGCCCCGTCCTTCATTCTCTGGCACTGACATGTCCCCAAATTGTCCCCTTTGAGGTGTCSGGCACCCGCCTGCGCATCCCCCAGGTGACGGCGGCCGATTCGGGAGAGTACGTGTGCCGGGTGACATCGGGGGGCGTCACGCAGGAGACGTCCCTCGTTGTCACCATCGATGACGGAGCCAACCCATCCCACCGTGAGTGCCACCCTTTGGGGGATGGTTCCCCACCGGTGCCAGAGACCGGTGGGGACATTTACCCTTAACTCTGCCCGCGCAGCCACCGGCGTCACGCCGCCCATCCGCATCGAGTCCTCGGCGTCCTCTGTCACCGAGGGACAGACCCTGGACCTTGACTGCGTGGTGGCCGGCCAGGGACAGGCCACCATCACCTGGTACAAGCGTGGGGGGTCCCTCCCAGCCAAGCACCAGGTAGGTGGGGACACTGGTGGGGTGGGGGACGGTCGCCATGGTGGCCAGTTGATGCCACCACCACCCCCTGCCATCACGTCCCCAGGTTTCGGGGTCCCGCCTGCGGCTGTCACAGCTCTCAGTGGCCGATTCGGGGGAGTACGTGTGCCGGGCGGACACGGGCAGCGTCTCCCGTGAAGCCACCGTCACTGTCACCGTCACCTCCCGTGACAGCTCAAGCTACCGTGAGTGCGGCCACGGGGTGAGGGAGGACGCCGGGGGGAGATGGGGGACACGGGTGACCTCGGTGGCTTCCCTGTCCCTTTGTCCCCACAGGTCTGCAGAGCCCCATCATCTCCATCGACCCGCACAGCATGGCAGTGGCACCGGGCGAGGATGCCACCTTCAAGTGCCGCGTCCATGATGGTGCCCGACCCGTCAACGTCACTTGGCGGATGGGACCTGGCCAACATCTCCAAGGTATGGTGGCCCCCAGGGTGGCCCTGGCACGGTCCCCAGGGTGGCCCTGGTGTTGATGGCTCCTCCTTGTCCAGACAACGTGAAGATCAGCACCAACGGCTCGGTCATCTCCATCACTGGTGCCCACGTGGGCAACCAGGGCGCCTACCACTGCGTAGCCTCCAACCGCTTCGGTGTCGCCAGCAGCGTCGTCAACCTCCTGGTGCAAGGTGCGAGGTGACCAGGGTGTCCCTGTCCCCATCTCCATGGGCTGCAGATGCCCCTGGGGTGGTGGTGTCCCCATCCCCATGCCCTCCACATGCTCCAGGTGCCCCTGGGGTGGCAGTGTCCCCATCACCATGCCCATGTTGACGTTCCCCATGTGCTCCAGGTGCCCCTGGCGTGGTGGTGTCCCTGTCCCCATGTCTTCCATGTGCTCCAAGTGCTCCCGAGGTGGTGGTGTCCCCAGCCCCCACCTCCTCCAGGTGCCCCCCAGGGTGGTGGTGTCCCTGTCCCCACGCTGATGTCCTCCATGTGCTCCAGGTGCCCTCGGGGTGGTGGTGTCCCCACTCCCATCCCCATGTTGGCATCCCCCATGTGCTCCAGGTGCCCCTGGTGTAGTGGTGTCCCCATCCCCATGTCCTCTCCATGCTTCAGGTGCTCCTGGAGTGGTGGTGCCCACGTCCCCATGCTGGTGTCCTCCAGGTGCCCCTGGGGTTGTGATGTCCCCATCCCCACGCTGATGTCCTCCATGTGCTCCAGATGTTCCTGGGGTGGTGGTGTCCCCACCCCCATGTCCTCCCCATGCTCCAGATGCCCCCAGGGTGATGGTGTCCCCATCCCCATGCTGATGTCCTCCCCCTTCTCCAGGTGCCCCCACAGTGTCGGTGATGCCACCGGGCCCTGTGACAGTGAAGGAGGGCAAATCCCTCAGCCTGGAGTGCCTTGGCCGGGGTGAACCGCGGCCGCTGGTGCGCTGGAGCCGCCCGGGCTCCCGGCAGAAGGTGGAACACCAAACGCTGCTGCACATGGACAGCCAGGCCATCCTGCAGGTGAGCGGGGCACCCCAGGGTGCCGCAGGGCACCGGTGGGTGCCCGGTGCTCACCACCCACCCTGTCCCCCCTCCACCAGCTCTCACCGGCCAAGCCGGAGCACGCCGGGACCTACATCTGTACGGCGCACAGTGCCTTGGGTTCGGCGCAAGCCCGGGTGGACGTCCATGTGGAGACGGCACAGCGGCACCCGGGTGCCCCCGAGGTCACCGCGCCGCCCGCCATCACCGTGGTGGCCGGGGACACCGCCACGCTGCACTGCACGGCCAGAGGTACGGGGAGGATGGAGGACAGTGGCAGGGCGGGGACATCCTGCCGTGGTACCCTGACGGCACGGTGATGGGCACCGGCATTGCCCGTAGGCGAGCCGGCGCCCCGGATCGAGTGGTCGAAGCTGCGGGCACCCCTGCCCTGGCAGCACCGTGTGGTGAACGGCAGCTTGGTCATCCCCCGCGCCGCGCAGCAGGACTCGGGCCAGTACATCTGCAACGCCAGCAGCCCCACCGGCTTCGCCGAGGTCTTCGTCACCCTCGACGTGGAGAGTAAGGGGGTGGCGGGGGGTCGGGGTGCCCCTGGGTCCCTCCTGCCATCTCCGCTGTCTCCTTCGCCCCCGGTGTTGCCATCACCCATCCTCGGCTCCTCTCCGTCCTTCCTCTGCACGTGGCCATCTCCATCGCCGCTCCCACCCTCCCATCTAGCCCTTCCTCGTGGATCCATCCTCGCTCCATCCCGGCACTCGTCCTCCTCTCCATCTCCTCTCAAGCTCTGTCATCCAGCCCTTCCCATGGATGTGTCCATCTGCTTGTCCCATCCCTGTGCACATCCATCTTTACTTCTGCTCTGTCATCCATCCCCTATTCAATGATCCATCGCTCAACCATCCCAGCTCACACCCATCTCTCCATCTCCTCTCACACCCCTCCCTCAGTCTCTTCCTCATGGATCCATCCATCTCTCGTCCATCCCACCACACGCCCATCTCTCCATCTCCTCTCAAACTTCTCCATCCACCCCTTCCTTGTGGATTCATCCATCACTCATCCATCCTAGCTCACATCCACCTTTCCACCTCCTCTCACACCCCTCCATCCATCCCTTCCTGGTGGATTCATCCATTACTCAACCATCCCAGCACATGCCCATCTCTCCGTCTTCTCTCAAACTTCTCCATCCACCCCTTCCTTGTGGATTCATCCATCACTCATCCATCCCAGCTCACGCCCATCTCTCCATCTTCTCTCAAACTTCTCCATCCATCCCTTCCTTGTGGATTCATCCATCTCTCATCCATCCCAGCTCACGCCCATCTCTCCATCTCCTCTCACACCCCTCCATCCATCTCTTCCTTGTGGATTCATCCGTTATTCAACCATGCCAGCTCACATCCATCTCTCCATCTCCTCTCACACCCCTCCATCCATCTTTTCCTTGTGGATTCATCCACCTCATCCATCCCAGCACATGGCCATATCTCCATCTCCTCTCAGATTCATCCATCCATCCATCCATCCATCCATCCATCCATCCATCTCTTACTTGTGGATTCATCCATCGCTCAGCCACCCCAGCTCACATCCATCTCTCCACCTCCTCTCAAACTTCTCCATCTATCCCTTCCCTCGTGGGTCCATCCATCTCTCATCCATCCCAGCACACGCTCATCTCTCCATCTCCTAACTCCTCCATCCATCCCTTCCTCGTGGATCCATCCATCTCTGGTCCATCCCAACACACGCCCACCTCCATCTTCACCCACACCCTCCCACCGATGCCCTCCTTGCCCCGTTGACCCATTCATTGCCCCATCCCGGCTGTGGCCGGGTGCTGACGGTACCGGCTGTCCCTGCAGCACCACCGTATGCCACCAGCCTGCCGGAGGAGACCGCGGTGCGCGCCGGCGATGCGCTGCAGGTGCAGTGCCTGGCCCACGGCACCCCGCCGCTGCTCTATGCTTGGGACAAGGTCAACGGCAGCCTCTCGGCACGCGCCATCCACCGTGCCGGCCTCCTCCGCATCAGCCCRGCGCTGCCCGCTGACGCCGGCACCTACCGCTGCCTCGTCACCAACCGCGTTGGCACCGCCGAGACCTTCGCCCACGTGGCCGTCCACGGTGAGCCCCCCCCACCCCAGGGATGCCGTGCGCTGGGGTTGCCCACGCTGCCAGGTACCATCAGGGCTTTGCATCCTGCACAGGTGATGCTGGTGACGGTGGGGATGCCGGCGGCGGTCCCTTGACCGTACGGGTGACGCCGGCGAGCCTCGTCAAGGGGGTGGGCAGCACYGCCGAATTCGCCTGCGCCGTCTCGGGGGACCCCCGGGCGCGTCTGGAGTGGCTGAAGGATGGCGGGGAGCTGCCCCCCACCCACAGCGTGCGGGACGGGGTGCTGCGGTAAGGAGGAGSGGGACAGGGTGGTGGGGACCCCCTCCTCCCCCCCCATGGGGTCCCACACCCCGGCTGTGTCCCCGCAGGATGCCGGAGCTGGCGTGGGGGGCGCAGGGGGTGTACGTGTGCCGGGCCAGTGCCCCAGGCGGGCAGGCGGAGGACAGGGCCACCCTCACCGTCCAGGGTAGGAGCGGCACCCGCGCCCGGGGGACACAGGCACCCCCCGACCTGTCCCCCATGAACACTGGCACCCCGGGACCCCCAATCTCCCCAAACCCAGGGGCACCCGCTGACCCCGTCCCCCCATACCCATGGGCACCCTGGTACTCCCCATCTCTCCCTGAATCCATGAGCACCCCAATACCCCCTATTTCTTCCCATGCCCCTGGGCACCCCAATTCCCCTCTATTTATTCCCACACCCACGGGCACCCCGCTTATCCCCCCGTGCCCATGGGCATCCCGGTACCCCTCATCTCCCCACATCCACGGGCACCCTGGTACCCCCCATCTCTTCCTGCACCCATGGGCATCCCAAGACGCCCTATTTCTTCCCATACCCATGGGCACCCCGATATCCTCCATCTCTCCCCACACTTATGGGCACCCCAGTATCCCCAAATCTCTCCCCATGCCCATGGGCACCCTGATACCTCCAATCTCTCCCCACACCCATGAGCACCCTGGTACCCCCCATCTCTCCCCATACCCGCAGGCACCCCAACACCCCCAATCTCTCCCCATGCCCACAGCCACCCCAATGGTCTCCCCATGCCCACGAGCACCCCGTTTCTCCCCATTTCTCACTTCTCCAATTGGCATCCCAGACCACGATGCCTCCCCCATGCCGGGGGGGCACCCCAAAATCCCGCTATCCCCCCCAAGCTCTCCCCAGGGCCCTGATCAACATCCGGACGGCGGTGCAGACGGTGCTGGCGGGGACGGCGGTGGAGCTGGAGTGCCTGGGCTTGGGTGAACCCCGTCCCCATGTCACCTGGAGTAAAGTCGGGGGCCGTATCCGACCCGGGGTGCTGGTTCGTGCCGGCACCCTCACCATCGAACGGGTAGAACGGGCGGACGCCGGGCAGTACCGCTGCACCGCCACCAACGCCGTGGGCACTGTCCAGTCCCACGTCATCCTCCACGTGCAAGGTGAGGATGGGGACACGGAGCTGGGGACACACACAGGGTGTCACCGCGGGGTGGTGACACCTCCGTGCGTCCCCAGCTGCCCCCCAAATTGCCGGGCAGCCGGAGGTGAAGGAGGTCTCGGTGGGTTCGGCGGCTGTTTTGCCCTGCTTGGCATCCGGCTTCCCGGTGCCGGAGATCACCTGGAGCAAGGTGAGATGGAGGGATGCAGGGATGGGGGTGCAGGGTAGAGGGGGGCACCCTATGGGTGCTGACCCCCCACCCTGCTCTGCTGCAGCTGGAGGGGGAGCTGCCGGCGGGTGCCAGGGCGGAGGGGAATATCCTGACGCTGCCGGCCGTGCGCCACGAGGACGCCGGCGTCTACGCCTGCGCTGCTGCCAACCGCCGCGGCCAGGAGACAGCTTACTATGTCCTCAAGGTCCGAGGTGAGGACGGACGGACGGACAGACGGACGGATAGGGTGGGGGGGGGGGGGTATGACGTACCCCCACCCCTCCTGACCCCCTCGTCCCCGCAGAGCGCCTGGTACCCTATTTCGGGCAGACGCCCCGCTCCTTCCTCCCCCTGCCCACCATCAAGGATGCCTACAAGAGGTTCGAGATCCTCATCACCTTCCGACCTGACGCTGCCGATGGTGAGTGCCGATGGGACCCCCCTGTCCCCCCCTTGTGTCCCCATGTCCCCCCATCATGTCCCCCCCCATGTCCCCTTCATCCTTTCCTCCTCCCTTCCCTCTCCATCCCTCCATCMATCCTCCCCTCTCCCTCCTTTAGCTCTCCTTCTCTATTCAACTAAGCCCCCCCCACACCTTAKGGGGGGTTTCTCCTCCATCCTGGGGGTATTTTGGGGTCCCCCAGGGTGTGACCCCCCCCTCCCCGGGGTGGGCACCACCCTGCCTGACCTGCTGCCACCCCGCAGGGCTTCTCCTCTACAACGGGCAGAGGAAAACCAGCGGCGCCGACTTCATCTCCTTCGGTTTGGTGGGCGGCCGCCCCGAATTTAGGTGAGACCCATGAGTGGGTGCTATGGGCAGGAGGCGGGGGGGGGAGATGGGTGCCAGCACCCACCCACACCCCTGGTACCCCCAAAAAATAAGGTTTGATGCCGGTTCGGGCATGGCCACCATCCGGCACCCGACGCCGCTGCGCTTGGGCGAGTACCACACCGTCCGTCTCCTCCGCAACCTCACCCGGGGTTCGCTGGCGCTGGACGGGCACCCCCCAGTTAACGGGACCTCCCAGGTATTTTTTGGGGGGGGGGGGGGGGGGGGGATTTGATGTATATTGGGTGGGGGTCAGGGTGCTGGAGGTGGTGCCCACCCACTTGTGCCCGCAGGGGAAGTTTCAAGGGCTGGATCTGAACGAGGAGCTGTACCTGGGGGGGTACCCCGATTTCGGCACCGTGGCTAAGACGGGGCTCAGCCGCGGTTTCATGGGTGAGTGATGGGGTTTTTGGGGGGTACCGGGGTGGGGGTGGGGGGGCTGAGCATCGTGTCACCCGCCCCTGCCCCCATCTCCATCCCTCTGCAGGCTGCGTGCGCCAGCTCCGCATCCAAGGGGAGGAGGTGGCCTTTGGGGACATGGACCTGCAGGCGCACGGTGTCACCAGTTGTCCCACCTGCCAGGACCGGCCGTGCCAGGTGAGGCTGTGGATGATGCCCACCCATCGTCACCCATCCCCACCCATCACTGACACCCATGTCACCCCCCACCCCAGAACGGCGGCGTATGCCAGGACGCCGAGAGTGGCACCTACGTCTGCCGCTGTCCCCACGGCTTCACCGGCAGCAACTGCGAGTACTCGCAGGCTTTGCATTGTCACCCAGGTAAGGTGCCTACCCCGTGGGGACGTCACCCCAATGTCCCTCCCCAGATGGGTGCTCACGGTTTGTCACCCTTACAGAGGCGTGCGGGGCTGATGCCACCTGCGTCAACCGGCCGGACGGGCAGGGCTATACGTGCCGCTGCCACCTGGGCAAGGCTGGGGAGAGGTGCACTGAGGGTGAGCGTGGCTGGGGACACGGGGACGGGGCTGGCATCGCCCTGGGGACATGGGCACGGGGTTGGGGACCACCCTGGGGACATGGGCTGGAGACTACCCCGGGGAGATGGGGACAGGGCTGGGGACCGTGCTGAGGACACGGGCACAGGGCTGGGGACCACACTGAGGAGTTGGGGACATGGCTGGGGACCACCCTGGGGACATGGGCACGGGGCACCCTGGGGACACGGGCATGGGGCTGGGACCACCCTGGGGAGACGGGCACAGGGTGGGGACAACCTCAGGGAGATGGACACAGGACTGGGTACCACCCTGGGGACACGGGCATGATGGGGAGATGGGCATCATGGCCATGACGGAGATGGGACATTGGGTGCCATCCCAGGGGACACAGGCTGAGGACCACCCTGGGGAGATGGGCATAGGGCTGGGTACCACCCTGGGGACACAGGCATGATGGGGACAGGGGACTAGGTACCATCTGGGGAGGTGGGTGTCATGGACATGATGGAGATGGGACACTGGGTGCCATCCCAGGGAGATGGGCACGATGGGGATGGGGGATTGGGGACCACCCTGGGGACACAGGCTGAGGACCACCCTGGGGGAGATGGGCATGGGGCTGGGGACCACCCTGGGGACACAGGCACAGGGCTGGGGACAACACCAGGAACATGAGCACAGAGCTGCGGACCACCCCGGGAGTTGGGGACCATGGGGATGGAGGATGGGGTCCCACCAGCCGGGCACTGATTTGGGGGTGCCGCAGGCGAGGCGGTGAGCGTCCCATCTTTCGGCGAGGCGGGCGCCTTCGTCTCCTACCCACCCCTCACCAACGTCCACCACGAGCTGCGGGTGGAGGCCGAGTTCCTGCCGCTGGCACCCGATGGGCTCCTGCTCTTCAGCGCCGGCAAAGCCGCCCCCGTCGAGGACTTCGTCGCCTTGGCCATGGCTGGTGGCCACCTCGAGTTCCGCTACGAGCTGGGCTCAGGTCGGCTGGCACGGTGATGGGGTCCTGGTGGCACTGCGAGGGGGGCTGGTGGCACCGGGGACCCCGGGTATAGGTGGGGTGGCCTGGGGTCTCTTGGCATCATTTGGGTCCCCAAGTGTCACCGGGGTCCCTTGGAGTCATTGAGGTCCTGCGGCATCACTGGGGTCCCTTGGCACCACTGGGGTCCCCAAGTGTCACCAAGGTCCCTTGGCCTCATTGGGAGGCCCTGGACATCAGTGGGGTCCCTTGGTGTCACTGGAGTCACCTGGTGTCACTTGGGTCCCCTGGTATCACATCACTGGGGTCCCTTGGTGACGCTGGCATCCCCAGGCAATGCCAGCATCCCTGGGCATGACCAGGGTCCCCTGGCACCGGTGGCGTCCCCAGGCATTATTTGGGTCCCCTGGCACCACCAGGGTCCCCAAATGTCACCAGGGTGCCCTGGTGTCACCGGGGGTCCCCTGCCATCACCTGGGTCCCCAGGCACTGCCAGCGTCCCCAAGCATCGCTGTCACACCACCGGGGTCCCCTGGCATCACTTTGGTCCCTGGGCATCAGTGGGGTCCCCTGGTGTCACCGGGGTCTCCTGTCACCACCGGGGTCCCCGAGCATCACCGGGGTTCCCCAGCACCGCTGGGCACCTCTCGGTTCCCCAGGCATCCCCAGTGTCCCCTGGTGTCCCCCAGCCCCCCATGATACCACCATCCCGTCCCCACAGGCCCGGCGGTGCTCCGGAGCACCGATCCGGTGACACTCGGTCACTGGCACCGGGTGACGGCCGAGCGGGTGCACAAGGATGGGACGCTGGCGGTGGATGACGCCGCTCCGGTAAAACGCTCCTCACCCGGCAAAAGCCAAGGTCTCAACCTCCGCACCCCCCTTTACTTGGGGGGCACCGAATCCCCCCTGCACCCCCCAACCAACGCCTCCTTCCGGGGCTGCATCGGAGAGGTGAGACCCCACCCCCACCCCATCCCGGGCGCTTGGGTCCCCTTGGTGGGGGGGGGGGGGGGGGCCCAGGGCTTGACATCCCCCCCTACCCCCACCCCCCGACCTTGGTGTCCCCCCAGGTCTCCATCAATGGGAAGAAGGTGGATTTGTCCTACAGCTTCCTGCGGAGCCGGGGCGTGGGGCAATGCGGGCAGAGCTCGCCCTGCCTGCAGGCTGCCTGCCTGCACGGCGGCCGCTGCCTGCCCCTGCCTGCCGGCACCCCTGCCCACCGCTGCCTCTGCCCGCCCGGCTTCAGCGGTGAGCGCCGCAGGGGGTCGGGGCGCTGACACGCGCGTGGACGCGTGCGCGTGCAGGTTGCGCGGGTGCGCCGTGCGGGTGTGCTGCATGTGGCGTGCGCTGTGCCTGCGGGTGCAGGTGAGGGTGCACGTGTGCGCGTGTACGCGGGCGCTGCGCGCGGGCRCGTGTGCTGCGTATGGCGCGCGCCGTGCACGCGGGTGCAGGCAAGGACGCGTGCGTGCGTGTGTACGTGTGCGCTGTGCAGCCGTGTGCGCTGTGCGCGTGCATGCATAGCACACGCCGTATGCAGCACACGYGCACGCGCAGCGCACACGCGCACACAGCACGCATGCACACAGTGCACGCGCACGCACAGCGCACGTGCAGCACGCATGCATGCGCAGTGCACGCTTGCATGCGTGCCGCATATGGTGCGTGCTATGCATGTGTTACTGCAAGGGTGTTCGGTATCACATGCATGTGCACGGTATGTGTGCATGCGTGTATGTGTACATGTGTGTGCTGTCCCTGCGTGTGCTGTGCATGCATGTGCGCTGTGCATGCATGTGCGCTGTGCATGTACGTGTGCTGTGCGTGTATGTGTGCTGCAGATGCACGTGTGCTGTGCGCTGTGTGTGCATGCGTGCAGTTTGCAAGCGGGTGCATCTGCTGCACGTGTGTGCGCGCGTAGCGTGCGCTGCGTGCATGTGCTGTGCATGCGTGTGGTGTGTGTGCATGCATTTCGTGTGCATACATGGGTGCTGTGCACGCCTGCGTGCACTGTGGGTGCAGTTTGCATGTGCGTGCATCTGCTGCACGTGTGCGTAGTGTGCACTGCGTGCATCTGCYGTGCATCTGCCGTGCATCTGCTGTGCATCTGCTGTGCACGTGCGTAGTGTGTACAGTTGGCATGCATGCATGCGTGCTATGCACTGGGTACGGTTTGCACATGTGTGCATCTGCCATGCATGCATTTATGTGCATGCGTACGCTGTGCACGTACGTGTGTGCCGTTTGCACGTGTGCATGGCGTGCACGAGCGTGTACTGTGGGTGCTGCGCGTGCGCGCGYGCACACGCACTCCTCGTGTGCACGCTCACCTCGCACATGCGTGTGCGTGCGAGTCCGAACGCCGGGGCAGCAGGCCAGCCGAGGGTTGGTGACCACCCTCGCTCCCGCCCGTGTCACCCGGTGTCACCCTCCGTGTCCCCAGGGCCGCGCTGCGAGCGGGAGGAGGACCGCTGCCTGCACCGCAACCCCTGCCTGCACGGCGGCACCTGCAAGGGCAACGCCTGCCTCTGCCCGCAGGGCTACGCCGGCCCCTACTGCCAGCACAGTGAGTCGGGGGACACTTGGGGACACTTGGGGACATGGAGAGGGGGGGAACACTTCCCACCTCGTCCCCAACCCCCTCTCACCCGCAGGCTTGGCGCTGGCGGAGCTGGAGCAGGACTGGCAGGAAGGTAGCGGGGGTGGCGGTAGGTGCCTGCACCCATTTTCCCCCTTTTTGCACCCAAAAGTGATGCTGCGGGCGTGGCA
>JAYKAV010003005.1:532690-564515 GCA_035582835.1 Phoebastria nigripes | reverse complement strand
GGGGCCGGGCGGGACCGGGCCGGGGCAGGCCCGGGCCGGAGGCGGGGGGCGGTGGCGGCGATGGCGCCGCGGTTGCAGCTGGAGAAGGCGGCGTGGCGTTGGACCGAGACGGTGCCGCCCGAGGCGGTGGCGCAGGAGCACATCGAAGCGGCCTACCGCGTCGGGCTGGAGCCCTGCCAGCGCGGCGCCTGCCGGTACCGCCGGGCCCCCACCCCTCACCCCCGGCGACCTCTCCCCTCCCGGGGTGGCCCCTCTGCCTCCTCCCCGCCCCACACCTGGTCCCTCAGGGCTGCAGGGGACCCCAAACCTCCCCCCCCGCCCCGTATTTGGGGTCTGGGGGCTCCCCCATTCCCTTCTCTGGGGCCCTCACCCCCCCCAGGGCTGGGGGGGACGACCCCACGTTCCTCCTTCCTCCCGTGAGGTTGGGGAAGCACCCCGCCCTTTCTGGGTCCCTCAGGGTCCCCCCCCACATTCCCTTCTTTGGGACCCCCATTCTTCGGGGTTGGGGGAGGGGGGGGCACCCCTCTCCGTGCCTGGCTCGTCAGATATACGGGACCTCCCCGTGGTTGTGGGGGACCCCTCTCCCTGCCTGGCTCCCCAGATGTAGGGGACCTCCCTGGGTCCTGTACTCTTCCCTGGGATCCCCCTTTTGTTTCCCCCCCTCTAGTTTTCCRTCCCTTGGGATCTCCTTGTTCTTCTCTGACCACCGTTTTTGGGGAGTGTGGGGGACCCCTGTCCCACCCCGCTCACTCTGTTTAGCATTATGGGGTCTCCCTCGTTGTCCTCATCCCCCATGGTCACCCCCCCACCAAGGGACAACAGCGTCCCTTCTGCAGGGGTGACAGTTGGGGTGGGTGCTGGTTCTACAGGAGGAACTGCCGGGGGAACCCCAACTGCCTGGTGGGCATCGGGGAGCACGTCTGGCTGGGCGAGATAGATGAGAACAGCTTCCACAACATCGACGACCCCAACTGCGAGCGCCGCAAGAAGGTAGCCCCCCACACCCCACCCCAAAAAGCATCCCCTGCCCTTCCTGGTCCCCAGGGGAAGATGGGGACGAGGGGAGGTGACACCTTGTGTCYGCCTGTAGCCGGGGAGTTTGGGATGCGGGTGTTTGTACGATGCCGGAGCGGCGTTTTCCCAACAAACAGCCRTAAAGTGGCCGCCCCAACTGCTGGATTTCTGCTTGCTCCTCCACAGCGGCGAGTGACGACTGTTGCTTTCTCTCTTACGCCAGAACGCGTTCGTGGGCTTAACGAACCTCGGCGCCACGTGCTACGTGAACACTTTCTTGCAGATGTGGTTTCTTAACTTGGAGCTCCGACAAGCCCTCTACTTGTGTCCCAGCACCTGCAGCGAGTATGCGGCTGGAGAAAGCGTCCTGAAAGACAAAGGTGGGTGGTTTTGCTCATTTTCTCCTAAAATTTTACACACTGGCATTGGCTTTGGGATAGCATTTATTGGGAGAGTTGGTGGGTGAAGCTAGAACCACTTGTCCGATCTCAGCTCTTTTTGAGTCCTTCACCTGGCTTTTAGGAACAAATCGTCCTTTACCCGAGTTATTTCTTAAATCGGAGTGATCTGATCTGGTTGAAAAATCCAGTTTGAGTTTGTTTCTTGCTGGGCTGCTTCCCAAACTGGTTCCCAGTGTAATGATGGTGCTGGGGGTGGAAGCACCTGGGTTGGGGCTGATCTGCGCTACTGTGGAGCCRCAATCATCCCATGGGAGGGTGAAAATTTAGGTCTCTGGTACGAATGAGGCTGCCAGTTGCCCGCACAGTGGACGCAATGGCCTCAGGTGATGTACCTTTATGTATGGAATGGCGCTATAGGTGCACTCTGGGTCAGGGCAGCTGCCTGATTTCCTCTGTTCCTGTTTTTATGGTATTTTTAAACGATGTCTGGCCATTTAGGGTAAATAAGAAGCTGTTGCTACAGGGTAATCGGCGCACGCTGCTTAAACTCTTCGCTTGCAGCTTGTGCTAGGCCCTGTGGGATATTTACGGTTGGACTCGATGATCTTAAGGGTCTTTTCCAACCTGTATGAGTCTGTGATATTTGGCCTCCGCTGGGACTTCGTTGTCATCACTGACGTGAACCGCTTCAGTTCTCACTGATAACTTAAAACAGCTTTAAAAGACGTATCATTTCTAATCATTAAATTTACCCTTACAAAGAAAGAACAAGCGAATTACTTGCAACAATTACCTCTTGCCTTGAATTACTTGCTGTAACTTGTGCAACTTTGTTGTTTTCAATAGACTATGAGCCTCAGACCATTTGTGAACACCTCCAGTACTTGTTCGCCTTGCTGCAGAACAGCAAAAGGCGATACATCGATCCCTCTGGGTTTGTCAAAGCGCTGGGCTTGGACACAGGACAGCAGCAGGTAGGTTTGAGGCGCGCCCCTTGAGTAATTATCTTCTCTAAAGCAGCGTGAAACCGCCCTTTCATGTTATTTTAGCATTTCTGAGCTGGGATCTGCTGCTCGGTACAAACACAAAGGGAGAAGCGGTGCTCAGGGCCCTTCCCGTTGGTGTGGGAGATCAGGAGGAGCCCAGGGAGCGATGGGATGGGGAGGGGAAGTGTTGTTAGCGCCTGATCGACCCCCGGCACCGTGCGGGGTGGAGCCGAAGCTGCCATGAGGGGCCTTTCGCAGGTGCTTTATGGGCTGCCCCTCCCAGGGCAGGGAAATACTTGGTGGTGGGTAGTTCAGTGGGGGTTGAAGGGCCCTTGAAGGGCAAGAAGACATTTGGCCGGGTCACCGAGAGCCAACCAAGGTCCAACGCGAGCGTGTGGGACAGAGAAAGCGCGGTTAGAGAGGGGCGAGTGCCACAGGCGGGTCCTGTGGGGCTGTCGCCGAAGCTGAAGAGAGCTCAGGAGAAGGGCATGGCTTGAAAATACACTTTGAGGAGTAAGAGGGAGATTGTTGGAGGAAGAGCCCGAGCGCTGGCGTGCGTTTCCTCGGGAGGATGTGAGAGGGGAAGGAAGCGGTGGCTACTGACCGGTGATACTAAAGGACAGCTGGGAGAGGCCAAAGCCCGTTTGTTTTTGGAAGAGGCGAGCAAAGGAGAGTGAGGATGGGAGAGGAGGGCCCTGAGATGAGTGTGGGGAAGCTCCCAAGCTTTGCAGGAGGGGACGAATCCACAGGGCAGTTTTTTATTTTTCTTCTCACCTATAATGCAAGCAGGGACAGCTTGAATTGCGTGCTGAGCTTTGAAAAACAAGCGTTAATGGGATAGAAAGCTCTGCACGAGGTTTTTTTTTTTTTTTTTTTTTTTTTTCTTCCAGAGCCCTGTGAGGAGCGGGGCAGAAGTCAAACCACCCGGCGCGGCTGGCCGGGAGCCAGGTTAACTCATGCCGTGGTCTCACGCTGGGGGCCTCGTGCTCCTTTTAGGCAAATTCCTTTTTTTCTTTAGTTCCCTCAACTGGTCTTTTTTCTATTCAGTGCATGCCTGAGCTTCCGTGCAGCCTGTGTGTAGGGCTCTGGGTAATTTGCAGTAAATTAGTGACAAGGTTGTGATTGGGCTTTGTGCTGTGGCGTATTGTTAACGGACTTGGCTTTCTCTTCTAGGATGCCCAGGAGTTTTCAAAGCTGTTCATGTCACTGCTGGAAGATACTTTATCCAAACAAAAAAACCCAAATGTTCGAAACATAGTGCAAAAGCAGTTCTGTGGAGAGTACGCCTATGTCACGGTGTAAGTAGTTTGTCTTTGGGAAGAACCTTTCTGTAAATATTTAAACATTTTAGAAGAAGCTGAGGGGGGAAAGATCCCTCCTAACAGCTGGAGCAGGCAGGTAAGCTTCTGCTGAAATGTTTTGTAAGAGGTTTTTAGCTTTTAGGCTTCCTGATTCTGTGCACATGGTGTTGTTGCAGTTCTCCAGCTGCTTTTAATCCCTTAATGAAAATTTACCAATTAAACCTGCAAGTGAGTTAATGGAATGTAAAGTCCTGCAGCCAGAAAATAAGAGTCCTCAGGTGTTGTATTCTCATTCCTGTGTTTTCCGAGCTGTGGATTTCACCTCCAAAATGATATAAAATGGTGTATGCRAGTTGTAAGCAGTTGCTCCTGGTTTTCCTGGTAGATACTATTATCCTGTTACCACCTTTTTGCAGAGTGTTCGTGGTGTAGAGGTGTGAACCACATTAATTCTGACTTGAACAACTTTTTCTCCTGGTTTTATAGCTCAAGGAGTAGTTTACTAGTGGCTGGGGAGTTCAGACACATGGACCAGTGAACTGTCCTCATGTGGTTTTGTCTTTTTTTTTTAATCCTAGCTGCAACCAGTGTGGCAGGGAGTCCAAACTCGTGTCTAAATTTTACGAGCTGGAGTTAAACATCCAAGGGCACAAGCAGTTGACAGACTGTATAACGGAATTTCTTAAGGTACGAGCTCGTTGGTTTTTGAGTCCTGCTGTTCTTAGCAAGGTGGAGGTCGTTATCGGAGCAAAGCGACTGAGTTGTCTCAGTGAGATGCATCCAAAAGGAAATGTTTTTTTCTGCGGACCCAGAAAATGAGGATTGAGTCATGCGAGCAAGGAGTGACTCCGGGCCAGAGCGTAGCACATGCGCATGTTATGGCTTTAAAAAGCACTTGAAAGTCGCATGTTTAGATAAAATACTTTCCCAGCAAAGTTGGGAAAAAGTCCCCAAAGTCTGACAAAAAGTCCCTGCGTGCTTTGTCATGGATAGCACCGGGAGAATGGCTGCTTTTTGTGTTTTCTATATTGGTGCTCATCTGCATAGCAACAGGAGACATTCCCCACTCTAAAATGTGCTCTCAAAAATACTAGGGAGGGCCGGGAATAGCTGCAGGAACAGCTGCAAGTGCTTTTAATTCAACTTGAAAATTTGCCTAGATCTTAAGTTAAGATCCGGCATGTTAAAGGTTCAAGGTGTGGATTCAACTAAAAATATTCAGGGCATAACTAACCTGAAACGTGACTCTGTACCTGAGCTGTCTGGCTGTTGGGCAGCGGCTGCGCTGATGCGGTCAGCAAACCGGTTGCTCTGCTTGCGGAAGGTCTGCTATGAAAAAAGACTGGTTTGTGTAAGTGGTGAACTTCAAGTTTGTCCGCTCCTCCTTCAAATGAAACAACCCAGTGACCTTGTTTAGGGCAGTTGGAGTTCTCCTCTGGCCTAATCCTGCCATTGGATCTACTTAGGCGTAGACAATGACTCTTACACGGTGATGTTTGTGTGGCTGAGCACGAGAGGATTGTAGTTTCCAGGCTAAAATGTGGCTTTACATTAACTTGGTCCATGTGAGCTCGTAAAAGGGCGATTTAATTGTTTTCTTTTTCCATAGCCCTCAGTATGAACCAGCTCAGTCAAGTGGAGAGCAAACCTGACAGTCTTGTAAACGACCTGAGAACAGGGCTTGATTTGGTCTAAAACTTTCCTTAAAGTGAGAGCAGCCTATTATGGCCATGCCATAAAGTACATTTATTAGCGTGCATTTTTAACCAAGAGATTATTTTGGAGAGCAGCTGGGTAGAGACTTAAATGGTTAAAACAACTTCCGTGCTTTTCAGTCTCCAGCTGTTGAGTAGCTTGGACTGGTTGACTTTTCAGTGGTAACCTGTTCTCAAGACCTTTCTTTCTGCCTCCCCTCCCCGCTCAGGAAGAAAAATTAGAAGGAGACAATCGTTATTTTTGCGAAACTTGTCAGAGTAAGCAGAATGCCACGAGGAAGATCAGGCTGCTAAGTCTTCCCTGCACGCTCAACCTGCAGCTGATGCGTTTCGTGTTTGACAGGTAAGCCTCTCGCTGGAGAGCGTGCTGTAAAAGCGGGAGCGCGCTGGGTTGCGTGGAAGCTCTTTGGAAAGTCGTCTGCTCCTCTCTTTCTGCATTGATTTGAGAGACTGAGGATTGAGTGCGTGCGTGAGCTTCTCTGGGGATGCTCAGTGGGTTTCAAGGGGACTTATTTTGAGATGTGAACTGTTAATTGCTGTCCCCTGAACCGAAGCTTTGCCTCCGCACAGACAAACTGGCCATAAGAAAAAGCTCAACACCTACATCGGCTTCTCGGAGCTGCTTGACATGGAGCCTTTTATGGAACAAAAAAGTGAGTTTTGTGCGCTGTGTTTTGTTAACTTTACTCGCCACCCCTCGGCAGATGAGAGGAGATCTCCTCTGAATCCCCTTTTTGAGGGAAAATTATGTCAAGAGTTGTTTGAAGCCTGCGTTTCAAGTAACTGCCTCGCTAAGTAGGCTGTGGAAGCCACAACCTACTTAGCGAGGTCTTGGAGAGATGCGAGTTCAAGTGCAGTCTTTGTCCACTGCCTTGCGAAAACATTAAGTGCTAGGAAAGAAAAGATTAGTGCTGTTTCATCCAGAGTGCTACATAACTGCCGCTTTCCTTCCAGACGGCGTCTACGTGTATGAACTTAGCGCTGTCCTCATACACCGCGGCGTAAGCGCGTACTCCGGGCACTACATCGCCCACGTGAAGGATCCGCAGACGGGCGAGTGGTACAAGTTTAACGATGAAGACATAGAAAAGATGGAGGGGAAGAAATTGCAGTTGGGGATTGAGGAAGATCTAGGTAAAACCTTTAAGTTGTGAGTGCCCTTTTAAAATAACTCTTTTCACCAAAAACATGGAGGCTGAATAGGTGGAGGCCCTGTTACTCTTAAAACAAAAGGGCTCCTACGCGTGCTGTCACGTCTTGGGAGTAATGTGTGAAACGGCAGTTCTGTTAATTGCAGCCAGATTTTCTTCGTTTCAGCCCCGTGTGAGTGTTTACGCACACCTCGTGATCAGTTCCTCTACTCTAGTATTTCTCTTGCCTGCCGCATGGCAGATAAGACGCTGGTAACTCAGGCAGCAGTTGCCTATCAGGATGAAACAGGCAAGTTGCCGCTTCCTTGGCCGRTGTGCAAAAGGAGGCTTAGGAACAGATAACGAGATTACTTTCAGTTTCCTTAACATGTTATGTTTTTATTTCCACTGAGGTGTTTTACATGGAGGCACTGAAGAGTCTCTGTAAAAAAACCCTTGATCCAAATAATGGCTTGGAAGCCAAAACTGCCTTTTTACTTTTCACTTCTTACTTCTCCTTTGCACTCCTCTGTTCTACCGTTGTCGGCTCACCTTGTGCCGGTGTCCTGGTGCTGCCCCACATAACCGTGTTCCCTGGACAGGACAGGGTCTTGATTTCTTGGAGAGCTTGGGCTGAGGCTCGACCTGCGGGTTTCTCAGTCTGCAGTCGATATATAGGAGTGGTTCAGCATTAAATTAGCATTTTGAGTGCTCGGATTTGCAGTCGCTCAGTGTTCCTTAGCACAGGATGCTTTGCAGTATCGGGAAATGGGGAAGTTAATGCCAGAAATTTCACTTATAATGCAAGCAATCCATTCCCAGAAACACTGGCCCACCAGGACGCTCATGCTTTGCTGCAATTGGACTTTATGAAATGTTGCCTTTCTTTAAAGCATCCTTAAATAACAGCTTAATGAAAAGACACCCTCAGATGTATTTGCTCCCTTAGTTTGTTGTAAAGCCACGTCAGCCTGAGCACGCCCTCGAGCAGGCATGGGGCATTAGCCTCCCTCTCCCATTTCCTTCCGTGCACGCATCTGCATGATGCTGCTTTTTTTTTCAGCTCTCTTGCTAGTAAACACCTTCTTGCATTTCATCACGACGTACATAAACACTGGCTGCCACCGGAGCAGCTTTGTTGTCCTGTTAATGTTTGACTACCGCTTGCTTGCAACCAAATTGTGAAGCTGGCTAGACATCTAGTGGTGTAAGATAGAAAAATAAGCCCCAAAAGGAAATAAGAGCTTCTCAGCCTTTCTTTTTAACCTCCCGAGTTACCCAGCGTAGCAAAATAAGATGCAAATAAACTGCTGTGGCCTCAATCTTGTAAGGGTTTGTGCTTAACCGCAAGTAAGTATTCTTGCTGAAATACAAGGCTGCTTGAAGAATATAAGTAAAGCGTGTTTACTCCCTCTGTAGGCTGGGAGCCTTAATATTTTTATCAAGTGCTGATGTTATTTGCCTACTCCAAGCGAAACTGAGACTTTTCTTTGTTACAAATGCATGCAACAGCAGGAGAAGGTCGGTAATGTAAAGCAGAGGTCTGCTGTAGGGAAAGTGCTATGGCCTGGCCACGCAGATGGGAACAATTTAGAAAATATTTGGAGAAAATGCAAATAAAGAGCATCTAGGTAGTCCCCTGGATGGTGTGGTGGAAGAGGCACGTGAATTTTTCCAGAATTTGGGAAAGACAGAYACTTTCTTAATATTTCAATGTTCCATTTAGAGTTTGACCTATGGAAGGTTGTTCCTTTATTTTTTTTAAATAAAAAAACCTGGTTGATTTTTGAAGCTGCAGCTGTAGATAAGTGTTTTTTCCTTGCCTGGCAGTCTGTCTGGAAACGGCAACTCTTGCAACACGACTGTACGTCGCACCACCAGCTGCTCTGAAATGACTGTTTCTGTGGCTGTTCGCTCCCTAAAAGCTTTGTTGCCCGACAGAAGGGCGCGTTTTTTCACATATGCAACCACCTGTAAATAAGATTTTCTTCCCTGAGGATTTGACGCTGTTCTTTGGTGTCAGGACACCAGAACAAGAGGCAGAGGGGAGAAAGGATGTTTTTGGAAGAGCTCACTTTTGGCTCAGTGAGGTTTAATTGGGGAGAGAAGAAAGGCTCTTGTAGAGGGCGGTTTGGAGCAGGCTCCTAATTTTAGTCCCTTTGAATTACCCTGCCTCCAGAAATGCTGGAGGGATTTGGGTCTTGCTTTGGGATACAATTTTGGCTCATGGCAAGCCCAGCGCTTGGCAAAAAGACGCCTGGTAGAGCGCAGTGGGGAGAGGGAAGCCGGCTAGGTGGCAAACTCGTCCCGTTAATGGAGAATCAGTAAGCGAGCTTGTGTGTTTATTATGTTTTGCCTTCTGTACCACAGCGGAACCTTCTAAATCCCAGACTCGTAAACCTAAGTGTGGGAAAGGGACTCACTGCTCACGCAATGCTTACATGCTGGTATACAGGCTGCAAACCCGGGAGAAATCTCTGACAGTCGAAGTACCAGGTAAGTGAGCTTTGACTCTGGCCTCTCCCTCTCAGCTTGTGATGCTCCAGGTGGGCCAGGAGTCGGGGTTTTGCTCGAAGCCCCTTTTGTGACCGCTGTCCATGAGTCGCCAAAGGTGCCATATGGCAACTCGGTGTCATGACCAGTGAAACCACTAGGCTTTCCTAGCAATTAAATAATATTAGCCTGATGATCCCACCCCTGTGCCTGCTCAGGCCTCGCTATCTTAACCAGCGAGATCAGGTGGGAAGGGGTTAGGAGGAGATCATCCCGCTGGGAGCCACGTGCGGCGGCGGGAGCGTTGGGATTCGCAGCTGGGATCCCGCAGGAACTGCTCAGGTTCCTGAAGGCGAAGGAGAACAGCGTGGTTAAATGTCATTGGCGGTGCACGTACTGTGCTGGAGGTGAATAATCCTGACAGATGTCAGGTTTCTTCTGCGAGTGCTTAATCTTTGCCGTATTGAGAATAAATGGCATGAAAATAAGAGGATGCAAGCCCTTAACAGGAGTTTTGTATGAGCGTGTTCGTGTCTTGCTTTAGAATTACTGGGGGTGGCAGAAATCCCTGTAGGTTTGGCCTGTGGATTTAATGATGCTTCACGTTTGCGTGCTACTCAATTAGAAATATTAATTAGGCCCCTGGTGCTGATGGGGATGGAGGTGTGTTCCACCTTCTTCCCTCTTCTGCGAAGTGGGGACAGCAGAGGTGGCATGTTGCCTTTGGACCTCTGCTGTTATCTGGATGCAGAGGGGGTAAATTGTACAGCTTCTACCCCCCCTAATAACAGCACCAAACCTTTTCCAGCCCTGCCACCACTAAAACCCACCCTCCGAGCCACACAGCTTTGGGTATTAGTGCTAATTCCTGCCTCAGATCTGCATTTTTAGTCGGTTTCCTGAGCTCTCTTGCGCTCCCTTTCCTCCTACCCTTCTGCCCAAAACAATAACTCGGCAAAAGCCTCTCCACCCAGCTCCAAATTCCTGCGCAGCCCCGCGGTTGCCTTTGTTTCACGTGGAAGCCTGCCAGGGAACAGGGAGCGAAGGGCAGCAGTCGAGCCATGCGGTTGCGGGGAGGTTTCATGCAACTGTAAATTTGAGGCATTTTGCTTTGATGCTGTTAAAAGCGGCTTTTCCGGGATGGTAGAGACGTAACTTGGCTCTGACCTCAAGGGGGTCAAGCTGGTTGTTTTTTAATACTGTGTATTCTCCCAAGGTGGATATTGTGCTCTCTGGCTGCACAACATTAACCTTTCTGGAAATATTTTAGCTCTTCAAAATACTGCTAAATAGGAAAAGGCTTCAGATAAGCAGTGCTTTCCCCCTCCCTTACACCAGCCCTGCGAGGGAAGTGTTTTATCTTCTTTTTTCCCCTGCTGAGGTTTGGTTTGTTTGGGTTTTTTCCATCGGCGACAGCAAAAATTCCCATTTCCCTCACCTTTCCATCGACACTAGGTTCTGCCCCGGCTTATCTCCCATCTCCTGAGCGCTTTTTGCCCTTGGGTTTGCAACGTGCTCGACCCCTCTCACCGAGATCACGCRTACCCGTGGGGCTGCACGTCAGGACAGGCTTCAGGTGTATCGGTAGGGTGAGAAGCTCTTGCTTCTGCCCCAGGAACGACGGGTCCTTGGCAGCACAGAGGAGCTGCTCTCGGTGGGAGGCAGAGAAATGGCTGGAGTGAGAGGAATAGCAGGGAGGGATTGAAGCAGGCAGCAAAGCGTCCTGCCGTGCTCCGGCTCTGCAGCCTCTCACCAAACCCCGTTGCACTTCGCGCGACTGCCAGYGCTTGGCGTAGGCTTGTTAGCGAGCAAAGGATTTCTCTTAAAGCAGCAACCAACCCTGAGTAAATTATTTTCTTGGGCGCCGTTGTATTGCGCAGGATAGTTGTATTTAATCATCTACAACCATAAATGTTGGAGAGAGCAACGTTCATGTACTTGGCTTTTGGAAAGACCTCGTACGTCAGTAGCTGTGTGGGGGAATTTTTCGGCTTGCTTGTTATCCCCAGATAACCCATCGCAGGGATAATTAACGTAATTGGCATTTTTCCTTAAAATGACTGCTTTTTCTTCTTTCCCAACAGCTTTTCTGCAGGAGCTGGTAGAGCGCGATAACTGCAAGTTTGAGGAGTGGTGCAACGAAATGGCCGAGATGCGCAAAGAGAGCGTGGCCAGAGGCAAAACCAAACACGAAGAGGTGAAGAAGCTCTACAAAAGGTTACCYGCTGAAGCTGGTCTGTAAGATATTGTGGTAGTATTTTGTAGTAGACCATTGTTAAGATTAGTAATGTTTTGTAACTAACTCACAACTCACTTCTGTGGCCTGAACGCTTTGCTGGAAGGCATTAGCTGCAGCCCGCTCGGAAGAGGAGAGCAATCACTGTCTGTTGTTGCTGTGTGCATGCTTAGGATTTGCTTTCCCTCTCTTGTTTTTCTGCCTTAACCTATTTTTCTCCTTTTTTTGCTCATTCTAATGGCCTCTGGCATCGCTAATTCCCTCTTGCTCCTTTCCCATCAGTCTGTGTGCTTCCATGCATCGTGACTGTTTTCTTCTGCCCAGTGAGCAGCTCGTCTCGTTAGCGGTTAGTAGCATCGAGGCAGAATAACTGGCCGGTCTCAAATTGCCAACTCACGTCAAGTTTGGGAGCCCTTGATCCAAATTAATGGGCAGGTAACAGGGTACGAGAATGCCTGGCCTCCAGCAGAAAATTATTTGATTCATCCCCGCCAGTGCTTCGAAGCCTCATGTCTAAGCTTCGTAGTCCGTCTGATGAGAGACTGGGRTTAATCCTTTCCTACTACTCCTTGCGTCTTGTCGCCTTAGCGTGTCTGAGCACAAGGATTTTTATTCCCCYCCCTTGTTTTTCTCTCCCGTCTCCCTCAAAACAAGCGTAGGGGCACTTGCTCTGTCCATCCAGCGTGGGGAATTTCTCTCCACTATGCACGACTCCTAAAAACTCCAGGACATTTGTAATTAAAGACTTTAAAATGCGTTTAATTGTGTAGCCTGTTAGACAATTTGATTTTTAGCTTTTAATATTCATTGCTCAATGCTCAGAACCAGCAGTGAGACTCGAGCAGCCAAACAGCAGACTCCTCGGCTCCCATAAATGTCTGCCTCTTCAATTTATGAACCCGGGTTTGCAGACAACGGGCGCTTAACTCACGAACAGGAGGGTGTCGCAGCTCATCTTGCCGAATCCCCGCAAGCCTGAGCGGTGTTAAAATGTCACCGTTAAATCAAAGTTGTGGTGGAGGTATGAATCTGCTGTGAGTCACCATTAAAAAGGAGCAGCAAGCACAACTCCGGTGTGTTTTCTCTCCGCCCTTAGCAGAAACAGAATAGTTTGCTCTTGGCATTTCTAACATGTCAGAGGAATAAATCTCAAAAAGATGTTTTTTACAAGTGCAGGTAAAGTTCCTCTGCCCCAATTTGAAGATGGCAGGACCCAAAGCACTGCCCTGAGGGCATCTGCTACCTGCTGCTGGGCACGTCCTGGGCACAGCAGCTTGCTAGCGCAGCTGGAGGCAGCGTACTCCCAGAGCTGCTCTGGGTCCGATCCCGCAGGAGCTCGGGGCTCTCTCTGCAGCTGTGCAGACATGTTTTCCGCCAGCTTTGCATAGCCTGCCCCAGAAAAACGTACTTTCGAGGGGAGGCAGCTTTCATCCCAAACTAGCAAACCATTTCTGACAGTGTTGCAATTCTCTGGAGGTCATGGCTGCGTATCTCTGATGGCGTTGCATAAGATGAAGATACTGCTGATTTATCCTGCAGAGGAGGGAGGGTTTGAAGCCCAGTTTCCTAAAGATCCAGTGCAAGCTGGAAGACAAAGTATTTTCCTGTAGCTTCTCTGTTGCTCCTTTGTATGAAACATTAAGGATTTGTGTTCATTTGGTAAATGTAACTAACGGTTACGTTTCCCCTCGGTTTCAGAGCTGTCCTCCTCGCATCAGCAGAATGGGGTTAATTTCCTCGTAATTTCCCAATCATCTCGCAGAATGGTTTCCACATCAATACTGAGTCTTGGTATCGAGATACAGGGGTTTCGCCCAAAGCTATTTCACTGCTCATACAGACGCTGACCTGCTCCTGAACCTTAGCTTTGTGCAAGGTGTTTCTCCTTTAGCAAACAAGGGCAAGGCTGCTGCTCTGTTTCAAAAAAAAATCATGCTCACACTAAAAAAATTGAGCAAGTTTCTGTTTGCACTGTAAATCTTAAAACGTGTGAGAGTTTCTTGCCCAGAGTTGTAAGAGCAGCCCAGAAAAACACTGAAATTTTGGGCGCTGAAGGGACGGGGTGAATGCTGACCTTGTCTCTTTGCTATTRTTGCCTTTTGTTTTTCAATTTACCCTGATGAGCTCGCTCTGTTATAGAAAGAGCCTTTAATGTATGATCATAATTTAAATATTGTATTTGTCCCTCAATGGACAATAGGAAAAYCTTCCCCTTTCCTCAACTACTCTCCAATAACCCCCTAAAGGTTTAGCACTCTGAAAGCATTCCCTTTCCTACTTGGAGTGCTCCGCTGTTTCATATTGATTGCTTGAATTTGAAATGACCGCTTGTTCTGTATATCTAAATTTCACATAGCTCCTGTCTTCTAAATCTGCGATACGGAGATGGGAATTGGATGAGGGAAGCTATCAGATGTTTGAAAACTTGTACCACAGAGATTTAATCAACAGCGATAGCCTGTTAATTTTTAAAAGTACCGTTGAATATCAGAGTAATTATAAAATACCATCTGCTGTATTGTGTATTAGCTAACACGTACGGGCTTGTTTCTCTTCGTGTTTTTTCCCCTCCCAGGTTCCCCTTACGACTTCATTTCTCTCGAATGGCTGCAGAAATGGCTGGATGAGTCTACTCCTCCAAAACCTATAGATAACACAGCCTACCTGTGCTCCCACGGCAAACTCCATCCGGATAAAATATCCATTATGAAGAGGATATCCGAGTATGTGGCTGATGACTTCTACAGCAGATATGGAGGAGGGCCTCGGCTGAATGGTAAGGTGTCGGGCTAGAAAACGCCCTCTCCAAGTCGCATTCTCATGTCCTGAACGTGTTTTAGAACCTTGTTCTGGTCCCAGCCCCATTTTGAGCCATCCTTTATCATCATAACTTTATTTCTGCGCATAGCTTTTGTGCTGTGCTGTTATTTCCGGGTGATTTTTTTAATATCGCTTAATTACGTTAGCATTCAAACAAATACAGTTAGTCTGATTGCAGGGTCTGTTTCAGACCYGAGTTCTGCTCTGACTAGGAAGAGCTGTGCATGGAGGAATTTCTGAGAAAGCAGTGGTGCATTTAGGTTAGAAAACACAATACTTGGATGGTTTTATGAAGTTGATTCTAGAAAATAACAAAACTTGCACATGCAACCCCCCAGACTCTTGAAAATGATTTCCATGCCTGCAGCACCTACAGATCCTGCGTAGGCAGCATTTCGTGGAGCGTGCGGATCTGTGCTGCCTCTTGCCAGCAGCCCGCGCTCTGGAGCAGCACAGATGTGTGCGGGCCAAGAAAATCATTTACTGTCTTTCACCTCTAGCCTGTCCCGAGCCGCCTCATCTGAGTGAAGCACATACCTGTTAGCTTATGTGCTTGTGTTGCACACATCTGTTACGCGTTTTGATTTTTGAGGTCAGCCCAGCCCCTACAGTCTTTGGACATCCCTTAATCAAGCCCCAGGCTTAGTTTCTTTTATAAAGGAGCTCAATAACTCCCACTGAGACCAAATTAGCTCAGCTCCTGCTAGGAGCTTATAGGGTAGAAACGCAGGCAGCCTTTGTGTTTAAAAAAAAAAAAAAAAAAAAAAAAAAAAAAAAAAAAAAAAGCCAGGCCAAGGTTTATTAGTCAACTGGAAGATTGCCTGCAGGTTTTTTTCATTGAGTACGGCTGGGAGGGATGGATCTGATGCGCTGTGTTCTCTGACTTCCTTCCCTGGGTGCGACCCTCTTGCTCCCAGATGAAAATATATGCCCAGCTGTAGGGTTTCCACTCCTGTTGGTCCAGCGTAGCTTTGCAGGAGGTTTTTTTTTTTTCTGGGTTTAGCTTGCAAAGTGCCATGATACAGGGTTTTTTTTCTTGCATATGCCTAAACTGTCCTGCCTTTTGACTCCCGTGGCTATGTGTTGGCGTGACCTCACTCGCAGCTGTAATTGCAAACTGTTGATTCCAGCAGCAGAGAGCTGTGAAGCTAGCAGAGAGCTGTGAAGCTAGCGAAACAGATCGCACCTCATCTGAAGCGTTTTACGCTTATTTAAGCTTAAAATGTGGCCTGATCTGGCAGTAACCCCAGGCATCTCCTCATTTACACATGAAATCTCCGGTCATGAGGCAGGATAGTTGGTACATGCCTGTCTGAGTGCRTTCAAACCAGCGAGAAGCTCAGCCACGTGTGCAATAAATTGTGTTTCTTCTTCCCCTCCCTGCCCCAGTCAAAGCACTTTGCAAGGACTGCGTGGTAGAAAGGTGTCGAATCCTGCGACTGAAAAACCAGTTAAACGAAGACTACAAAACCGTTACGAACTTGCTGAAGATAACAGTCAAGGGGTACGTAAGTCCCGATGCTTTCAAATGTTGTCAGAGATTTTTTAGAAGTGCTTAAATAGCTTTTTCCTAAAGATTTTACTGTTTGGGCTCCGAAGGAGAACAGAGTTGTGRTTTGCATTGCCGATGCTGTTCTCTCTCTGCAGGAACGACGGGTTTTGGGTTGGAAAGGCATCCTTGCGGAGCTGGCGTCAGTTGGCTCTGGAGCAATTAAATGAGCAAGACGAAGACGCAGAGCACAGTAATGGAAAAATGAACGGAAATGCACAAAACAAAGGTAGTTCTGCTGCTGTAGAGACCCACCAGCTCTGACTGATACCTCCTAACCAAAGACACGTCAGGTGTTCCTGTAGCTGTTTTGCTTCCCTCGTATGAGTAGGGAGGGCAGGACAATAAATCAAATAAAAAGCTCCTTCATTTAAGGAGCTTTTTATTTGATAAGCTTCAAAACTGTTGGGTGATGGTTGTACCCAGAGAAGATGATGAGGTAATAAGTAGTTTTACAAAGCTGTGTAAAATTACCGCCCCAGACACATGATCTTTTGATCCGCTTTCGTCTGAATGAGTGAGCACAGGGGAGGAAGAAACATGAAAATTACCTTGGGGAAGGGATGAAGATGTTTATTGCGAAGGTCTATAGATGAAACAGCGCAGCTGGTAAAGCAGCTCTGGCAAAACACAGCCTAGGAAAAAAAAATCATGAATTAGACTCTCTTCTATGCCTGTATCGTGAGTCTGTGAGAATAGATGGGGGTTTTTATTTGCCTTCTGCTCTTTAAACCTCTGGAAACTGGATATTTTGTTGAGCTTTTTGTTTTGGAACTGAGGGCAAGAAGCTCGTTTGAATGAAAGTGGAGATGATCAGCTAATGGCATTGATCTTGGGCTTCTTGAAGGCTCCGAGAACACCAGATACCGCAGCCCTCYTGATAATATCTGTAAGCTGGCGCTGCTGGTGGAGCATTCATTGAGAAAAGGGTACTTCTCCGCTGAGTTATTCCTCGGTGGTGACCTTGGTTTCGCAACAGGTTGCAACTCCCGGTAGTATGCTTGAATTGCTCACAAGCCAACTTGCTTGTTGGGCAGGTCGTTAGAGACTCTTACTAATGCGTTATTGTGTTTATGATACTCCCAATTCAGTGGCCAGTGCTTCTGACTATGGAGCTATGGTTCCTAACTATAATTTATACATTAACGTGGGGCTTTTCAAACCCCTGGCAGGCTCCCCCTTAGTTTGTCAGGCAGCATCTGTTTTAGATCAGTATCCTCAAGGCAAAGAGCGGACTAATATTTTGCCAGGAAGGTTTCTGCTCCCTGCGCTAGACTTGTGTTTAGGTTAAACTCCGAGATCTTTGGGAGCAGTGAACCCCTGTGGTGTTTTAACCGTAACAAATGCGTCCTTTGTAATCTCACAAAGGACGGGCTTGTGCTCCACGCACTTCAAAGCACTCCTATGTGGCCTGTAGGCTGTAATCCCGCCTGCCCAGAGGCCAAGACATTTGAGAATAACAAATTTCCTTCCAAAGTTTCCCTTGGGTTAAGGGTTTTGCCGCAATTCGAAAGGCAACCGTGCTCCTTTCCCCCAAACATTTTTCCTTTCCTTGGGAGAGGAACTCTGTGCAATCCTCTTGGGTTGTTTTTTTTTTTTTTTAATTAGATGAATCAAATGAAGAGAAGAGAGAGGAGGAAGACGAGTTAAATTTTAATGAAGACATCGTTTGCCCACATGGTAAGTCTCTACGGGGGATGGAGCTGAATATATCTGTTGTTGCCCACTGCTCAAGACATTAACCTTGTAGCCTTTGCTCCATCTAAGGCCGACATGAGTAGTTACTGAGGAAATGTGCTTAATTCTCATTTGCCTGGTGTTTCTTGACACTCAAACTTCAAGCTTTTATTTGCGAGCGCTATCACACTGCAGTCCAAGTTTTGTAAGGCAGTGAAAGGGGTGTAAACGCAGAGGTGCTTGGATGCTGCGGGAAATGCTGGGCTGCGAAAGCGAGCGTCTCTTCCTCTCGCTAACAAAGCGACGTGATGGAGTRAGGGCAGCCCCAAGGATCTGCAGCCACTTGGAAGCTCTGAAAGTATTAGGAGCAAAACAGGTGGTGTAAATCAGTCAAGGTGGGAGCTGAGAGTATCCATTTACTGTCTCGGTTTACGCTAAAACAGGAGCACTTACCTAACAACTGTAGAAACATGGGCTTATCTGCGAGCAGTTGGGACTCCTGAGGATATCGATTTGCCAACCTGCTGTGCTTTGGTGTCTGTTTACATAAGGTTTTGACCCAATGTTAGTTGTTTTGATAAGTGACGGTTCATTAGCTACATCCTTGGCTACCCTGTTGTTTAAGTCTCACTTTTTTAGCTTGTATGTCTCTCCCAGACATAACTCTGTTTCAGTAAGCTCCTGTTTGGAGGCATCCATTTCCCTGCCAGGGATGCTCAGTCTTGTTCCTAGTAAGAAAGAAACATGCCATAAATTAGCAACACACCTCCTGTCATCGAGGCTAATCAAGGATGGAGAGTAATGGCTTGATAAAGCCTCATTTTAAAGTAGACTGTTTAAGCACTTTGTCACAGCGTTAGCTGTTTTTCAGAGCCTTTTAACGCCGTATTTCCCATTGCCGCGAGGCTACTGCTGTGAAATAAAAGCATGCAGCATAGTGATGAAACACTTAATGTAGCCAGACATGATAAAAATAGGCCAATAGGCCTTTGAAAATATTATGCYGGTAAATCGCTAGTTGATCTGTGACTTTGGGTCATATCAGAATAAATAATATTAAATATGGGGGCCGCTGGCAGGTCAGATTTCATTGTCTTGAGCTAACCTCCGATTACTCTTGGAAAACAACCTTTCCACCTTTAAAATTTTCCTCTGGAGTGTATCAGCAAATCTGTAGTCTCGGTCATGCAGCCTTAATTCTGCCGTGGAGGAAGTTCCTGCCTTCATGGTAGGCTCTGGAAAAGCCAGCGCTTTATCTGTGAGGTCTGGCTGGCCTCCAGAAATGCCATCCGGGCGTTCCCTTAAGAAGTCCCTTTGCATCTTTTCTGCAATTTCTCACTCTCCGGTAGCTGCTCAACCCCAGCGAATAATTTTTTCCAGATACCAAGTTAAGACTTCTTTGATGTCCGTGCCCAAAACATGTCCCTGGACGGTGGGAAGGGGAAGCAGGGTCAGCAGTGGTTAGGATCATCTTCTTCCAGATGGCAAARCACTTGTTCCCCATGCACCCAGATCTGATTTTTCCACCTCTTTCACTCAAGAGTGTATTAATCTGTTTTCATTAATCACGTGGTGTCAAGGCACTTATTTGTACAAGCTCAGTTTTTTTCCCCATCCTTGCTGGCTCTGGAAAGCAGCTGGTCCTGCCTCCTCATATGGTAAAGCTGGGCCACTTGGTCGTGTTTGAAGAACAAGTGGCCAAGTGCTGCATCGAAGCAGTCCAGCCCGACCTTTGTTTATTAGAGGAAAAGCAGGAGGGGAGCATTGCTATTTTTTCCCTTCGGGGCTGGCAGAATTCCAGGCTTGGCTGGAGCAAGGAAAGCCGACGGGTCCATGGGCCTGAGGAGCTGCTTGTAATGTTAAAGAGCTACCGGAGGGTGGGGAGGAGGGAGCCTTTTCTCCCTGTCTTCTTTCTGTAGCTCTTCAGGCTATAGAAAAGCAGATAATAAGGTATCGTGCCCTTTGCTGGACACCGCTCAGCACCGCGACTTCGCAGTTGCTGTTTTGCTTCCCTCTTACTGGTGAAATCCACGTTGAGGCATGAATATTCCCATGCCGCATCGAAATCTGGTTTGCATCTTGGTGTTGCAACGACTCTTCCTCTTATTTCTCACTGCGACTGTGTAGCACAGCCATGCTTTGACCTCCCAGCTGCTGTCTCGTAGGGAGATGTGGTTGTGTTTTCCCCTTGGCAATCATCAAGCCTGCAAGCGGGTGGCTGGTTGGATTCCTGAGCCCTCGCCTTCTCCGGTTTTTCCAAGCTTTGTTTGTCTGCCGGAGCCCGTGTCGTGCATACACATGGTGTCCAAATGCGTGAGCGTGACCTTTCTGCCTCTTCTGTCGCTAAAATGACAAGCACAAATGCCTCATGCTAAACCGTTCTTGGGGCTTTTTTGAGCTGCTTGAGCATCAGGATAAGTAACACAGCAGGCAAGTTGTCTGGGGGATAGCTGGTAAATCTTGCTTCGTATCTTCACACCCCAGTTATTCCCTAGAGCAGATCTAGGGTGCAAAAGCTGTCCTTTTCAGATTTTCAGGTGCTTGGATAGGGCACGTGAAGCTGTCTGAGATGATACAGCGGTGATTTTGTTTTTCAAGGGTGTGGAAAGCACCTGGCTCCTGTTTCATGGGGCGTGGGGATAGTCTGCAGCTTGGTGAATGGAGTCATCATAAAAATGTAGCTATGGATAGCCAAGATCAGAAAACAGTAGCCCTGTGCCCTCTTTGGCTTGTCCTTACTTTTCCAAGCATCTCTTTACCGCCGCTTGTATTTGATCAGCTGCTTGGGTTCATGAGCTTTGAAATCTAAAGGACATTTTTATAAATTAAAGTCATATTACTTTTTTTTCCTGTCTGAACAAGGAAATGATAAAGAAGTTGAAGGTGACTTTGTGTATTGGTTGCGCTCTTTTTTGCTGACATGGTGTTGGCTGATAAGTGCGTGGATATCTTCCCCCACATTTATACCCTGTAATCTCTTAAATCTAGTTAGGGCTGCAAAACATTGCTGAGCGCATCCAGAGCAAAGCCCTTCTCTTGGCTCTCTCTCTGCAGGTGACCTGTGCATATCTGAAAACGAACGGAGGGTGGTTTCAAAGGAAGCCTGGGAGAAACTCAAGCAATATTTTCCAAAGGCCCCTGAATTCCCAAATAACAGAGAGTGCTGTTCCCAGTGCAAGGTATTTGCCAAATAACGTTACCCTTTTGTTGACCGTAAATACACGGTCGTATTTCTGGTTTTCTTTTTAACACGACCCAGTGCAGTGGAGGAAAGTAATGTCACCTTTTAAAGCAGCTAGGAACTGAAGCTGTGGTGTATTTAATTGTTTCATGCAGATTTTGGAGCGTGAAGGGGAGGAAAACGAGGCTCTGCATAAGATGATGGCCAGCGAGCAGAAGACTTCTCTCCAGAACCTGTTTCACGATAAATGCAGACCTTGCTTGGGCAGCTGGCCTCAGGTATGGGAAGGAGGGTGACACGGGGAATGTAGCGGGGCTTGGGGGAGGTTTTTATTAGGTTTTATCCCTCTCCTAAAAAATTTTATTTCACCTGCGAGAGAGACTGCCTAATAATCAGTCACACGGTCCAAGTGAGACCATGCCTGTGCTGGGAAGCCTGTGCCAGCGGAGCTTACATGTGTGTTGTGCCGAGGTGTGATTTCCCCCGATTAGCTGTGCTGGCACAAAGCCCTGCTAAAGATAAACGAGAATGGCTCGTGTGCCAACATAGCTGTCGCTGGCCCAGAGTCAGCTAGATAAGCAGCGACAATATTGCTGCTGTGGTTACATCCACCCCTAGAAGGACTGAAACGGTGCGGCCGTACCGGTGGAGGCATCTTTCCACCGCCTTCCGTCTGCCTTCCTGTGCAGGCCAGGCTTTTGGTGCTGGTTGGACAAAATTCGCATATGCTCCGGCATCCTCCTCCATCCCGGGAGCTTCCCTAAATGCTAAAGCCTCGCAAATAGGAGCAATGGTCGTGCAAGACGTCTCGTACCAGCTTCTCCCTGGTACAAGTGTGCAGCTCTTCAGGACTTTCTTGGGGCTTCGAGGCGGCTGAAAAGAAATGGCACAAGCTGTTGGCTCTACGCCTTGGCTCCTGGATGTCTCGCGGCGCTGATTAATGATTGACTCTTAGATCCTGCCAAGCTGCTTTGGCAGGTGTCTGCCTCGGTCGCTCCTACGTGTGAGGGCAGCCTGCTGCTCTTGGGTGCCTTCTCCAGCTGTGAATAAATATTGAGGTCAACACGGATCTGTGTCTCAGAACCGGGGAGCCCCAAAAGGGTTTAAATGGGAAACGCTCTGTGCTGAGCTGGAGAGCTGCCAGGTCCTACCGGTGGTATTTAAGGGTAGTATCTGGTTGGGTCTGCTTTTGTAAGTGGAGTAGGTGATAGAAAGCTGGAGCCCATCACCATGGGTAAGCTCAAAATACCAGGGTCTCTCCAGGCAGCGAGGCTACGTCCTCCACTGTCTTTGAATTTCCCAAGTGAGTATGATAAAAAGGAGCTGAGGATCTCTCCCTCGAGCTTTGTGAGTTTTCCTGATCCAAAACAGTTGAGGTTCGGGGAAGAAAATAAGCGGAGCGGTTTAATCTAGAGGGGATGAAGGGAGATTAAAAAAATACATATGTTCCTCAGGTGTGCTGAATTTTCCTGCAGAAAGATGGAGTGAGCCCTTAAATCTGTGTTAGGGAAAGTGGTGAGGATAGGTGAGCACGGAAATGGTTTTGCCACCCAGCTCTTAGGGTCTAGGTGGTTTCGTGTCCAGGAGCAGACTACCTAATGGCAAATCAGTTGGGACAGGAAAACAACAGTTTGTCCTAAAACCGCTGCCTCATGAGGGTGCACGGCTGTGGTTTTGAATCCATGCTGCTGCCAAAAGGAGAAACGTCTGGATTTTGATGGGTGAAGCAAATGAGGCAGGTTGGGGTGGTCTCACCCCACACCCATGGGGGTGCAGAGATGCATCTGCTTTAGACCCCGAGTACCCGGCGAAAGAAAACACGGTGCGGGGGAGTCTTAGCTGCTCCAGGGGAAATGACCGTTTCCTGCTGTGAATTAAAAGTAATTGGATCTAAAGCTAAATTAACTTTGTAATAAACATGAGATTAGTAATGTAAGTGCTTAGTACTTGATCCCAAATTATTTTACTTGGCTTTCCCAGCGCGCTTGGATGGAGTTGTCATGGTAAAAACACTGAGGTCTTGAAGAGAATGAGCGCTGCAGAAAAAGCTGAACAGTCATTGCTTCTCTATTGTTGGATTAATTAAAAAAGATCCTTTTTTTTTTCCCTCTTTTCACCTCTAGGAGACAGATGAGCTGTATATTGTTTCGCAGTTCTTTGTAGAAGAATGGAGGAAATTTGTCAGGTAACTTGGCTTGAGGTTTTTGGTGCTTTTTATTCCTTTTTTTGGGGGGCTGTAGGTAATGGTTTTGCTTTTGAATCCCGGTGCGGTGTGTAGTTACCTGTGATTTGCCTTTGTGGAAACAAGGAAGCTGATTTTTGCAGGACTCATATCAGTTGTAATACGTTGTAAGAAACTGAATTTCCTTGTTTACCGTGTCTTAACCAGATGGTCGGATTAGATAGTAACCTGATTAGTTTTTTCATCTGTCTGGAGCTGTATCCTAGGCAAAGGTCACCGCTCAATCCTGTTCTCCGGGCTGCTGGCGGTAGGAGATGGAAATCTCTGCTAGATAGGAGAGTAATTTTGCAATGTGCAGGAACGCAGATCTGATTTCCTTGTCGGTAGTAGTTTAATATTCCCTGTTGGAATGCCTTCTGTAAATATTCACCTGTGATTTCTTCTTGGCTGCCTGCAGAGTTGTGGTTTTTGTGAAATAACCCGACCAAGCTTTGCAAACCGCTTTCCTTTGCCCGCGCAGGAGGCCGACGCGATGTAGCCCCGTGTCCTCGGTAGGAAACAGCGTGCTTCTCTGCCCCCACGGGGGCCTCATGTTCACCTACGCTTCCATGACCAAAGAAGACTCCAAACTGTGAGTTTCTTCTCTTCGCGCGTCTGCCTTTTGCCAGGTGCCTTCGGCTCTCGTGAGCCTTGGGGAATGTTCCCAGAGGCTCGCTGAGCTGCAGCAACACAAGGAGAAAATGCTTTCCCTTGAACAAAATTAACAGTCACTTTTTCAGGCCCACCTTAGCCTTCATGCAAGGCAAGACCTAAATTGTCGAAGGATGCTGGGTCAGGAAAAAGAGAGAGCTTACTTCAGCTTGGCTAGTTCCTAACAATAAACTACCCTGAATTTGACCAGGGCGTAGGAACATCCGGCTGCCTTACGATTTGCTTTCTGTGAGACTTGCCCCCGGAGCACTGGGCGCTGGGCTGGAGTTCATGCTCCGTAGCGTTGCTTCTGCAATGATGCAGAACTAAAAGTAGCAGATCTTCCACTCCTCCTCCTCCTCCATCCTCCCTCAGGCATGAGTGGAGCAGAACAGTGTCACTAATAACACGCTACTGTTTCCCTGTTGTCTTGGGCGTACAGCCCCTCCCRTGTAGCTGGAGTTATGGATTGATTTTGCAGCTTTTCTTTCATTAACAGACTAAAAGGGGAGGCTGTTCAGAAGCTCAGGGCTTGGCTTTTCCATGTCATAAAGCACGTTCTTGTTCCTTTGCACAGTATAGCTCTAATATGGCCCAGCGAGTGGGAGAGGATTCAAAAACTCTTTGTCGTGGATCACGTCATCAAAATCACRCGAACGCAAGCTGCCGGGGCGGACCCCGAGAGCATACTTTACGTCTCTGAGCCCCGTGAGTGAATCTTTTGCCACTGTCTGTGCTCTATTCTCTTGCTAATTGGTGCCAACTCCCTGGGCAATGGCTCTTTTTGGATAAAGGGTCAGATCTAAGGAGGTAAATAGGGAGCTTGGCAGATTCCCCTGGTTATGTGAGCTGCTCCGGGTTAGTGGTGAGAGGCGTTGGGCAGGTGTCTCCAAGGAGCTGAAGCAATTAAATGCATTTTTCCTTTTTGCATCCCCAGAACTCTGTCCAGAGTGCAGAGAAGGGCTGTTATGCCAACAGCAGCGGGACTTGCGTGAGTACACCCAAGCAACCATCTACATCCATAAAGTGGTGGATAATAAAAAGGTATGGCTTTCTCCCTCAGTCCTTGCCCATCCTGGCTCCGTTTCATTTAACAGAAACTGCACCGAGTACCCAAATAACGATCCAAACACGGCGGCGAGATGGCTATCGCAGCCTGCCGTGTCCCCGCAGGGCTGGGACCTGCTGGTAGGGATGCTGAGTGACCTGTGATGGTGGTGGTGGGCAGGGCTGCTCTCTGCGGGCAAAAAGCACCCAGCTCTGCGGCTCGTGGAAGCTATTGCTTTGACAAAAATAGCAAATGGGGAAAATTCTGGCTGTAGCTGCTCTGAAAATTTGGTCTCCTTGAGGCTTCCTTTTGCCAAATCGAATCCTTTGCGTTATCAGGTATCTTCACGGGTGTTCCTAGCTTTGATGATTTTAGGCAATGTTGTAACCGTTTCTCTCTTCATAATTGTGTTATCAGGCTCTACCTGTTCTCCTCCCCCTCCAATATTTGTCATTTCCTTTCTTGGTTGCTCAAGTGACATTTATTCCTCGAGAGAAATAAGCTCTTCAACCTCCATGCTGATGAAATAGCAGTGAACTTAGAGATGGTTTTGAAGATCCCCTACGAAGCTGTGAATTATGTCTCTGCTTTACTGGTGTCTTAAGGGATTGGTATCAGGTCTAGAATTGGCTTTACAGGTACCCGAAAGCTGGCTAAAGTAAGTCCTCCTCCTTAGGGCTTGTTTTATGCTTTAAGGGGGAAACCAACGCTCGTGGGCAAGCTCAGATAAAGATATTCCCTGCACCTTTGCAGCATGGGTTTTTGGGGTTTTTGTTTTGTTGGTTTTTTTTKTTTGTTTGTTTTTTTGCCTTTCATTGATTTCCACCTCCCTGCCAATCTAACAATCTAAGGGAGGAGCTGGAGCCCAGAGAACTGCAGGGCGCCAGAGGCTGGATGGGTTTCTGCCTTGGTTGTGAGATGTAGAGCATGCAGCACGGTCTTGAGCCATCAGCTACAGGTTTTCAGCCTGACTTGAGGCTGAATCCTGAGGCTATATCTTGGCTCTGGTGCAGAGGAGGGTTGTTTTTTTTCTGGTGCTGGACAGGACCATGCTCACACGTGGGGCTGGCAAAAAACAGGCAGCTATTCTTTGTCGAGCAGCTGGAGTTGGAGAGAGGGGGCGAGAGCTTGCCTGCAAGATCCCTCATTAACAGGGCAGCCTCAGCGAGATGTGAAGCAGCAATAATGCCCGCCAGCAGCGTGGCAGCACTGCCAGCGAGGATTGCGGACGGCGGCGCTCGAAGCCACTGCTTCCTTCCCTGCCGGTTTTGATTTGCAAAGTCGGGGAGTGTTTCCCATCCCCTCGCCCCTGCTCTTCCCCCCTCTGCAACCCCCGGGTACCTCCTTCGGCTGACGCTGCAAGAGGGAAGCCATGGCCGTATAAAATCAGCGTAGGGCGGCACTGCTGGAATCCGGAGGGCTCTGGGGAGGCTGCGGTTGGTGCTGGATGTTTGGGAGCTGGGATTGCATCGTTAATTGCAAATACATTGACGGAGAAGAGAGCTCTCGGGCATCCAGGATGGAGAGCACACCAGTCTCCTGGGCTCCTGCAAACCCCAGCTCCAGCCGAAGCGTAGATGTGAATTCATGTCCGGCAGATCCGTGCCTCCTGGAGTGACTTATACAGAACTGAACATCCTTTTTATTTATATGTTTGTGTAAATTATTTAGATTTCATTTACTTACAACCTCCAGACCCATAAATAATAGTGCTGAGTGCCTCTGTCGGTCTGCCGCAGGGATGGATAAGTGTCTAATTTACAGATAATATTCCTTTCTCCGTGTTAGGGCTTTCGTAATACACTTAGATGAACCAGAGAAGCAGCCAGTTAATGGGAAAGAAATCAGTCCAGGCCCCTGGAGACTTTCCCTTTGCCTAGAGAGGAGGGTAGGTCCTGAGCTGCAGGAAGCACCTGCAATTCAATAGAGAAGCTTGTTCTCCTGAGCCGAATCCCCCCATGGTTCGATGCAGCTGGGGACGGGTGGAGAAGACTTTGCAGAGCATGTGGAGCAGATCCCTGGGTTATTCCTGCTCTGCCTCGGTTCATTGGATCGAGGTAGCATCCTGGAAGTCTCTGCAAGCTGTTTGCCATGATGTGACAGTCTGGGTTGATGCTGTCGGGTTAGTTACGGAGAATGATTTTTATGACTTCAGGTAATGAAGGACGCTGCTCCAGAGCTGAACGTGAGCAGCTCAGAAGCTGAAGAGGAAAGGGAGGAAAACAAGCCAGAGGGGGAGCAAGACCCAGATTTTAACCAGGTAGAGATCAAAAACACCGCCAGGTTCCTTGGTTTTTGCGTCATCCTCTTGAGTCAGCATGATGGGATAGCCGCCCTCCTCCTCTGTTTACCGCTAGCAGGCGAAAACAGCAGTGTCTTAAATTGTCATTTTAATGGTCATACCACACCATCGCTTTGTTTTTGGAGAGATCAAATATTGATGGTGACTTGTACTCTTGGCTGGTAATCTGCCCCACGCTAGCATTAGAAGCAGGAACCGAGGTTTCAAGGCAAGTCTTTCGGTCCTCTTGATACTTGCATGCGGCGGTTTGCTTTCGAAGGGGCTCTTCAATGCTTCGTGCCTTCCCTCGCATGACCGACTCGCCCGAAACGCAATCTGGGGTACGGGGAGGTTGTATTTTCCACCAATCCCAAACTTGGGCTCCTGATTTTTGCCTCTTGTTTCTAGACCAACGGTGGTGCAAAGCGCCAGAAGATCTCGCACCAGAGCTACATCACTTACCAAAAGCAAGGCATCAGGCGAAGCACCCGGCACCGGAAAGTCAGAGGGGAGAAAGCGCTGCTTGTTTCTGCTAATCAGACACTGAAAGAGCTGAAAATACAGGTAAGGTGTTTTTCCTCCAAGGAACGAGTCGTCTTGAGTAAGAAAACACAAAATTAGGAGCGCACGGCTGGGAGGGGATGGGGGGGAAAGAGTGTAAAATCCCACGTGGCATCGAAAGGTGCATGTTGCGCTTCTAAACGTGATATTTGTGTAGCTCAGCGGTATGTTTTTTCCCTCCGCACAAAATCAGCGTGTCTCATTGTGTTGGCACAGATCATGCATGCATTTTCAGTTGCTCCCTTCGACCAGAATTTGTCGATCGACGGGAAGATACTGAGCGATGACACCGCAACGCTTGGCAGCCTGGGAGTCATMCCCGAGTCTGTCATTTTATTAAAGGTAATGCGAGAGTGTGGCTGCTAAAATAAAGTCGAACAAAGCAGAGAATTGAATTGATTTTTGTACAACCAAAGAGAAACACGTGGTGGTGCATGTGAAAACTGCCGTGCGCTAGACATGCCCGCCCGTGGCTGCTTGGTAGCCTAATTTAATGAGTTCCTCCTGGAGCTCCTTCTTGGAGGAGGAAAACCCTCTTTTTTTTTTTTTTTTTTTTTTTTTTAAAGAGCATTTTTTAGCTGGCCTTTGCTGCTGAGCTGTGTGCGTACCAGCCCAAAATATGGCTAAATTAGGGAGCGAGTCCTCCTCTCTTGTTCCCAGACAGTGTTTGGGCAAGAGACCTGTTCCCCGCTCCCCTCCAGAGCAGGACCATGAACTGATCAGGCTGTGAACTTCCAAACGAGGTTGCTTGCTCGTTAATCCCCTGCTCCGCTTTATTTTCCAGGCTGATGAACCAATTGCAGATTACGCGGCGATGGACGACGTTATGCAAGGTGAGGCGGGGGGGGGGACCCTTGAAAGGTTTGGGGTTTGGGGAAGGCGCCTCGCCGCTGTGATTTTTGGGAGAGGCATCAGTGGCCAAGGGCTGTGTTGGATTTGGGTTGTAAAGGTAAAAAATAGAGACRCTGAAGCTTTCCTGTCACTGTCAACGGGAAATTCAGCGGTACGTCGCCGCTCAGACAAAAGATCCTTTCAGAAACGAATGTCAGGAGACTTCTAACGCCATGCCTTTTTCTTTCCCTCCCCAGTTTGTATGCCTGAAGAAGGATTTAAAGGTGAGTCTGGGTTTTTTCTCCCCCATTTATTTATGCCCACGCTAACTTCATCTCCATCCTGTAAGCGTCATCATCTTTTGGTGGTTGTCTTTTCTCCTCAGGGACTGGTTTACTTGGACACTGATGGTTTTCAAAGCGTTGACAACAGAGGAACGACCAGAAGGGAAGAGGATTTTGACATGGTAGGGCATTAAAAGAAAAAAAGGTGGATACAGGACTGAACTCTTTGACTCTTCCAGAAGGCAGAAACCCATTCTGAAATGACTGTCGTGTCCCCCCCCCCCCAAAAAAAATGCCTTATGTCAAAGCAGATTGCACTGAAGGACATCCTGCCTTCAAGAGAACGTTCCCGATTTTATATTTAATAAAGCTACAGGAAGGTTGGAAAGTTTAGCAGCAGTAAGAGCGTATCGTGTTTACAGGCGAGGGAGACGGAGGCATTCTCGTGTATTCCCTGACTCCTGCACCGCGCTCGTCTGTCCAAAAAGGGGTTGTAATCCAGTAGATCAAAAACATCTTGATCTGTTCTCGAGTAACTCTTTTTAGGCGTAACCTGCTTACAGATAATCCTGTCTTTGATCCACTATTACTCTTTCAGTACAGCATGGAAGTAAAGAAATTGTTACTTGTGAGGAATGTCTAGCTCTTTCAAAAAAACAAAACAAAACAAAAAACAAAAAAAAAAAAAACAAAAACCAAAAAAAACCCCCCAAAAAAACCCAAAACAAAACAAAAAAACCCACAAAAACCTTCATCTATTTAACCCAAAACGTAAGCTGTGGTCTGCCTCCGAAAGCCTTCCATCGCGGAGGGGACGGGGAGCCGCCTCCCTCGCCGCCCCCGCCGGCTCTTCAGCCGCTCGCCTTCACTTCCAAATGTTTGATGATCTTTCAATAACCACCTGGTCTTTCTCTGTGAACTGTGTTTTTTTTTAGAAACGTGGGGTATTTTAATGACTTTTGAGAACATCTTTTCCTCCAGTCCGGGACTGCCAGGAGCGCTCATGCCCATGGCTTGGGGAGACGGCAAAGGGGGCACGGGTGGGTGGCGTGTTTCCTATGGGAAGAGCTTCCCCCCCCCCCCCCTATTCTCCTCATTTTTCAGGAATGCACTAATAATTATTTGGGTTTTTTTACATCTGTAGCTCCCAGAAGGGATCTCTCCCCATTGCCTATTAGTAGCAGGAAATAGCGTACCACTTCCAGACTTAAAAAGGGCACTGTAATAAAGTTAGACATTTCTTCTTCCTTTTCAGCCTTTTAACTTGTTTCCGTGGCAAAATGTGATGCGGAGAGTCAGGTCGCTGCCGCATCAGCTTTATTTTTTAAAGGATTGCAGGAGTTTGGGGCTGCGAGAAGGGGGGGAGCACATATCCCATCCTGATAACCCCGCTAGCATTTACTTTAAATGTTATCTTTTATCCGAAGAATTACAGCTGCCCTTTGCCGAGTGCGGGGGCTCCGCGTCCTCCTCCCCGTCCCTTCCGTCCCCTGCGGGTTGTGGGGCGAAGCAGCCGGCGTTTGGGGCCGTGGAGCTCTTAAAAGGTGGTTTTTTGGGGCAATTTGGACCCGCGTATTCTTTCCCAAGGTAAAGATGTCGGCAGGAATTCGGCGTGCCAAAGCCCCTCCATCCTTCGGGAACGGGCAGGAGGTTTTCTTCTTCCCAGACTGAAGCACTCGCTTGTGTACATATTTCCTGGAAATTCCGTATTTTTTTTCAATTTGCTGTTAATTTTTTTTTTTTAATGTTACAAAAATCTCTTCCTTGAGCTTATAATGATGCAAAATTAAAGTCTCTAAACTCAGCTGGAAGGAATCAGCCGGGGCCATGGAAGCGTTTCCCAGAAGTGACGTACGGCCGCACTGCGGCATCGCCGTATTTCACGGAGGACGCAGGTACAAGATGTGATCAAAGGCCCAGTTACCGTTTATGTCTGTTATTTGCAAACATTATCGGATTAAAATTGTCATTTGAGCTGTGGAAGCCTTATTAAAGCGCATACACGTGGTCTGTCTTGTATTTTAACACCTCGCCTAAAGGATGGGGGTTTATTATGCTGCAAATCCCGCTCCGGGCCATCTCAAAAAAGGGATGCGGGTGCGGCAGGGTCGGGATGGGAGCGAGCGGGCTCCCCTCGGAGCGGGAATTGCGCCAACCTTGGCACATGGGAGGTTTTTATTGGAGCCTCGATGGGTGCCGGAGCCTTGGCGGTGGCGTGTGGTGCTTGGCAGTCGCTCCCCAGCGGAAGCACCGGTGCGTGATGGGCCAAGGCAGCTGCATGGCCATTTCGGTGTCCCCGCGCCAGCACGTCACGTCCCTCCCTGTCCCTGCGCTGGCACGTCGCCYGGGCTGCCGCTCCCTGGGGGGCTGCGTGGCCGCGGCTCGGTGCCAGCCCCCGGCTCCTTCCGCACTGGCACCCAGCAGCGGGGAGCCTGTGCCAGCCGTTCCTCGAGGGCCCCGGAGTCGGGGTGTCCTTCCCGCAGCTGAAATGGCACCTAGGGGGGAGAGGGGTGCTGGGGAGGGGCGGGGGGTTAACCAAGTCCTGGGTGCTGTTGGTGGGTGGAGGAGAGGGGCTTGGGGAGGTGGGGGGTGATGGGTGGGGGTACCAGGGCTGGGTGGATGGGGTACCCTGGGTGCTCAGGGGTGGGTGGATGGATGCACAGATGGGGGCACCCTGGGTACCAGGGATGGGGGGGGAACTCCGCTAGCCAAATGGGGGGATGCAGGTGATGGACAGAGGGGTACCTGGGTACCAGGGAGGGATAGGGGGGTACCCTGGGTATCGGGGATGGGGGGATGGATGGAGGGGGGTACCCTGGGTACCAGGGAGGGATGGAGGGGGAACCCCACTAGCCGGAGGATGGGGGGATGCAGGTGATGGACAGAGGGGTACCTGGGTACCAGCGGTGGGTGAGTGGATGGAGACAGTTCCCCGGGGACCAGGGCGGGCGATTTGGGGGCTACCCCAGGCCGCGGGGATGGATGGGGGGGAACGGACCGGGCTGCCGGGGAGGGAGGGGGCACCCGGGTGGTCCAGAGGAGGGGACCAGGGATGGAGTGGGGGGTCCCAGACTGGGGGGTGATGCCGTCCCCAGTGCCAGGGTCAGTTCCCAGTGCCGGATCCCAGTTCCCGATGCCAGTTCCCGGTTCCGGTACCGTTTCCCGGTGTCTTTTCCCGGTTGCCGGTTCCCCGGTTGCCGGTTCCCGGTTCCGGTGCCGGTTGCCGGTGCCGGCCGCCCCCGGAGGGGCCGCCCCGCCCCACCGCACGTGACGCGGCGCGGTGGCTGCGAGCGGCGGGGCCCCCGCTCCGCTCCGCTCCGGTACCGGCTCCGCTCCGGTACCGGCCCCGGCCCCGCCGCCCCTCCGGTAAGTGCCGCGCCGCGGGGACCGGGAACCGGGGTCCCCCTGGAGATACCCCCCTTCCCCGGTGTGTCCCACCCCTCCC
>JAYKAV010003005.1:505502-515876 GCA_035582835.1 Phoebastria nigripes | reverse complement strand
CCCCATTCCCACGGGCCGGACCCTGGCACGGCGAGCGGGCACCAGAGCCAGCTCCCTTTGCCCGCCCCTGACCTAATTTCAGCTCCCGGTCGATGCCGCTCGCCCGTCCGTGACCTTGCGGTGGGTGTCGCGTCCCCCACCCGAGTTCAGGATCCAGCCCCCGCCCCGGGGAGCTCACCTTGGCCAAGGCGACGTAGGGGAACTTGTCCATCTCCAGCAGGCTCTCCTCGCCCTTGAGGTTTTGCAGCTGCCCTTTGAGGATGCGGGCGGCCGTGACGGTGGAGACACCCATGCCTGCCAGGGCACCCGTCAGCTCCCCGCCGAGGACGGGCCAGCTCGCCGCACCGGTGCCGTGCAACGCCGGCGGGCACCCGATTTATCCCAGCACCCGATTTATTGCAAACCCAGTCTATCGCAGCAGCCAGTTTATTGCAAACTGAGTTTGTTGCAGCACCCAGTTTATCACAAACCCAATTTATTGCAAACCCAATTTATTGCAGCACCCACTTTATTGCAAACCCAGTTTATCGCAGCACCCAGTTTATTTTTTGCAAATCCAATTCATCGCATTACCCAGTTTATCGCAGCACCCAACTCATTTCAAACCCAATTTATCGCAGCACCCAATTTATCCCAGCACCCAACTTATTGCAAACCCAATTTATCGCAGCACCCGCTTTATCCCAGCACCCACTTTATCATGACACCCAATTTATTGCAAGCCCAATTTACCATAGCACCCACTTTATTGCACCCACTTTACCGCAGCACCCACTTTATCACAGCACCCGCTTCACGGCAGCCCCCGCTCCTCCTCTCGCCCCCCCACCCCGGGGCGGGTGCCCCCGTCTCACCGTCGCCCAGGAAGAGGATGAGGTTCTTGGCCACGTTCTGGTTGAGGCGCTGGAGCCGCAGGGCAGCCCGCAGGGTCTCCTGCGCCTGCCCCCGCCAGTACTCGGGGTCCTTCTCCCTCTCTGTGGGGGGAAACCGGGCTCCATAGCACCCAACAGCACCCACTTTTGGGGTGCAGCCCCCCCCAAAACCTCACCTACCAGGGACCAGCGATGCTGAACAGAGCTGGGCGAGGAGGATGAGGAGGAGAGCCTTCATCCTGTGGCACTGAGCGGGTGCTGGATAGGAGAGAGCTGCGGGGCGGCGGGGCACCCGCTCCGTGCCTCAGTTTCCCCACTGAGACCTTCGCCCGGGGCTCAGCCAAGCGAGGACGGGCAGGAAATGTCCCCTCCCCGCGTGGTCACCGATGTGACCCCCTGGGGATGTGCCAGCTCCCCCCCCCCCCCGCCACTGGTCCAGCGGGACGTCACCTCACCCGCACCAACCCAGGGCTGGGGGATGGTGGCACGGCCCCCAGGTGCGCATGGCACAGCGGGGTCACCGTCGCGTGGCTGGGTCCCCATCGCATGTCCCTGTCCCCATTGCATGGCCATGTCCCCATCATGGCTACGTCCCCCTTGCACGGCTGTGTCCCTATAGCATGTCCTTGTCCCCATCGTAGCTGCATCTCCATTGCACATCGGGGTCCCTCTAGCATGTCCCTGTCCCCATCCCATGTCCCTGTCCCCGTTGCACACCCATGTCCCATCACACATGTGTCCCCATCCCATGCCCACGTCCCCATTGCGTGTCTGTGTCCCCATCGTGTGTCCCCGTCACATCTGCGTCCCCATCTCATGCCCATGTCCCCATTGCGTGTCTGCATCCCCATCGCACACCCGTGTCCCCATCGCACACCCGTGTCCCCATCGCACACCCGTGTCCCCATCGCGTGTCCACATGCCCACCGTGTGCCCGTGTCCCCACTGCACACCCATGTCCCCATTGAACACCCATGTCCCCATCGCATGTCCACGTCCCCATCACACGCTCATGTCCCTGTTGCACGTCTGTCCCCATTGCACACCCACGTCCCCATCACATGCCCATGTCCCCATCGCACGTCTGTGTCCCTGTTGCACGCTTCTGTCCCCACCACATGCCCGTGTCCCCGTTGCACACCCATGTCCCTGTTGCACACCCGTGTCCCCACCACATGCCCGTGTCCCCGTTGCACACCCATGTCCCCACATGCCCGTGTCCCCATCGCACGCCCGTGTCCCTGTTGCACACTCATCTTCCCATCACACCCCCGCCTCCCCATCGCACCCTCCCCCGCCCCGTCGCACCCCCCATCCCCACCCCTGCACCCCCCGCTCCCCAGAGACCCCTCCCTGCTCCCCCGGGGGTGGCAGCGGTGGCCCCGGGGGGGGTGTCCTTACCGTCGGGGGGGGGACACGTACCCGCACAAACTTGGGTCCTGACACCCACGTCCCTCCTGGGCGGCGGGAGGAGGCCGGGCCGGGGGGACAGCGAGCCCTTAAATCCCCCCCGCACCCGGCCTTCGCCTCCTCCTCCTCCTCCCCTTCCTCCACCCTCCCCCCGCTGCCAGCACGGGGAGGGGGGGGGGAGAAAAGGCAACAAACTGGGCTTACTGGTGCCCTCTGCCGGGTTTTACTGGGAGGACTGGGAGGACTGGGGTGCACCCAAGCCTGGCTGTGGGTGCTGAGCACCGCCCCCCCACGCAGGGCGGGGGGGAAGTGGGGTCCACCCCCGGGGGGGTAGATGTGCGTTTTGCCGGATTTTGCATTCTTTTCACCCAAAACGTGCCAGCGACACCAGCGTGGGTTTGGGGTGGGGGTGATGGAGAAGGGGGGGTCCCCCCTGCCTCAGTTTCCCCACCCGGGCTCCTGCTGCAGCCCGCGAGTGCGCCCTGCCTGAAACGGCTTTACTGTAGGTCCTACAATAAACAAGGCTTCGTCGCAAGGGCAGGAGGGTGATGCCCTCCCCTGCCTCAGTTTCCCCATCGTGGGGAACCGTGGGGCTCCGTGGCCCGTKGAGCCATGGGTGGTTTCCCAGAAGGGGGCGGTCTCAGCCCAAAAATCCACACCCCGAAAGTTTCGGGGGGCCACCAAGGGCGCCCTGATGCCACCCCGACGCCACGGGGATGGGCACAGCTCCTGCAGATCCCCAAATCCCTCCGGCACCCCCCCCCCCCCCCCCCCCCCCACCCCGCCCTCGGCCCTTTGCACTCCCCCCAGCGCCTTCCCAGCCCAGCAAAGAGGTTTGTAGCTCCATGCGTGAGACGAGTGCGTCAGTGCTCAGCACGCCAGCGTGGCACAGGGGTCCGGGGTGGTGGCACCGTGTCCCCCCCAATCCGTCACCCCACATGCAACGCAGCTGTGGGTGCCTGCTGGTGATGAAAAGCTAATTAAAAAGCTCGTTAGCCTGGCACACGGAAAGCTGCAATCTGGGGGACTCCTCATTGCAAGGCTGCGTGCACAAACCCTACCAGGCTTGAACCCCAAAACCCTTCGAGGGGCTGTTAAGCACACGGGGGGGGCAAGGTTGGGGCCCGAGGAGCAAGCCTGCACACTTGCACACTTGCACGCTTATAAGCTTGCACAACTGCACGCTTGCATGCTTGCAAAATTGCAGGCTTGCACAACGGGGTGCGTGCACACTTGCACAATCGTGTGCTTGTATGTTTGCATACAATTGCAGGCTTGCAAGCTTGCACACGATTGTGTGCTTGCACGCTTGCACAGTCTCCCGTGCGCATGCTTGTAAAATTGCATGTCTGCTCCCTTGCACAACTGCGTGCTTGGCTGTTTGCAAAACCGCTTGCTCACACAAGTGTGTGCTTGCACGGTTGCATGCTTGTATGTTTGCACGACTGCGTGCTTGCACAACCGCGTGCTTGCACGCGTGCACAACCTCATGCTTGCAGAATTGGGCGCTTGCAACACTGTGTGCTTGCACGCTTGCAAACTGCATGCTTGCACGCTTGCACAATCGCACGCCTGCAGGATTGCATGCTTGCACGCTCCCAGGAGAAACACTGCACCCCTTTGCCGGCGAGCGAGCTGCAGTGATTTATCGGGGGGGATGCTTTCAGCAGCTGGGGGGGACATGGGGACCCCCAAAACAGGGTTTGGGGCCCCCCGAAAGAGTTAAAGGAGGCAAGCGAGGAAGCCCGTCCCTCCCGTCGGCCCCATTGGTTTTCCCATCCCAGGTACATCCTTTGCTCGTCACCCTTCGTCACCCTCCGTAGGCCGCGGCGGCGTAACGAGCTGCGCCGGGGCTCAGGCGGGCGCTCGCCCCAACGGGGGCTGAGGCCGGCGGGAGCGGGGTGGCAGCCATGGTGAGTGGGGAACCCACCCGACACCCCAAATCCAGAGGTAGTCGGGTCTGGGTCACTTGGCCAAACCGGGGCGCGGGGCAATGCGTCTCCCACGGGATGCCCGTTGCACCCCCAAGGGACCCCCATTGCACCCCCATGGGACCCCCATTGCACCCCCAAGGGACCCCCATTGCACCCCCATGGGATCCCCCATTGCACCCCCAAGGGACCCCCATACACCCCCAGGGGACCCCCATTGCACCCCCATGGGATCCCCCTGCACCCCCCAAGGGACCCCCCCTTGCACCCCTTAGCACCCCTGGGTTCCCCCCTGCTACCCTGCATCGACTCCTCCAGCTGGGTTTGCTTTGTGGCCAGCAGGTCCCTGGGGTGGGGGGGAACCCCAAAGTGGGTGCCCCCCCCCAATCCCTCCCCCCCCAGCACCCAGCCCTTGACCCAAACCCCCGGGGATTTGCACTGGGTTTCCCTCTGCAAGCAGAGGGGTGCAGGGGTGCCCCCCCACCCAGCAGCACCCACTTCTGGGGGGGCTGTTTGCAAACAACCCCAAACTGGGCTCCCCCCCTCCCTTTTTCTTTTTTTTGTAAACTTTAACCCTTTTTTGCTCCTTTTCAAGCTTTTTTTTTTTTTTTTTAATTTATCTGCAGCCGGGGCTCCCTGCAAAACTGGGTGCCCACCCAAACCCCCTTCCCAGCACCCCTAATTAATGCCAGGGCCCCTAATTAACACCGGGCATCGCTAATTATCCCCTGAGCATCCTAATTAAAAGTCTGAGCCCTGCTGGGTGCTGWTTCCAGGCCGTTGAGGTGCAGGGGGCACCCATGGGTGCTGGGGGGAGGGGAGCGCCCTGGGTGGGTGCCGCTGGGCCAGGTGGAGGTTTGGGGGGTGATCTGGGGAGGGGGGGGGCTTGAGATGAAATTGCRGGGGGACAGATGGGTCGAGGGGAGGCGAGAGAAACGCCATCGCCCACGATAGCGGAGGTGGTTGCTCCGAAATGGCGCCCGGGCGGGAATTGAAAGCAGCCGGCGGCGGCTCAGGGTGCCCCGATGCCAGGGTGAGGGGCTCCCCACAAGGGTGATGGGTGAGCGGGGTGGTGGGTGCCCACCCGGGATCTTCCTTGGGGCGTGTGGGCTCAAAGCACGTGGGGTTTATTGTTTTTCAAGGCGAAGGGGCAATTTGGGGGAAAAACAGGCAATTTAAGGCCCTGCTAAGACTTTTATAAGTTATAAAGAGGGTGAAAAATCCCTTGGCTGGGGGGTTAAAGTGTGGGTGCCCCCCCTGCACCCTTGGGTGCCCCCCACCCTGTTGGAGCTGGGGAAATGTGTTTTTATTGTGATTTAAGTGAACAACAGAGCTGGGGGCGGCAGGGGGGAAGAGAAACAAAAACCACCCCGTTTTGACCCAAAAAAGGGGTGTTCCTGCTTCGCAAGCTGGGGAGCAGCAAGGGGTGGGGAGCACCCATGGGTGCTTCTTTGCCCTGATGCCCTGAATGTGGGGGAAAGGGGGGGGGGTACGGGTGCTAAAAAATACCTCCCAGACCCAATTTCCCCCAAATTAAGGATGCTGGGGGTTGATCCCCGTGCCCCCCCGGGGGTGTTTTTGGGGGGGGGGGGKGGTGTCAAGCTCAGCTTGGATTCTCTGATGTCTAATATAGGGTTAAGCTGGCACATCCCCAGCGAAAGGACAAAAAGTGGGGTGGTTTTTTTTTTTTTTTTGCTTTTTTCCCTTTTTCCTGCCATTTTCAGGCTGGGGCAGGCAGGCGGGGTGGGGGATCGCTGAAAAAAAACCTCATTTCCTCAGGAAATGGAGTGAAAGCCTTGGCCAAAAGCTGGGACTCCAGGAATTTGGTGCTTTGGAGCCATGGGGGCTTCATGGACCTCCCCCCCCGCTGCCACCGTGCAAGCGGGGATTTGTGCCCGGAGCTGCAAATTTCAGCCATATGCAAAGTGCAAAAATAGGGGGGAAAAAGTGAGAGGGGATGGAAAAAAAAAAAAAAAAAAAAAAAAAATCAGATTTCACCAGTGATAAAATCTTGCAGTTAAAACTTTTCCCCCTCCGTGGTTTGCAGGCTCGAGGCAGGCACCCAGGGGTGATTTTGGGGCTGGAAATGGAGCTTTTTGCACAACCGAGGAGGGAAACTGCCTTTTTCTTTTAACCCTTTTTCCTCCCCAGGTGGGTTTTGTGGCTAATTAAACCCAGGCTGCGATTCAGGATCTGGGAAGAGGATGGGATTCGTTAYTAATTGTGCAAGGGGAGGTTTGGGAAGGCTGTTATTGGAGATGGGGCTGAGAACTGGCACTTTCGTTGCATGCACRTTCCCACCAGGGGAAACTGAGGCACGGCTGTGCTGGGTTTGGATCAACTCGGTGACTCTTTGGGGACAATGGCAGCAGGACGGGGACATCTGGATGGGTGCAAACCCTTGCCCTGCGCTGCATCGGGGGCAAAGGGATGTGACCGGTGCCGCTCGGCCCGTCGGTGGCGGGGGGACGGGGTAGGTTTTGGGGTGCTCACCCCCTCGGTGGYGGGCGGAGGGTTGTTTTCCCCGGCGGGAGGCAATCCGGCTGGGTGGCAGGGCTGTGCCAGGGGGGAAGGAAACGGCGGCGGCAGTGGCACGATAAGGGCTGGCTGCCAACCTGCAAGGTTTCCCCTTGTTTTTCTGCTGGGGGGACGAGATAAGAGCCGGGCACCCGCACGCAATAAAACCCAGGGGGCCGGCGAGCCGGGAGGGAGACCGTCGGCAGGCTAAATTCGAGGTGCCGTCGCCTTTGGGTGCTCGGAGGGACCCCACGGGGTGTTTCGGGGTGTGCACGGTTCACAGATGGGGCGTGGAGCATGAGCAAGCCGGTAGTTTCAGGGTGAAAAGCCATTTTCTCTGCTACCAACCTTTCTTAGGTCCCCAGCACACCGGGGGTCCCTGGCACGGGGGGGTGTCCGTCTCCCCGTTTCAGGGCTGGGAGCTGGYGGAGGAGGAACCGGCTTTATTCCAGGCTGAAGGGGCGGTTGCACAACCCGGCCCCGGGGGAAAGCAAGGCGGGTTCGGGCTTCGCTCAGCTTTTGGCTCCGGCCCTCTTTGCTTTCCATAACCTTCCTCCGGCGTTTGTTTAGCGCTTTACTACCCCGGAGCCATTCGGGATTTAGCTCCCCGGAGGAGGAGGTGGCTTTAGAGGGTGCGTATTCCTTCCTTGCCCTCCTTCCTCCTCTTCCTCGACCCGGAGCCGCTGAGCACCTCCATTTGCCGATCTCCCCGTGCAGATGTCGACCTACAAGCGGGCGACGTTGGACGATGAAGACCCCTTGGACTCCATCGGCGAAGGCGATGGGTACCCCAATGGCTTCCAGGTAGGGCTTCATGTGGGTTTTAGGAGAGAAAAAAAGGGTATTTTAGGTCCTGGCAAGCAGCAGGAGGGGGTTGCAGGAGGGTTTTCCACCTGGGACCAGCCTTTCTATGGGGCAAAGTCCGGCGTGGGCAGAGCAGTGTTGGCTCCCACCGCCGCTGCCCTTTGCTCCCCTCCCGGCAGCCAGAGCCAGCGACCAGGGAGCCTGCGGGGCTGGATCCTGGCTCGGCTGTTTGCAACGCCCCAGCACCCAGTTTTTCCACCGACCGAACTCCTTCCCAGCATGGCCGGGGCAAGCAATTATCGCGGCGGTGGGAGCTTTGTCCCCACACAAAAGGGGATTAGGTTAATTCCTCCGCGAGCAGTGGGAAAGCGGCTTAAAAAGGGCCGAGGGTGTTGAGAAAAAAACCCCACGGCTGCCAGTGTCCAGCCTCACCCGGAAAGATTTGGGGCCGGAGCGATGCTCTCGGTGCTGGCCCCACTCCTAGCCCCATCGGTCTCTGCCCAGAATGGTGTTTTCCGCCCCCAAAATCAGGGCTCCACTGTGTTTTTGCTTTCCCCGGTAGGGCCATCTCCGCTCGCCGTTGCATCGGGATGTTTCCTGGGGATGTTTTTCRGCTGAGCAGGAGTATCCTGTTACGGCACTTCCCGCCGCCGCTGTGGCCCCCACTCTGTCCCAGCGCCGGCAGTGGGGACGGGGACCACCCGGGAGGTTATAGCTGTGCTCAAGGAGGGGTTTGGGGTGGCACAGGGTAGCAGGTGAGCCTGCCGAAATGCTCGCCCCGCTCCCTTTCCTGCCATTGTGCTGCCCTTCCTGGCTGGTTTCTGGAAGGCAGCTGCCGCCTTTCCCAGCCTGAACCACACCGGATCCCTCACCAGGGGCCAAACTTGTGCCGTGGGCTGTAGGAAGCAAAATGGGGGACGCGTCAGTGGGTTTTTCCGCCAGTGGGGAAATGTTGCTGCTTTTCCCTCAGGTGAACTTCCGCGGCTCAAGGAGCAGCCCGGGGTGCTGGGCTGAGCGGACGCGCACCGAGAAGCAGCTTGTGGTGCTGGTGGCGGTGCTGGCAGCCGTGCTGGCGGCATGTCTGCTGGGTCTCATCTTCCAGTACAGAGCCCGTAAGTCCTTGCACTGCACAGGGATCCTACTCCCTTGACCGGGGCAGTTTGCTGGTGAGGTTCCTTGGGACGGGATGCTCGGGTGCAGGATGGGWTGCTCACCCACATCCCTCGCCCCAGGGCGGGATTCTTAGGTACCAGGCAGGATGCTTAAGTGTGGGGTGGGATGCCTGGGCATGGGGTGGGATGCTTGCCTGCATCCCTCACTCCAGGGTGGGATGCTTGGGCACAAGGCAGGGTGTTTGCCTGTATCCATTGCCCCAAGGTGAGATGCTGAGGTGCAGGATGGGATGCTCATCTGATCCTTTTCCCCAGAGCTTGATGCTTGGGCACAGGATGGGATGCTTGCCCGCATCCTTCACCCCAGGGTGGGATGCTCGGGCACTGGGCAGGATGCTTGGGCATAGGATGAGATGGTTGCCCGCATCCCTGGCCCTGGGACAGGACGATCGGGCACCGGGCAGGATGCTTAGGCATGGGACAGGATGTTCGCCCACATTGTTTGCCCTGGAGTGGGATGCTCAGGCACCAGATGAGATATTTGCCCACATCCCTCGCCCTGGGGTGGGATGCTCAGGCACAGGGCAGGATGCTCCCCGGTGCAGCTTATCACTCCGTGGCGGAGGAGCTGAACCCATCGTGCCCACCCCCAGGGCCACCCGCCGTGTGCCTGTCAGAAGCCTGCATCTCCGTCACCAGCTCCATCCTCAGCTCGCTGGACCAGGCAGTGAATCCCTGCGAGGACTTTTTTGGCTACGCTTGCGGGGGCTGGATCAAGGCCAACCCCCTCCCTGACGGCCACTCGCGCTGGGGCACCTTCAACAACCTCTGGGAGCACAACCAGGCCATCATGAAGCATCTGCTGGGTGAGTACACGGGAGCAGTGGGACCCTGCAGTGCCGAGGAGCCCTGTTAGGTCCGAGGGATGCTGAAAACATGCCCGCGGGGATGTAAGGTCAGACTTAAACCCCAGCGTCAAACCAATCCATGACGCACACGCTGCGAGGACATTGGGAAGCAGATCCTGGCTGCGTTTGCTCTCTTGGATGCCCCCGGGATTTTTGACCACAGTGTTGCAGCTCTTTGGTGCCGAGTAGGGGAAGGGTCCCGGCCTCGGCTTCACAAACCCCATGGAGGCGTTCCCAGGAGCTCTGAAATTTAGGATTTGCACCCCAGACTGCATCCAGAGGCCATAGCACCCCAATATCACCCCAAGGATATGTTTTTTTTTTTCCTCCTGCTATAGCTTCAAGCCTTTGTGAGCAGCCTTTTGGGGAGGCTGGCTGCCAATCTGGCCATTTTGGGGGGCCAAAACTCCCCCAGCGGAGGGAGGATCCCGGGCTCAGCCACTGCGTGCGAACGCTGAAGCCGGGTGGCTTATCCGAGCAACCGGCGGGGACGGTTTGTTCAAGCTTTGAGCAAACAACTGGCTCCTTATCAGCACTTTCCACTGCGCCACGGCTGATTATCTGAAAAGAGAAGGTTTGGGAAAAGTGTTGTCTTTTGGGAGAAGGGGGGTGGCGCGGGAATGGCTTCGTCCCCGGCTCTTCCCGCAGAAATCTGGTGCTGGTTTTACCAGGAGAAGGGACTGGGCCTCCAGCCAAGTGGTCGCGCTCGGCATTTCCTTGAATTCCTCGGAGCTGAGGGACCTTTAGTTAATAAAACCACACAGCTGGGAAGCCAAAGGTGCAAGCTGTGTCATGAGGAAAATAATAAAAAAAAAAAAAA
>JAYKAV010003005.1:493617-505462 GCA_035582835.1 Phoebastria nigripes | reverse complement strand
AAATAAAAGGATGGTTTTGGAGGCAGAGGAGAAAAATGGGTTTATTGTTCCTTCTTGTAGGAATAAATAATATAGGGCTGGGGAGCGCCAGCACGGGGGCAAGGGCAGTGCAGGGGGCTGGATGATGCTGGGAACATCAGAGCTGCTGGAAAAATGCTTTTTGTTTTTTCTTTCTTTCTCTTTCTGCTCCAAAGAGCCAGAGCAGTCACTGCGGGTGGGAGAGGAGATGGGGGCGGGAGGCCAGGAAGGGCTGGGGCCTGTGGGATGCTCTTGGGGGCACGGAGGGGAGCAGCAGGGCAATCCTCAGTGCCTTTTCAGAGCCTGGCTTTGCCCAAAACAGGGCTGAATATTTCTCTGGTGGGAGGGTGGGGGGTCCGGTGTGCATCGGCAGCCCCCCTGGGGGGATGGTTGCCCATCCCCAGGGATCCCCTTGCAAGCTCCCCTGGGTACCTCCTGCAGAAAACACCACGGCCAATGTGTCGAGCGAGGCGGAGCGCAAGGCGCAGCGTTATTACCAAGCCTGCATGAATGAAAGCAAGATCGAGGAGCTACGCGCCACCCCGCTTGTGGAGCTCATCCAAAAGGTTCATCCCCTTCCTTGTGGAAAAGCCACCTTCCCCGGGCAGCTGCAAATGGGAGGAAAAAGCTCATTTATGGGCAGTTCCAGCACCTTCCAGACCCCATTCCTGGTGGTTCCTGGGGCAGAGCAACCCCCAGGGCAGGCGGGCAGAGAGAGGCAGGGATTTATAGGCAGGTCTTGCCTCTCCTGGGCTTTTTAGCCCCATTGCAGGATGTTTCCCCCCAGGATGGGTATTGGGGGGATATTTAAGCAACTCCAAGTGGTCGTTCCTTAACTGAAAGCCGGTTGCTGTCTGTCCCCAGCTGGGCGGCTGGAACATCACAGGTCCCTGGGCAGGGGACAACTTCAACGCAACGCTGCGGGAAGTGACGGCACATTACCGCACCTCGCCCTTCTTCTCCGTCTACGTCAGCGCCGACTCCAAAAACTCCAACAGCAATGTCATCCAGGTGGATCAGTCAGGGTTAGGCCTGCCGTCACGGGATTACTACCTGAACAAGACGGAGAATGAGAAGGTAAAGTCGTCGGGGGAAATCTGGCTTTACCAGGGAGGTGCCGTGGGTGGGTGGCACCCACGATGCTGATCCCCCCCATCCCACCACGTAGGTGCTTGCCGGGTACCTGAACTACATGGTGCAACTGGGGATGTTCCTGGGAGGCACTGACGAGGAGTCCATGCGGCAGCAGATGCAGCAGATCTTGGACTTCGAGACAGCGTTGGCCAACATCACCATCCCGCAGGAGAAGCACCGGGATGAGGAGGTCATCTACCATAAAATGACAGCTGGAGACCTTAAGGTAGGGATGGGGTTGGTGAACCTCCTCTCTCCGCCGTGGTTTGGGAAGCAGGGCGGATGGGTGGAGGTGACATAGCTCCTCTGAGGAAGCCCAACACTGCCCGAGAAGCTCTTGTGCAATAGCTTGAGCTGTGTCCTCCTTGGGGAAATCCCACCCTGACCCGCTCCTCCCAGCCTCTGGACCACCCCCGGGCTGGCGGCTGTCCTGCTGCGGCACTAACGCCCTCCCGGCGCTGTTGCCCGCAGTCTGGCTGCAGACGTCAGCCCGGTCACCTCCCCGTGTCCCCAGAGGGGCCCTAATGGGTTGTGTCAACATTTTTGACACCCGCCCCACTTTCTTTTCCTTTACGGGAGGAAATTGTTTACTCCCCTCCGACCTTTGGAGGATGCTGCTGTTATGGGAATCAGTCTCTGCAAAATCAGCCRAATCCCTCAAACGGGGGCTGATGCAGCAGCTTCCAGCTCGGGAAGTGGCTGCCACCCGCCTCCGATGGTTTTTGGGTCTGTAGCAGCGGCATGGCTTTTGCAGGAGCTGGCGCCGGCTGTGGACTGGATGCCCTTCCTCGCCACAGTCTTCTACCCCGTGGAGCTCAACGAGTCAGAGCCTGTCGTGGTCTATGCCAAGGAGTACCTGGAGCAGGTTTCTGACCTCATCCTGGCCACGGATAAATGGTGAGAGCCCCCAGCCTGCACAGAGGGGTGCCCAGGGGGGGCAAGCACGTCCCACTGCCTGCTCACCACCTCTCGCCACAGTCTCCTCAACAACTACATGATCTGGAACCTGGTGCGGAAAACCAGCCCCTTCCTYGACCAGCGCTTCCAGGATGCCGAGGAAAAATTCATGGAAGTGATGTACGGGACGAAGAAGGTGAGGGGGGAGCCCCCGATGCCCCCAAATCGCTGTTAAAATGGTGACAGCTTTTTAAGCAAAGTCCCCATCGCATTGCATCCAAAAAATAGATATGTGGGGCAGGTTTTGGGGTCACAGCTCTGGCGCAGGGGGATGGATGCAGACCTCATCTCCCGGCAGGGCAATGGGGTGGGAAGGTGGGGGGCTTTGGCCATGCCACTGCTGACAACCACCTCTTGTCCCATGCAGACCTGCCTCCCACGCTGGAAATTTTGCATCAGCGACACGGACAACAACCTGGGCTTTGCCCTGGGGGCCATGTTTGTCAAGGCCACCTTTGCCGAGGACAGCAAGCAGGTGGTATGTCCCCAAGCGAGGAGCGTGTGAGCCACCACAATGGTGGATGGTTGGGGCAGCCAATGTTTCTCTGCCCACCTTTTGTCCACTGTGCATCCCCGTTGACTGGGTTTTTCACCGGTCTGCATGCCGTCCCAGCATTCCAGCCTCTTCCTTCCCACCGGTGCAAAGGGTCCTTGAACTCTCCGGGGTGGGAAGCCGGCTCTCCAGACCGATGTTGCACCACCTTGTTTTGTCTAGGCAGAGGAAATGATCGCAGAGATTAAAACAGCCTTCGAGGAAAGCCTGGAGACCCTGCAGTGGATGGATGAAGAGACGAGGAAATCGGCCAAAGAGAAGGTGAGGCGCTGGCAGCAGTGCTGGGGAGGAGAGGGTGATGGTGGAGGGTGGTGGAGCTGGGCGAGCCCGTCCTTCCATCCCTGGCACCAAAAGCACTTTGGTCCTTGTCACCTCCCCCAGGCAGATGCCATCTACAACATGATCGGCTACCCCAAGTTCATCATGGACCCCAAGGAGCTGGATAAAGTCTTTAATGATGTGAGTTGGTCAGATATGTCCCCTGGGTCTCCTATTCTCCCCTCCACTAGCGTGTGCAGGACATGTGCCCATCACCATGGCCTCGAGGCAGCCTTGAACCCCAGGTTTCCTCCAGAAGGGTCTCACTGATGTCCTTGGCCCTTCTCCGGGGACTTCCCAGAGAACTGTGGGCCAGTTCTGGGGTGGCTGGGGCTCTTGGGATCCCTGCCCGGGAAGAGGAGGGGCTGGTTTCCGTAACGGTGATTCATTGCCCTCCTGAGACTCCGCAGATGTTGGAGAGGAGGAGAAACAAGAGCGGCTGTAACTCAGCCGGCTCCAGAGGCTCAAACATGACCACGGAGGGAGGAGCAGGGCCAGGCGATCACTGCGTGCCACTTATGCCTTGCTCTTTTGCAGTACGAGGCTGTGTCTGACCTCTACTTCGAGAACGTCATGCAGTTTTACAACTTCTCAGCCAGGGTCACTGCTGACCAGCTCCGGAAACCGCCAAACCGGGACCAGTAAGTCCTCTGCTCTGCTTCCCCATTGCGCTCAGCAGGGAATATCACAATATCTGGAGCACTGGGATTTGGTGTCCACCAGACCATGCTGGGTTTGGGGAGTTAAATTTGGGCCTACAGCTTTGCACTGTGATAAGCAGATGGTGTCGGAGCAAACATCAGCAATGGGTTTGTGTTGCCACGTTGGCCGTGTCYGTGTCCCCACAGGTGGAGCATGACGCCTCCAACGGTCAACGCGTACTACTCTCCCACCAAGAACGAGATCGTCTTCCCCGCTGGCATCCTCCAGGCCCCTTTTTACACCCGTGCGTCTCCCAAGTAAGAACCTAGGGAAAATGGGGAGGGCAGGATTCCCAAATTTCCTCCTGTCCCAAAATTTGAGGCTACATTTCATGGCTGCAGGGAGCAGCAGCTGCTCTCTAAATCTCAGCATTGCCATCCTGCAGGTCGCTGAATTTTGGTGGCATCGGTGTGGTGGTGGGCCATGAGTTGACACACGCCTTTGATGACCAAGGTATGGCCAGGCCCAGGTGGGTGGGCTGCCAGTGGGGTGGCCGTTGAGGTGATGAAGGACCCGCTGTGTTTTTGGCAGGCCGGGAATATGACAAGGATGGCAACCTGCGTCCCTGGTGGAAGAACTCCTCAGTGGAGGCCTTCAAGCGTCAGACAGCGTGCATGGTGGAGCAGTATGGCAACTACACTGTCAACGGCGAGGCCATCAATGGCAAACACACCCTTGGGGAGAACATCGCCGACAATGGGGGCCTCAAGGCTGCCTACCGGGTAGGGCCGCGGGGCTGGGGACATGCGGCGGGTGGCATGGCATGGTGGGATTGGTGTTGTCCTCTGAGCCTCCTGTGGTCCCTGTCTCCAGGCATATCAAAACTGGCTGAAAAAGAATGGGGATGAGGAAACCCTCCCGACCCTTGGCCTCACCAACCACCAGCTCTTCTTTGTTGGCTTCGCCCAGGTAGGTCACTTGGTGGTGGGYAGCGAGGATGGATGCACAGGTTTTTGCTGGGTGGAGGCATGCCCAGATGGTGTTGGGAGGGTGTGATGGCAAAACTGAGGTCTCCATAGATGCTATGTGGTGGATGGAGAACTGGATTGGGGTGGTGCTGGTTAAAAAGCGAGACAAAGCTGGAGCTCGAGCTGTGTTGGTGCCCACCACGCAAGCAGGGAGGTCCGATTTGGCACAGAGTGGGACCCTATGGTTGCAGACGCTGGCACTCGCGCCTCTCACCCTCCGCTTGCAGGTGTGGTGTTCGGTTCGCACGCCGGAGAGCTCGCATGAGGGACTCATCACTGACCCCCACAGCCCTTCGCGTTTCCGCGTCATTGGCACCGTCTCCAACTCCCGGGAGTTTGCGGAGCATTTCGGCTGCCCCCTCGGCTCCCCCATGAATCCCCCCAAGAAGTGTGAAGTCTGGTGATGGGCGAGCGCCCGAGGGAGCCAGCTGCCGGTTGCTTTGTCCTCCACCGATGGCTGAATTTCCCCGGTCCTTTTGAGAGGCTCAAACCACTTCTCCATGCAACGAACTGCCCAGCTCTCAACCGGAGCGGCGCCCCGCGTCCCCGGTATCGTCCGAGGTTCGATCCACTGTGAAAACTCCTCATCCCCTCGCTCGTTTGTGAAATAACTTCGATTTGGGGGTCTTTTCTTTCCCACTGTGACCGGGCCACGTGTCAAGGCACGTGCGTCCATGGGCACTATCCCGTATTTACACACGCAGTGCTCCAGCCTGACCCACTGCCCCGGCAAAAGCTTCTTTGGAGGCGATAAAGGGAACGCTGTGGCGCCGGCGGGTTTGGCTGCGTGTCTAAATATACCCGACGTACCTTCCTCTCTCCAAAGATGCGCACATGAGGATGGAAAATATTTTAAGATATATTTTTTTGGGGGGGGGGGAAATATATATATTTTTTTCATGCATTGTGGAATACACTGGAAAATTTCAGGGAAAATGCATTTAAAAGCCTTTTTTTAGTCAAAGATTAGTATATTTATTAATTTTTTTTTTTTACTCAGTGCAGCTGTAGGTGCAGCACCCTGTGGTGACAGTCCCTTAACTGGGGAAGCTGGATTGGGCTGCCCGGGCTGCAGATGCAACTAGCCAGCCCCAGATCCTGGGTTTTTCTCAGAGGGACCGTCCTCGGAGAATGCTGATGGGGAAACTGGGGACAGTGGGCCTGGGGACAGGGTTGGAGGATGCTGCAGGTTGCAGAAAGGCTCTGCAGGGATGCTGCGACTCCTGCGATTAGCTTTAATTTTGGAGTGCAAAGGGAAAAGTTGACATGCCAAAGACGTAACCAAGGTGGTGACGGTGTGGATGAAGCAATCGGTTCTCCCTCCTGTCCCCTCTGAAGTGAGGTCAGACATGATTTCCCAGCCCAAAAGCTTCCCCAGACAAGCGCAGGTGTTTCCTGCCGCTGCTTTGCTTGCCGCCGTGCCTGGTCTTAATGCCCGGGAAACTGCAAGTCCCGAAATCATGGCATGGCCCCAAACCTCCATGCCTCTGTGACTGGTTTGGCATCAGTGTGAGATCTGGCTGGGATGGGGGCGAGGGGCTTTCTTAAAGGTGTTTTTTTTTTTTTTAATATTCCTTTTGCGGTTTTGAGAGGAAACCACTGATGGTAGCTCAGGTGCTGTGTGTTGTCTTGTGGGGCGCCTTCTTGCTCTAGACAAAGCAAAGACGTAGAGGGATTTTTAATATTTATATGTAAAAGGAGGGATGGAGGGGGGGGGATTTTTTGTAACTATTTTTTCACCCTACACATGGGGCTTATCGTAATTGAAATAAATACTTTTTACTGGGTCTGGAGCTGCTCGTGACTTGTTTTTTCAGATAGCAGGAGAGCCTTGCATCCCTTTATCTGCATTTTTCTCCCCATCCACAACAATGAGACCATCCTGTGCTGACAAAACTGAGCTAAGGAGGCTTTTCCCAGCCTGCGCTTGGCGTCTGCCGCCTCTCTTGGAGGCTAAAGCCAGGCTTTTGTGCCCAAAAACCTCACTCTCGCTGCGGGTGGTTGTTTGCTTTCCACCTCTATGGCACAGCCCCACACATCTCCCCAGCAGGGAGGTCTTTCCCGGATGCTTTTTCTTCCTCCCGGGTGAGTTTTTGGCTGGCCGGGCTGCACTTGGATCCAGCGGCACGGGCCCCGCACAGGTTGCTCTCAAAACGGTCTTATTTATAGCTCTGTGATGCTGGCTGGATGCTGCCAGCTCAGTAACACAGGCCAACGTTTGCTCCCGAGCGGATGCTCTGTGGCTTCGTCAGGCTTGCCCAAGAAATGCAAGGCAGGACCTGGACCGCAGGCTCCTTGTCGAGCCTCACCCCAGCACCTGGGAGGGCTGATGGCCATAAAACAAGCAATGTGCTGGGTGCTTGTTGGCTATTTAGCCCTGGCTTGTTATCAGGGGCTGGATTTAGGCTGCAGCCCCCCAGTTTTGCCCCATTGGAAGTGAGCTCTTGGAAATACAAAACGTTTTTGCTGCCAGGATGGGCAGGACTGAGCCAGTGGCGTGCAGGGGACGTGAATGTTGCATAAATATGATGGTAAAATTTCCCTCTTGCTGTTTTTACTGTGTTTCCTCTCCCAGATTGAATCAAAACGCTTTCTGCTTGCATGACTCGGTGAGAGGCCCTGGGTTTCCTGCAGAGCTGGGAGACTGGCCGTGGCCGTTGTTTTCCCCYGGATCTGGCTGGAAATGGTGGTGCAAACCCGCAGAGGGCGGTGGAGCCGAGAAAATCGCTGCCTGTACWCTCCGCTCCTGGGCTGGCAGGAGTTAGCGACGCTACCGGCATGGTATTTTGGCCTGGATGTGGCCCCGTGTGTTTAAAATGCAGGGAAATGCCTGTGTTCCTAGGAAAAGAGAGGAGCGGCGTGGGTGTAAGGCAAAGAGGAATTAAGTGGCGAAAGCAAGGCTGGGGTGAAAGGGTGTTTTCCCAGCTGCAAGAAGCAGGGAGGGGAGCACAGCCCCTCGCGTGGAGAGGTAGGATGCTGTTAGAGGTGGTTTAGCCATCTGAAAGGGAAATTTTTTTGGCTCTCCGGGGTTTACTTGCAGTGAGGGACCGGGCAGGTGGTGTCTTGGCCACCGCGGAGGGGACAGCCCCAGCACAGAAAGGATTTCAAGGGCGAACATCAGCTTGCATCGTGGCAGGGGGACGCCGCGGTCAAGGCTCCCCATGCTGGGCTTGGAGCCGGCGGTGGATGTTTGCCTGTCTGGGAAGCGGCTGGGTGTAGGCAGAGCAGGCAGGAGGTGACTCATCCCGCTCGCGTGCCAATGCCTGGCGTGGGCTTGCCTGATCCTGGGTGGTATTTGCTTTATTTTGTGCTCAGCCGTGCCCCGAAGGGCAGAGACGTTTGCTGAGGGCTAAGCCTGGGCAGGAGGAGGAACGGGGAAAACTCCAAGCAGGGCTGGGGTTTTGTTTTATGTATCGTTTTTTTTTTTTTTTTTTGGTTTTTTTTTGCCTGGAGGATGTTGGAAGGGGATCAGTGGGGGGGGAAAGCAGGAGAAGCCCAAAGAGGGAGGCTCTGCCGTGCTGGGTGAAAGCGGGCGCCTGGAGTGTGCTGGAGCCTCCAAAATGAGCTGGAAATGGCGGTTGTTCACAGGTTTGGTGGGGACGAGCCAGCCTTCCAGGTGTGAGAGGCTGAACCCAACCATCTGAACTGCTTTCCTCCTTCCCAGTTTTCCCCCTCCAAGCAGGATCTAACTCCCAACACATCATGACAGTGCTGTGGTCACCTACTGGGACTGTCAGATTTTAGGGCAGTGAACAGGCCAAAAGCTTCCTCAAACAATTCCTGCAGGAAAACAGCCCTTTTCCAGTGATACCCCGATCCTTTACTCCCTTTTCCTAAGTTCACTGACAGCTCTGGCGCTCCCACTACGCTCTTCGCTGCGTGGTTGTGAGCGTCTCTGCTGTGCCAGGTATGTGAGAGACTGGTGGGACTGGAAAAAGGGTTGATGATGCTCTGAAACAAGAGCTCAGCACTGTAAACTCAAGCTGCCCGCAGTGACACATCGGTTCCCAGGTGCTAATAAAGCTAGGAGGAAAAATGAAATGGAAAGGAAGCAGAGGCAGTAGGAAGGGCGTGAATCCAGCTGGCACTTGCTCAGGCTCGCCAAATCTGCAGGTTTTGTTGGACAAATTGTCTTATGTGGGGTAGTATGGAAGAGAGACCGGTCTCCTTTTTCCTCTTAGGGGGAAAAAAAAAATGGTAAGATGGTTGGGGGGGAGGCATAGATTCTGGAGGAGCTTTAAGGCAGAGCCAGGAGCCTGGCTCCTTCGCATGGCTAGCACRCTTCGGGAGCTTCAGCAGACAATATGGTGAAAATGCTGTTTTTTTCCTTTCTAAAGGGTAAAAAGAAATGATATATCTAAAGATACTCAAGCTAGGAGGCTCTTTCACAGCTGTGTTTACAGGCAGCTATTTCTGTAGAACAGAGGGAGCCATAGATGTCAATTTGCTTTTGGTATGAATTTCCTTCTGCATGAAGGGGTGCACCAGGAGAAGTGCCACGGTTGGGAGGCAGTCGATGGAACGGCGCCGGGTACCGACCCCCCCAGACCACACAGCTTTACTTGCACCCTCAAAATTATTACAGCAAAGTCTTTACGAGCTGTGGAGGGGGATCCGTCTTCCCAGCAGGCTGCAGACAGGAGAAATGTGCTGTGAGTGCAGCAGCTCTCCAGGATGCCTGGAGATCTATCAGTCCTTGGGCAAACCCCCTACCATGATAAAAGTTCCTCCTTTGTTCTCCCGTTTTCGGGGAGTGGGGGAGTACTTGGGCTTTCTTTGAGGTCATTCTCATTTCTCTCTTCAGTCTTTAGTTTTCCTGGTGGGGAATCGGCAGTTGATCTGGCAGGCGGTAGGCTGCAGAGGAAAACGGGCTCAGAAAAAAAAATACCCAGAGCCCCTTCTTGTAGCTAAATATTTGTTCCTGGCTGCAGATGGAAATGGTCCCCATTCAGGACTTATTGTCCAAGCCTTGGCAAGGCTTGGTTGGGCTTTTTTCCTCCAAAAATCTCATCATTTACCATTTCACCCCATTTCCCACAGGCAGTTTGAGGTAGATGCAAGCTCACCTCATCCCAGGCGTTTCCTTTACCCCAGTGCAGAACGAAAAGCACAGAAAGGGAAACTAAATAGCACGCTAGTCATCTTCCCACTGCCACTGGCTCCACTAATAACTTCTGGCACTATGCAGTGTGCTTGTTTGGTGTGGCTGTACCCTGTAGATAGCACCTTAGTAAGTAATAAACTATTCCAGTCGCACAGCTACTTTTACTGGAGGCCAGCACGGTGGCTTAAGCAGCATGGCAGCTCACAGGAGCTTTTCTTCTGAGATCACACCTCGGAGGCGAGTCTTGAGGTACGCTACGGTCCTCGTGTGTCGGCACAGGCGGGCATCGTGTCCTAAACCTGACCTGCACAAACCGAATTRTTTAATAATTCAGGGTCTGACTCAAAAAGGGAAAATGTACTCAAGACCCTTCTACTATTTTTTTGGCAACTAGGTGCTGTGCTGAGTTTTGCTCTAGTGAATGAGACCGAGTCCAGATTCTCCCCCTTCAGATTTGTATTTTGAAACTCAAAATCACTTTTCTGCTTACAAATCGGGCTGTTGTGGAGACATGGATAGATGTGACTCATTGGGTAGGTTTTCTTTAGTGCGCAAGGCCCCTATCTATCAACTTTCAGTTGCAGCACCAGTTACTTGCCAAGTGCCTGAATATACCACCGAGAGAGCTGTTTACTTTAATAAAAGAAGCTTTTCACTTTTAAGAGTTTATTTGTGAGTGCTTTAAAGTATTATCTCGCAGCTACCCAGAGGATGCAGCAGATGGGACGCAAATAAACCATGGAAAACTTTCCTAAAGCAGCTCGTGTACCCCAGGCTGGGTGACACGGGGTGGCAATACCTGCCGGCGCAATGAAGGTGCTGGGAGCGTTTCCCTGGGACGTGCAGCGCGGCAGAAACGTCGGTAGGTGCCAGCGGGCTGGAATGAGCCCTCAGGAGCCAGCGGCGGGACAGGACAAGTCAGTACGATCCAGCGGCTGCTTGAGTCTGCTCTGAGGTCCTTTTTATCTACCCAAGATAGCACAAATTGCCTTCACCCTTGCCAAGCTCAGCCCGGAGGTGGTCGCAAGGAGGGTGCTGCAGCCTGGCTGTGAAATGCTGGAGATGGCGGCAGYGTGGAAACCCCTGGGGGGCAAAGGCAGTGGCGCAGGGGTGTGAGGAAGATGCCTGCTGCCCCCCGGGCAGGCCCAGAGGGCCCTCCCCGCGCCGGTCCCCGTTGCCAAAGGTGGGCTCCCTCAGAGGCTGCGGGGCCTCCCTCAGCCGCCATGTCACCTTCAGGGCTGGCAGCCCTCACGATGCCTCATGAGGAACTGCCCCTGCCAGCCGCCCCAGGAGCCTGGGATGTGGCTGGGGGCCGTAGGGCTGGCAACGGGGCTGGGGGTGAGTTTTTGGGCCGGGGGAAAGCCCCTGTGCCCTAGAGCCCGCAGAAGGGTGGGTGCTGCGGGGGCCCGGCACCCCTCACAGCCGAGGGCTGCTCCCTCGCAGCCGAGCGTTGCCGAAGTCTCTCCGGGTCAAGCCGAAAGCGCCCGAAGCTGCAGCCTCGCCGTTCCCGAGAGGCTCCGAAGAGCCCCGAGCGCCTCCCGCCTGGGCGGGAATCCCTCCTCCGAGCCTGTCCGAAGCTTCCCGAACTCCCTTACGCCCTCGGTCTCCGGAAAGAGCCGAAGTTTTCCGAGCGCGGGGGTCACGGGAGGTGCCGGGCTGAGCGCGGAGGGAGGGGGGAACACGGGGAGGAGGACGCGTGCGCTCGCGAAGGTCTCCGGAAGAAGCCGAGGTTTCCCGAACGCCGCTCGCCAGCGAGCGGCTCCGGAAAGAGCCGAAGGTTGCCGAGCGCCGGTGGGCCGAGCGGCTCCGGAGCGGCCCGAAGGCGCCCGAGCGTCCGTCCTGCCGGACTGCTGGAGGCGGCCGCAGCGCCATGTTTGATGCTCCGCTACTTCAGTGAGGAAAATCCGCCGGCATCGCCCGAGAGCCGCCACCGCGAAGGGCTCCGCTGCCCCCGGGGAGGGGGACCGAGACCCCCCGCCGCCGGCGGCTCATGAGCAGCGCGGCCTGAGCCGCCTCCCCCCCTCCCCTCCCCGCCGGCCCCTCTCCCGTCCCCTCCCCGCGCCGAGCCCTCCGGGAGGCGCGTTGTCACGG
>JAYKAV010003005.1:411231-492963 GCA_035582835.1 Phoebastria nigripes | reverse complement strand
CCCCAAGGGTAAACTTTTAATTATAAATCGCTCCTCAGTTTTGCCTCTGGTCCTGCCCAGGTAAGTGCTTTGGTTTTGTTGTTTTTCCAGGCGAATTTAAACCTAGGTTTTTCCAGCCGGGGCCAATTTTCATGTGATTTATTTATTTTATTTTTTTTTTTTTTTTCTTACTTGGCTGGTGGAAACAAATCTCAGGTGGAATGTCGCGCCGAGCAGCTTTCTCTGCGAGGCCACGCGTGATGGGGAGGAGAAGGCTCCCACTCAAAAATCCCACCGCCAAAACGGCCACCGCTACAAAGAGAGGCCGGCGGTTGCTGCGAATGTTTTTTAAAGGTCTTCAGTTCTCTGCTGTGACTAGGCCCCAAGTCAGGAGGTAAATACTGCAGGGATCAGCAGGAAAGTGGGGTGGCCAGCCTGCCTGCCTGGATGAGGTTTTGTTTCCAGCGTCGGACAGCATCCCCTGGTAAACTGGCTTTTCTCTTCCCTCTCCCCCCGAAGTTTTGGGGGGATTGTGAAGTGAAAAACATACTTAGTGAAATATCGTTACCGTGTTATCCGGGAATGGTGTGGCGTGCCGTGCAGGGGACAGTCAGGAGTGTGTTTTGCTATTTATCGGTGGCAGTGGCTTACATTTCAATGTGGAAGGGTTTTTTTGCTGAGGGCTGTTTCAGCTGTGTGACGATGCCTGTGCTCTTCAAGAAATGTGTTCCCTGTGTATAAGCATTTTATTGCTCTCACTTTCATTTTTGAGGTGGGAAAACCAAGCCCTTTTATAATCAGTTTAGGTCCATTGTTTTCTTGAGCTTCCGGCAAGAATCATTCTTGCCATGACCACAAATACGTTGCTTAAATCATGAGACTGTTGACGTTACAGATTTGTTTGGGTCAAGTGAAAAACCTCTGAAGATTTCAGAGAGCTGTGGGGGGACGTACTCTCCGTTGGGTGTTTTTGGCTAGGTTGTGCTATTCTGTAATACCAGCATGTGCTTTATTTAGGAAAAAAAGTGCGAAGGTGCTGTCATGACAAAGTCAGTGGGGTGGTGGTAAGTAAAACTGTTGCTCAGGGGAAATTTTGCTCAGTTTTGAGTGATGTGCCAAGTGTTACAGTGAGAACGCCGGCCAATGTGCACGTCCAGAGTCCGTGCTCAGCTCATCTTTCCAGCAAGGTGCTGGTTTGTCTGGAAAGGGTCTTTTTTTAATGGGGAATGTGGCGCTTGGGTGCCTTGACAGTTGAAGGGCTGAAGTTTGCCTGGGTCTGGGATCAGGAGTGTTCCAAAGCACTTTATTTTCAAGTAATCATTAAAAGCACCGTGGAGGGACTTGAATACTTCTCCGACGTTGTTGAGGGTGAGCTTGGTGGTGGTTTGCAAGAGTGGATGTGCTCTCGTAGCTAAAACAGGAGGACACCCTTGCTTTTGGTGAGTGTTGTCACGAAACGCCTTGCACGTGCGAGGGATGAAGCTTGGGCTTACCTCTGAGTGCAGCCTAAAAATAAAAAGCCTTGGAAGGAATGGGCAAGACCCTAAAGGAGCCGGAGGTGGTGCGGCAGCGTGTCCCATTGTGGGGACCCAACTGGACGCCCAGAGCAAGAGGTATAGAGGAACGGAGAAGCATCAGGTAGATATGACAAGTTGATGTTATAAAGGTGGGGAGGTTAAAATGATATAGTCTAATTTTTATTTATAGCCATGCCTGGTTTAAAAACATACTGCGTTTGACCAATACCACTCCTTAACTTTTGAACTCATAATCCGTCCTTGTAATATATACAAACGCTGTGTTCTTGGTACCTTTTCGGTGAACTGTATTCAGGTGTCCTGACTGGTTTTTCCCTCTGTCAAAACTTGCGTGTGCTTCCACGTAGTAAACAAAAGCTGTCACCTTTTCTAAGCGCTGCTGCGAAAGTGAGGCTTGGGGAGCATAGTTCATCTGTGATTTACTGGAGTGCAGAGGGTCATCTGAGTTCAGCCTTATTTTTAGCTCTGTTTGGTTTCTTTTTTTTTTTTTTCTGTTTTGATACGACTATTGAGACAGYGTCACCCTACAGCAGATAAAGCATAGTTGCAGGTTTCTTCTGGCAACTTGGAGTGAGCAGAGCACTGCAAGGTCTCCTTCTCACGGCAGTGCAAGGGTTTATTTGTTGATGTGAAGGATTATTATATGTTAATAGGTAGATTGAGGCTCTGACTTGGGCTTTTTAAACTAGAACAGTTTCTGCGTGGTGAACTTTGTGTCTGGAAATACGTGTGGTTTTAGTACTTAATACATCATGAAATTAAACTGTTATCTGTATAGTTGAAAGAAAGAAGAATTGGGTGAGAGAGAACTGTACAGGAAAAAGAGCACGTGCATTTGTAGAAAGGCATTAGCGAGGGAAAAGAAAAATACAGGGGGAAGAAGGGATTTTTAAAAACTATTTCTTGAAGGAAGGCGAAGCTGGAGAGTGATGGACGTGAAGAACAGAAATGTTTTGATGGGAGTTTCATTCTGTTACGTGCTGAATAGGAAGTTATTGGAGCTGCTGTAAGACAAGACAGAGCTTTGAGAAATTTCCTTAACACAGTGGCTTCAAGAAGTTAAATTTTCTGTGTAAAAGTAAGTTGGGATAATTTTGTGGCTCTGGTAGTGGTGAGTATTCAATCAAACCTGTTTTCAGGCAGGAATTGTGCTCAAAAGTTGTCAGTATGGACAAATCCTCCAGTTGGATTCTGACCCTTATTTGGGAGGGATGGACGAGGAGGGTGTAACTGCGTAACTGTGAATCCCACACAGAGGGATATTATCAAAAATAAATCCCGATCTGCCCACCTTTGCTTTGCCTTTCAGACTGCCTCTGAGGAAGAAGTTCCAGATGCAGTCGATTGTTCTGTAGTGAGACTTCTTCCATAAAAATGTGAAATAGTGAAGGTATGCTGCGGGCTGCAAGCTTACTGTAGACCTTTGTGCTTTTAACTTGATGGTAGTTCTGACACGTGTTAAACTACACCATGTTTCTTTACTCTCCCTCACGGTCCCACTTAAGAGTAAAGTATGTTTTGTGTGTGTTACAAAAAGCTGCTCTTTAAAAAGTCCCCATGCTGTGAATAAATTTTGTGGATCAATATAATTAGGTCACCAGTTTCTTCACAGACCCAGCCCAGACATGGGCAAACATTGCACTGTAAAGGAAAACAGATTGATTTATGTTGAACTCGGGTAACGTTGCGTGTCTGCTGGCTTTTCAGGGTTAATTTAACGCTGTACCTTGGAGCCAAATTAGAGCCATCTTGGGCTCTGGGCTGGTGTCAGTAGGGTTTTGTTTTCTTTTCCAAACTTCCTTACATTTGGAGGGAGTTCAGCTTCCTGGTTGTTGATGGTCTCTGTGCAGGCACCAGTGAACTTGACCGTAATATATCACCGCAGTTGTTTCAGTGTGGGATTGGGTATCTCTGGACGTGGGTATTTTTCAGGTTATTGCAGTGGAGCAATCATGGCAAGTTCAGGGTGGGTCTTAACAGATGGTAATTTAAAAATCTTTCTTCTCTTCCCCCACTTTAATTCCGTTTCTGAGAAGCGGAGAGGAAGGGTCAGCTTTTGGGGGGATTTTTGTGTGAAGTACATCATTGCTGTGCGTGGAAACATGGGTTTTGCTAATGTTGCCTCAGTAATTGAGTGTCTGCTTTAGTTTTTCTGAGTTACTTTAGCTAACTGCTGTAGTCCCTTTCAGAAAGCGGTGTGCTGGTTCCTGCTCTGTTGGGTGGCATCTTCTGGATGCGAGCAGCTTCCCAAAAGCCCAGGAGAATGGCAAGAAATACAGGATCGCTTTCAGGAATGTAAGAGACTGTGTGTGAAGTCGGGGTGAGGTTCTGGCAGCGCTTACCCGGTGTTCGGATGCGGGCCAGGTTGTGCTGTTGGTGTAGGCCTGCGTTGGTAATCTTCTAGTTAAATTAAGACTGTTGAGGAGGATTTGGGTGCGTGGGGTTTTCTGTCTTCTCTTAGTGAGCAAAGAGTTGAGCTGGAGGGGAAAGTGCCCRAGAATTTCTCCGAGGAGAGCATCTTCAGCATGCACTGAAGGATCAGGGTCTCCRGGTTGCTGTGATACCCTCTGGGAGTTTGGAGCCAACGCCGTCTTCCCTCACTGCTTACTTCCATTACAAGTGGCTTTTTTCCAGAGTGTGTGATGCAGCGTCTCTCTGTGCTCTCTGGGGTTTATCTGTTGATGACTTTGAAGATGAGGACCCAGGGATTAGGAAGCTGCTTGGGCACAAAAGTCAGCTTGAAGAGCATGATTGTGGCTTTTGTGTAAAGCCCTGTGCATCCCTGCGCCTCGGGTGGATCAGCTCCGGCTTCTGGGCGGCTTTGACGTTGAACTGGAGCTAAAATGAGAGCACAGTTGGAAGTCTCTTCCAGATGCCAGTGGCAGCCACTTGCGAGGAAGGGTGTTCGGAGCGTTACGGTCGTGAAAGGAAAGGAGTGGCGAGAGGTGGGAAGGAGGGGAGGAACTGAGCTGAGATCAGAGGTGTTCCTTGCTCTCTGTTTTTTTGAGTTCAGGAGTGAATTTTCTGAAATCGCGGCTGGATGAAGGGAAGGAAGGGGCAGCGGTGTTGCCTGAGAAGCATTTCCGTTAGAAGTGTCTGAAGCTGTGGAGATCATACATCTTGGGAGGGTATGCAGCAGGAGAGAAGCTTCTGAAAACGCGGAGACTTTCCCTGCCACTCCGTGGTAGTGGCTCTTTTGCAGGGGAGGAACAGGCACGGATTTGTGAGCATATTGCCAAAAAATTAAGTGCTTTTAGACCTCTCTGCCATCTCCCCTGTTGACGTTCCCCAGCCTTGGCACATCTTAGCGTTCTTTCAAGCAGAAATAGCTTTAATTTATTTAATGACAAAAGCTAATCATGTTATAGTGCAGATATGTCACTTTACCAGCTTTGTAAGATTTTTGTGGTGAAGTGTGTTGGAGAAAACTGTTCTTCCAAAAATGTGATTTCAGATAGCTTATTTGCTTCTCATATCTGAGGACATGATTGTGTATGTTCTCTGGCAGAAGTCTGCGGGAGAAGGTTACTTGAGCCATTTAAATATATATGTATTTAATGTGCAGTCCTGATTTTGGAACACAATTTGTGTTTTTATCTATGGTAAGAAGTCGGTGAGACAGTAATAGGAGACTTAGAACAAATAACTTCCCTTTTAGATGTTGGGACGTAGAAGGATCTTCATCTGCGTGCATGGGTTTTGTCCGTCATCTTAGGGCTGAAAGGCTTTTTCATGTCGTTAGCAAATGTTGGGATGTGTCAAGCTGGTGCATATGCTCCATTTTTCTTTCGTAGTAAGAGTTAGCAGTGAAGATCTCTCTTTAGAAGTCATAGGTAACCTGTATTTTCTTTTTCTCCCTAATCCAGCAATTTCAGGGCTAGTCAACTGTCAAGTTTAGTTGTGTGTAAATCCACTAATATGATTAGAGTTGCTGGAATTTTTGCTCTGGGGAATTATAGATGGGTAGTATCACTGTTTTACAGGCATTTCTTTGGTAGGAAACTTTATCTGTGACTTGAATGTGTCTGCTAGCAATCGCAAAGGCTTTTCTGGAATGAGTGGGGAAGAGAAAACGTGTTACAGGGCATGAAGATGTGGGTGGAGGAGTCGTGTGCCCCATGGTCTGGAGGAACCAGGGGAACTAATTTTTCTTTTTTTTCCTTTTTTTTTTTTTTTTTTTAGGGAACTTAGCTGATGTGACTTTTCAAAGTGAAGAGTTTTACACAAGATAGAAATACCAAGAATTTCTCCTATATAATGCTGTCCTTTCCAAACTGTGGACTTGGTTTTGCCTCCCAAATAGGAAATGATGATGTGGAACAGCTGGAAGAACAAAATAGAATGGGTTCTTAAAAAAGAAAAGGATCAAAGGGAGGAGAGCAAAATAAGCTTTTAGGCTAGTGAAATTTTCTAGTACATGTTATTCTTATGTTTTATTATATACGTTTGGAAGATGTCCCAGAACGCGCTCTCTCTTTTCGTAGTAGGTGATGGCACGCTGTTGCTGATGGGACTTGAGTCAAATTGCTGCTGGGCATGTAACTAGGTTAATGGGACAGCATTTTTTTTCTTTCCTGAAAGGAAAATTACGCGCTCCCTATTCTGATTGTACCTTAAGAATTGCTTTTACCTTTGTTTGCTGTGTAGTCATCTGAGGTGGAGAGAAAAGGACAAGTTTCCCCACACTGTGATTGTATTGGATTTAAATCAATTCTGCTACCAAAAATAATACGTTTTTGCTGTTGGTTGTAACACCTTTGCGTATCCTTTATCTGGATGAGAGTTACAATATTTCTAGAGCTTTAAATATGCCTGAAGAAAAGCAAAGTGGCTTCTAAAATGTGCATCTTGAAAGAAAAACATATCCAGTCCTCAACCGATACCAGTAGCATTCTCCAAAACTGTCAGTGAAGTGTTGAAATGGGTTAGGACTTGTCGAGATGCATGGAGCAGCTGCTCCTTTCCAAGTGGTTGAACTCGGCAGGAATGAGACTCTCATGCTCTGGAGTAAGAGTATCTGCACGGGAATAACTCTGTAAAAGTCGCAAACATGAAGACCATCCCTGCTCTTACCAGGGGAGTGGACTCCACGTGGTACATCTTCAGGGCGGTAGGAAAAGAAATCTTGCTGCCAGTCTTTGAGTTTGCCCTTGATGCTGTGAAAACACCAAGCAAGGAAGAGTTAATGCAGTTAAAGATCTTAACACAGATTTTCCTGAGTTTGGAAAGCTTTGGGAGGTGGAAACTAATAAACATTGCACTGATTCTCTCTTTCGGGTTGCCAGATGATGTTTGTATATTTGTTTGTGTTTCGGTTTGATTTACATGTGAGAGTGACTGTGTGCGAGTTACTGAATTGCTAAGAGTAGTCCAATTTAAATGTCTGTGTTGCTGGTGGCATTTGAAAATCCATTTGAACTAATGCTATGGCTGTGCTAATGGTGGTCTGAAAAAGAGATTTCCCTCTTTTATGCGTTATTAAGAAGTCGTAGAAGTTACTGTGCCTTGAAACGGGCATTTTTCTGGGCTTATTTTGTTCTTTTGCTGAAAAGCAAAAATGACAGGAGTCCTCGGTCTTTTCAGACTAAGCAGGAGACTCTTCCTATAAGCATCAAAGGGAAAGACTTTTAGTGATACTACTTACAGCTTTGTTTTTTTAGTCAGCCACTGTCTTTGAAAGGCTCCTAACATCCTGAAGAAAGGACATGTCTGTAAAAAAAATGTGCATTCCCACTAAGCAGCGAGACCTAGCCCTTCTGTCTTTGGGCTATCATGAGATCTTCTACAGAACCGTCCAGTCCGATGTGAAATTCAGAATGAACTCTGGTCTGAAAACTTTCTGGAAGTCGTGAATTCTTGTTTGTGGTGGTGTACAGGGTGCTTTAGGCTTGACACCGGACGCTTTGTCTTGCAGCGTGCAGCTGATGAATTGGACAGAGCTGAGGGTAGATAATCTGTACCACTTACTTGGGGGGGAAGTCAAGAACTGAAATCAAAAAGCATTTAAAGCATGTTGTTTGTGACTTTTAATGTGAAATTCATGGTGCATCTCAAACTCTGGAGTACGTTGGGAAAGAGATTTCAGCAGTTGGTGATTCATGCCCAGTTTTAGCACAGTGAAGTTGGTATAGAAGGCTCTTTTGGATGTACTATTTCTTGAGCTGGTGAGACATCTTCTGAGCTCAACTCGCTGTAGAATATAAAGCTAGCTTCAGTTTACAGCACCCTTTCTCACCAGTGCTTACACTGATATAAATACTAGTTACTGGACAGTCTCTCTTCAAATACTTTACTTTTCTGGGCTCTGCATTTTGTATTCTAGATTTGCGAAATGCAAATAATTCAGCTGTCAACCTGTCTGTGCAACTTGGGTTTTCTGTTTTCCTTCAGTGTTGTGTTTTAAAGTAGATTTCAAAGTGCTTTTATGTCTGTCTCTTYGAAAGAAAAAAAGATCTTATTTTTGTTAATATGCAAATATCACAAAGTGTAATTTTGATGAGCTTAAGCTGTTCAGCTTAATTGTATTGATTACATTTCCAAAACACTTTTTTAATTAAAAAAAAGTTCATCTGCACAAATAAACTATGTTTAAATATTTGGTTCTGAGGTTGTGCACCAAGTTTGACTTGAAATGATTCCCATTTCCCCCGCCCCCCCCCCAAAAAAAACCTTAACATTTTCCCCCCCAAAAAACTTAACATTTCCCTCCCAAAAAACCTTAACATTTTGTTGCGCTGTCTGTGGCAGCGATACCTGGTATTGCAGGCATTCACCGAAACAATTGTTGCCGGCACTTGGCACGGTCCCCATCGCTGCTTGCTGAAGCCAAAGCACACTTTATCCACTCAGGCTGACATTAAGATCATTAAATAAATGAATGAATTGTACTGTCACCAAATTCCCATTCTGGCAGCCAAAGAACATGTGAATTTTATAGCGGGGACCTCTGTCCAGAATGTCTTACTGAATGGCCTGGATGTCAGGAGTGGGAACAGTCAGCAAAAAGCTTTCTAGTAAAATGTGTGTGCCTTAATGAGAATTACGTTGTGGAGTGGTGTAAAAGCCTGAATTACTAGACATCTGATCATCCAAGATGAGTATTAATCAACCTGTGAACGGCGTGTAGAAAGAAACTGGAGCACAGCAATAAAACAAGGGAGCGGGAGAGAACTGAAGAGGGGTGGAGAGCTGTTTCTCCATTGGCAACGCAGGTCAGCCTTGCTGTTTRAAAGGAGTTTGTTGGGGGAAGAATGCAGCCAAGCTGGGAAGTGCTGAAAGCAGGGATAACTCTTGGTCTCCGTCAGGGAGTTTGAGGTCTCGCTGGTTGAGCTAAAATGCTAAAAGGTCACTCGGGATTTGGAAGATCTTGGAGAAGTCTGCTAAACTTCCACCTCTGGGAGGAGAAGGTTGAAAATAGTTTCTCAAAGGAGGAGAGTTCACTCGTCAGGCTTGGGTTGCTTTTTCTTGTGGTCTAGCTCCATCCTCATTTTTATTATGTTGTGCTTAACATGGTGTGTTTGCTTACAAATAGGGGACATAAAAGATCTGTAGCATCCATGCTTGCTGCAGGTGAGTAAAAAATGTCTCTGAATTGCAAAGGAAAAAGTTGAAGTGTGTTTTGACCAGACAGTTTGGTGAACCGTACAGTTGCGTACCTGCAGGCTGCTTGCATTGCAGCCCCAAATAATATCAGAGATGCTCTGCACTAGGGGTAACTTAAAATGTTTGATTCGGTCCATTCCTGTTCTGAAGTGTAGCAAAACGTCAGCGTTTAAGACCCAATTCAGTGCTTTCGTACTGGAGCAAATCCTTTTCTTAGTCTTCTCTTCCTCCCCTCCCCATACCTTAGTGTTTGTCTTAATCACGGTTAATCTGATAAAAGGCTCCTAAACTTGCACTGGTAACCAGTGCGGTCCTCGGTGCATCCTTATTCATGTTTTAACAGGTGATGTCACTCATTGCCATGGTGATGATGAAAGCCAAGTGGTTTGGTAATGTTCGTAGGTGCTTGTTCAGAAGTTCATAATCTTTGAAGACCTGCTACGAATACAGTGATGCTGCAGTTTCCGTGCAGCCTGAAATCAGGAGAATTGGGGTTTTATGCTAACCAGAAAAGGAGCAGTCCTGCCTGCTGCGGTGCTCAGAGTGTCCCATCGACGCAAACAGTCCCGAGTAAGCAGAAGGCAGGGACAGGTCCTGAAATTCCCATTTCTTTCCCATCTGGGATAGCACATCAGGTACATCCCCACCGACTTCTACCTGCGTGTGGGTTCAGCTGTGTAGTATTACTTCAGAGGCCACTTTGTGCAATAAGGAGAGAGATGTGTGCTTGGAAATCTTCCTCGATGGCCAGGTGCAGCAGATGCAGCCTTTCCTCTGTGTTTTACCTCTGCGTTTGTGGCCCGAATTCAACAGGCAGAGCTAATGGAAGTAAAACCAGCATTTCTTTAAATGAGAAATGCTCTGAGACTGATTTACCGCTCATCTTCAGGCTCAGCTGGGATAAATATATTGTTGTTATTACTTTTTCTTCAAGCACCCTGTAGAGGTGTGTGTAAAGTATGCAATTGAGAGTCCTTATGAGGAAAAATTGAACGTGTGGAGGATTGGACCAAGGAGACCCAGAGCGCCTGTCCAGCCTATATCCCTCTATGAACTATGGTTTTTGTGCAGCAGTGTAAGATGCATCGCGCTGTCTTCTCTAGATGCTTGCTTTCTCAGGATTTCATTTTGTATGACATGGGATTTTAACTCAGGAGAAGTCACAAGCTCTGCATGTGGCAAGAGGGTACTTACGATTTCATTTCATTTTGATAAACCGCTGAAATAAAGATTATGGGGGGGAAATCGCGAGGCGTTACAAAATTGGGAGTCGAAAAGAGCATTAACGCTGTGGAGAAGCATACTTCTAGAATTCATTGCTCGGCTGTCGGAAGGACCATCAGTCTGGGTGACAACACTGCTGTCACCGTGATGCTTCTTGACAGATTGACCAGCAGAGCATTACATTTTCCCATGAAGTCACAGCATGAAGTATTAGAGACACGGTAGGAAATGTAGCTGAGTGAATGAGACAGTAAACTACTAGGCTGTTTGATATTCATGCTTATCATACAGATAGAAAGCCTGGCTTGGAAATACATGGTTGCTGCTGTAGCATCCCAAACCCTCAGGGATGCAAGCAGCGGCCGTCCCTGTGGAGAAGAGGCGTGCGTGGGTTGTAGCCTTGTGAGCTATAGTAGCTTATTTGTGGTTTTAGGGTACAAAGTTTGAGGTAAGTGGGCTGGGGGAGTTCTGTGTTAATGGGATGCATAGGAACATAAAAATAAGGAAGCTGGTTTTTAGTACATTACAGAAATTTAGACTCTTGGGTGAAAATTGCCACAAACGAGTGCTGTAGTACTTGTGTTTGTATTGGGAACTCTTTTTCCCCAGTCTTGTAACAACATGCCCCCAGATGCAGATAATTGCTGGTGCTAAAGGGAGGCCAGAGACGTAAGGTTTTACTTTATGAATTCAGTATGAGGGAAGGTAGACTGTAATACCCATGCGGATGTTTGTTCCAGGCTGCAAGCTGAGTAGAAGCTTGGTAACCTTTCTCTGCGATGAGACAGGTTTCCTCCTGGTCTGCCTTCCTCCGTGCGTCTTTTTAGTTACGTCATCTGGCCCTCTCCGCTTTCTCTGTTTGGACTTTAATGTTCTTAACTGGTTATGTGTTTGCAGTATAAACTCAGTGTAGAAATAACTGTGTGTGTGTTAAGTAACTATTCTGAAGGAAAAACAACAAACCCACAAAGCAAACAATCCCAATCTTCACTTGCTGGTGAGGCTGTTGGGAACAGAGGAATTACTCCGCCAGCTCAGTGTATTGCCCGGTATAAGCTGTCCTCCCCAGGCATGCTGACAGCGGCTCCACACTTCGCAACCCAGACCCCGAAGCATGTTTATCAGGTTACCTCAAAGCAGCACAGGAACAGTGGCTAAGCAGGTCAGAGCCTCTCTGCGAGCGTGCTTGCAGCTGGTATCGGGCCAGAAACTGCTGTTTCAGCTGCTAATCAGGGGACAGAAGTATGTTAAATTTGGGGATATTTTATTTTCTTTGAAGCGTGATTCAGTTTGCGTGAGATACTGTGTATTTTGGATATTGTGGTGTGAATTGTTTTAAGCTCAATGATTGAAATACAGAAGTATTTTACAGTAAATGTTACATCAGCAGTTGCATTACAGAATGTGAAAGGTAGAAGATGGGTATGGCTTTAGCTCTGCTGTCTTGTCTGTGGCACTTTACTAAAAATACTATTTTTTCTGCCAAACTAGATGTGCGCGGGCATCTGATGCAACCAAAGGTCTGGAGGACAGCCGAAGAACCGTACCTGTTAGTTTTGGAATAGACCAAAAGCCAAAGTAACTCCAGAAAGGAGCGGGCTGGTATGTGTCACTTGGCCAAATAGGAGATCAAACCTTGTTCTCCCGTGGCTGTCTCCTCCCAATTGCTCCTTGTGACCTCCGTCAAGCYGGCTTGCTTGCAGCCTTGCTTTGTATGTTTTTACAGCTTTTACCAAGACATTTGCTTAGTCTTAGTCTTGTATAGCTGCTGTTCAGTGTAAGACTACTATTATTACTTTTTCTTCCTCTTCAAAATGCGATAAAGGAAAATATGGCAATCGTCACACGTCTGGCTCTGACATTGCCTCGTGTCACACGTCATGTCTGGCTCTGACATTGCCTCGCATCAGGTTTGCCTGTGTCACCCCAGCTCTTCCTTGGCCACTGCTTGGGACTTTTGTGGATGTGATGTTTCTCTTTGAATGCTTATCTCCTATTAAAGATACCTGCTTTTTGACCCCCCTTCCATCTTACTTTCTCGAAAGACGTGGTTTCTTCACTCTGAAGACTCCTTGACGTTCGCTGGGAGTGATGCTTCTGACCACCTCTGAACTACTGCCCATCTGGGATGAGCATCTTCCGTCTTCCCTGGTGATGGTTGCAATTAGTTTGCTTGGTGGCCTCACCTGATAAAGTGACCCAGGAAATTTTTCCAGCCCATCTCTTCTTCTCCCAACCCTTCTGTTCACTTCCATCTTTAAATGTTTTAAACAAGGATCGCTTTACCGAAGCAGGTTAGGGAGGAATTGGACGGTTTTTAAACTGACAAAACTGGGGGGGTGTGGTTAGCTTTGACCGTGGTGGTGGTGGTTATCAGCTGGGGCAGAAACGTCTTCAGAGAGCAGCAGCTGGAGTGTTTTTTTGGCAGCCTCTTTGCATTCATCCTCTCTGGAGGGAGGTTTGCAGTGTGCAGTCGCCTCTAAAGTGCGTGCTTGGGGGGTCTTGGGAGCTAGCATACCATTTCCCTGCTGAACTGTGTCTTACGTAAATATGTTTTTTAACACTTACCAAATGCTTGGTAGCCAGAGGCTGGTCTAGAAGAACTTTGTCGAAGAAAGCGGTGTTAGGATATCTCTCTGTTTCAGGTAATGGATTTTTTTTCCCTTCTGTTGTAGTTAGTTGCAAAAATAAATGCAGTTAACGGTATCCAAAGGACTTTTTTCTTGCTGCACCATGCTGAGAAGTGCCTTGTTCAAGATGCATTCTTCCCTCTGAGCTTGGTTCATTTTTAGATGCTGAAGGGCATTTTGAGACTTTGTTTTAACTTTGTTTTACATCATGTTTATAGGAAACAGACAAAAAAAAAAATCCAGTGCTTTGCCAAATATTTTTGGAAAGAACAAGCTTTGTGGATAATCATTTTCATGTTCTACCTGCTCCTTGGTGTGTTAAGGCTATAGAAGAATCCTCTCTATGCTGAAAAAAAGGCTTTGAGAGATTAGCCTTCAAGTAGTCACTTGAGGCGGGTTGATTAAGAAATATACTCGACGTTAGTTTTAATCAAGATTTGAATAATGGAGTTAGAATTGACTGTCACTCCTGTAATCCAGTTATTTTTAGATCGGGATCGGTATGTGCCACTCCCCAAGTCGTCTATACCATTGCTCTGAAGGCAGACGGATCAAAATGCCATTTGACAGAGTGGATCTTCTCCAGTTTTGTCCTTGCTGCTTCATCCCATTAACACATCCCGTATTAAACACGTTGTGCCAAAACTTGGCAATTCGGAGCAAAGGAATTCCAGTGCTGCACTGAGGGCTGTTACCCAAAATACAGCTCAAATATGTAATTAGAAACATCGYGGTGGTATTGATGGCGGGACGTCAGCTCCTTTCGTATTCAAGAAATATTTGGAATTGTGTTGGGAAGGAGCCTGGTGAGTCACTGAACACTTATTTGTGTTCTTTTAGCTCTTGGATGTCTTGGAAGAAAAAGGCGCAGGTATGAAATACCTTCAGGATGTGCCTAAGCAGGTGCTTTAGCTATTGCAGTGTCAGAAAGTTTTTCGTGCTTGAAGGTCTAACAGTGGGGTGTTGCAAGTCCTGGGGCTTGCCGCTGTCCTCAAAGCATGGGAAGCTTGCTGGCCAAAGTCTCACAAGAGCTCACTGAGCATCAGTGTCCTGCTTTAGGCACTGCCCTCTTCTCTGCTGGTATCATAGCGTGAGGTCCTGAGCTTTTTACATGTGCTAGCTTCAGCTGAGCGCCTCAAGGGGAACATGATTTGTGAAAATCGAGACCTTAGCTCTCCTGCTGAGCACTGGAAAGCCATCCTTTGCCGTCTTGCAAGGGATGTGTGTTGTAGCTGATGTTTGGTGGTGTGTTTTCTCTTGCCTAAAGGTGAGAACAAAACTGTTTCTTTGCGGTAGCTTTCTATCTTCAGCTCAGGAAAATAATAGGTTTTATCTGGATTAAAGCCTAAGCRACAGCTATGGACCAGGAGGAATTACGAGATGCGGAAACTACGCTGAATTTGGGGGTCCCAGATCGAGGCATCTTTTGAAAGAGTCTGTTGGTGAATTACCAAGAAATCAAAACAGTTTTAAGATCAGCAGCATGAAGGCTTTCTCCAAGTTAACTGTGTGCTCAGGGGTTGTTCTGGGGAAGCAGCACAGTTTTTATATTGCTGATGCTGTTTGCCGTTCACTGTTGTCCAAGAGAAACCTGATTGCAAAGGGATCGAGTGGAGGAGAGTGGGGTCGCTTGCATGGGAGGTGAATGAATCTGGATTGTTTTAAAGGAGCTTCCTTACTTTGTCAACATGCCCTGACTCTGCAGAGAGAATCAGAGCACGTGATTTGCTAAATTCGCCTTAAGAACAGGGAAATTGTAACAAAATAGTCTTTCCAGGGACTGAAAAGTGATTGGCCAAAAAATAAAAATCAGCAGTACAAGTGCCTGGCAAGCGCTCCACAATATTGTCATTTTGGTTGTGTCTAGTAATAATATCAACTTCCCCTTAGAAACCTTTGGTGTCGATGTGGGCAGAAGGCGGCCAAAGCTTGCATGGAGTTCATCTCATGGTGCCTTCAAGCAAGGAGTTATTTAACCCTAAGCTGGAATTGTGACTTTTTTGGTGCATTATTCCCTGGCAGGGCTTGTCTTTGCTGCGTCCAGGATGTCCACTCGTAAGTTTTGGTTTTGGTTTCTGGGCTGTTACATCAGCGTAACCACAGTGTGGGAGCAGTYGCTGGTGTGAAGTTGCCCATGAGAGGCAACTCACACGAGAGGCCTCAAATGCCACGTGTTTTAAGCTTTAGAAGCAGGTAGGATCAGAGGGCAGACTCTCATTTCCCTGTCTCTGGGAGAGGCGTTCGCAAGGTCTTTTTGGTGATGCTAGGGGACAGGACAATATTTTAAGAGCATCCCAATCTTGGGGCCAACTCAGGCAGCTGTGAAACATGATTGAAATTAAATCAGTGAGCTGATTACAATCTCTATACCGAAAGCATACATCGTCCCCTTTGCAGTTTACAGCTCAGTAAAGGCAAGGAACGTAAAAACAGGAAACCTTTACCGACAGCCTTTGAAGAGGCTCGTTTGGTTGACACATCTTTCGGTCGTGTTGTTTGTCCCTTAAAGCCTATTTATGTGCTGGGATGTCGAGGCCACATGCAGAACGCGCTGTCTTGCAGCTGAAGTGTTCATCCTGAAAGTAGCAGAGAGAGCAGCAGTTGGGACTTAAATCTGCCTGGTCTGTGGCAGCGACACTTGGAGCTCTTTTACTGGCCTTAATAAATTTAATGAGGTTCTTTGGCTTTTCTTAGGTCTTAATTTTTTTTTTTTCCACGTGAATATTCAGCATAAGCAGCATCACATAGCTCTCAGGTAGCTTGTAATAGCATATGTGAGAACTTGTGCTTTTTTTTGTTGTTGTTTTATTGAGTAACTTTTGTTATAGATTGTTTGATTTCTAAATGCTGGCGTTTCATAATTGCATCTCAAAATGCGTGTTATCTTTGATCAGTCCTTCTGGACTGTACAAAGCAGAATTAAATAGAACAAATATTTACATCTTGATTTACCTGAAAACAGAGTGTACTTTCATGCAGACATTATTGATGTTCTCCTATCTATGGTGGTAACATTAAAGCTTTGGAGTGAAGAGTTTTTATTTAAGTTGCTGCTTGATGCATGCTGTGTTCAGAAATATAAATAAATAAAACTTACCCTGCTACGTTTTGTTCTTAATCATCAATGCAGCAGTCTTTCACTTATAGTTAGGAAATAGAAAGAGAATTTCCTATCAATATACCATCTTTGTTTATAATGCCAGAGTTGCAAATTGAAGCCCAAGTCATTGCCAATCAGAACTGGGTGTTTTATGGACTTTGTTTCTTCTCTATTTCCACGTTTCTTTAGACTTCGGTTTCAAACTTGCATATTGTAGCAGCTGCTGCCTTCACTAGAGTTTCAAGCGCACAAAGAATTACCTGAATTTATGCCGGGTAACTTTCTTTTGTAGCTCTTTCTGCTTTTTTGTTCTTTCTCGCCTTCTTTGAGGATGTTTCAGTAATTGGACGGTTGGACCTGAGAGCATGTAGCACCCTGGCATTAAAAAAAAGGGGGGAAAAAAAAGAGGTGATACAAGAGCATGCTGTAAAATCCCACTTCTGCAGCAGGCACAGATACTCTGCTGTTTGCAGTGCAAGGGTTTTTGTTTTTTAAGTTCCTCTTCCCTGCTTTACGAGCCGCCTGCTTGACGTCGCCGTTCCCCACCTGCGAAGAAACAAAGGAGGGAAAAAATATTCCTGCAGTCGGGGAGGGGAGAGCGGCGGGAGTGTGTGTGTGTGTGTGTTTCAAATGCCTCTTTGTGCTGCGAGGTGTACGTTCGGATGCGGCTCCGGGTGCAGCGGGCTGCATGCTTGGTCCATTCGAGTGGATTCTCTCTCTGGAGGCATGYGGGATGCCTGAAGAACAGTAACTTTTTGCCTAGCTGGCTATTTTTAATGAGACCTTCCACCATTTTCCAATGAAGCAACAGATCAGCAATTCTAAAAAGATCTTTATCTTAACGGTTAAGAACGGGAGTCCTTTCTGTATTGAAAAACCTGAAAGGAAATAGCATCCTGTGCGAACTGTGGCTTTGTGCGTACTTATGTAATGGGCTATCAATCAAATTTAATTAAAACTGTGGTTACAGCAGTTTTACTCCCTTTCAGTTCAGCTACGACACAGGGGGAAAAAGTTTTTATCTTTACAAGCTGTTCTTGCAGAAGTTATTGCTGTGATTGCAATTAAGAAGCCCTTGTTTTTAAGGCAAATAAATTAGTTCGCTTTTTTTTWAATAAAGAAATTTCTTGCCCCTTGGCCAACTCCAAAAATAGATGCGGCGTCCCCAAAAGTGAAGTGCTTAAATGCAGCAGTATGGATTAGCTCGTTTGGTGGTGCAAAAAAATGGGATTTTACCAACTTTGTCTTTCGTGTGGTTATCTAAAGGAAGGCTGCTGTAGGAAAATGGAGCCTGCACGCTCAGGTTTCCTTGAGCGAGTCTGTGTGCATCCTGTGTATGAACCATGCGAGAGCTCTCTCTTCTATAGTAGGTTCATTTGGCAATTGCCMTGCTGTCCCTTCGCATCCTATGGTTAGAAGAATAAATGTTAAAGGGGTGGAAATATGCACTTTGTTGTTTTTTCTCACTTAAGTGTTTCCTTTGTATGGTTATGTCTGAGGCTCACTGCAGAAACCTCTTTGCAGCAGTCCTGCCAGCATCAAAATCTTGGCTCTGCAGTGGTCAAGACTTCAGAAGCAGGGAGAGTTCAAACCTTGCTCCTTGGCCATAGGCTCCAGCATGCAACGAGCGCCAAGTGCCTGGTTTGGGAGAGAAGAGGAGCAAGCCTAGACATACGTGCATTCGCCGCTCTTGGTTTTTACAGCAGAGTATTTTTGTTCCTTGGGACATGCAGTTCRCAAGAAGGTACTTGACGGCTACATCTTAAACCACGTGGAGGGTCCAGCCTCATGGACATGTGAGAACGCATGCCTGCTGCTTGTGGTTGCGTGGCTGAGGCGAGGAGCTTGTGTGTACCCGTATTTCAACATCTGGGAGAAGAAATATCCCCCAGCAAGTGTCAGTCCCTTTGAGATAGTGCTCGCCTTCATCACTCTGCATTTCAAACTGGTGGTCCTGCGTGTCCGTGTTAAATGATACGCYAGTATCAACTGGGACCCTCCTCCTTTGATGTTTTCTAGGTATTTTGGTTAGCTACTGAGCAGTGCTGTGTTTTTATGGTAACACTAAGAAAACAAGGAGGGGAGTGTTGGTTTTATTTGGTGAAATCAATATTAAATTTATGTTCTCTTGAACTGTGAAAGGCTTGCATGGTTTGTAGCATGTTGGGTAATTATCTTGAGATGAAGAGCAGGTCTCTAAATGTAAAGGACCCGGAGAAGGAACACAAACATTTCCTCAGTACCAGGAGTGGAACAATAGCTCATTGTTGGGAGGAAGGGATTGCAGAAAAGTAAGCGGACTTTCAGAAATAGGGGGTTTATTTTCTATAGCTTACTATTTATATTACACTTGGAGGCTCTTTGGGAACTAGATGTCCAGTTCCTGGAATGTGTGTCCCTTGGTCGAGGAAGGTTGGGCGCGAGCAGAGCATGTCCTTTCAGTCGGCGTTTGTTAATAGACAATGCCTGGGTTACGGGCTACTTGGAAAGCAGCTCTGTGTTCATGCGAGAGTCCCCTCTCTCTCTGCCTCGCAGCTTGGCAGCTGAGGAGACGTCCCCTAAAGAGACAGGACTCTTCTTCCTCCCACCCTCACTTTCTGCTATATATTGGGCTGTTGAATAGGCTTGCATTGACCAGAAAGACAAAGAAGTCTTTCAGGCTCTAGCTTTAGCCACAGCCAGTGTGCTGTGGGCTTTTGTTAATACTTTTCAGTCCCCCCTTTCTCTTTCAGCAGCCCTCACTCTCATTGTTAATACATTTCAGGAGCAGCACTGATATTTCTGAATTCATTTTGTTTGCTCAGTTCGCAGGAAAAGTTGCAAAAAGCTGTGGAGGGAACGCGTTGCCTCTTACGTTCTCCGCAGAGTATTTTCTTTCATGCCTTTAGCAGGGAAAAGTGGATCGTGTAAACAGATCCTGGCAAATCCTTGCATGAGCGGAACGTGGTTGTAGAGCGTTAACGCCTGTGCAGGCTGCGTGCACGCGGAGACTAAATGGCTTGTTCCAGTGCTTGGGAAATACTAAATGGCTTTCCCCTGCCCTGGTTGGATTAGTCTCCATGTTGTCCTGTTTAATTTTGTTACTGCATTAGCCAGCTAAAGATGTAAGCTCTTATTAAAACAGCTGTTTCTGCTAAGTGGCAGTATAGACTTGAAGAGTATTGTTCAACAGTTGTAAACTCATTCAGCATCATCCTAAACTGACCTTCTTTTGCAAGTGGATGTGGGGGAGGTTTCCTCCTACCAATAGGTAGAGACGACCGACAGGAAAGCTACTTTTCCAATTCCATGTTAGTAAATCTGAAAGCTACTGGTAGGTGCTGTCTAATCGTTACGAAACATCAGTTTGGGAATTAATTCCTGGAAATAAAATTTAGGAAGCAGCTGATGGAAAGCGCTGGTGCATAGCAGGCATGCAAAAATAAATATAAATGCTGCCAGGAGTAAGGATTGAGGTAGAATTGTGGTTTCTTATCGTGAAGCGCAGACAGTCATTTTTGGGGGGRTGTGCCCCAAAATCAAATGTACTGTTGGGTGAAACAAACTGGGAGGACAGGACAGCGATGAATTTGATTGTGCAGGAGATAGTGTCAGCAATACTGTCACAATTAGAGAGATGACCAGAGACTGCCTCAGGCATCAAAGCACCGCAGTGCACCTCTTTTTTCCAGAAATAGCTGGCTTTTCGGTATTCAAACCTGATTTTTAATAGCATGTAAAGCTGCGTCTTCTTTGGCTAGCACCTCCTYGGCTGGAGTGTAAATTGTGGAGTTCAGACAAAAAAGTGGGGCTGTATTTCTGCACCTTTTAGAGGATAACGTAACACTCTGTAGCGAATATGCAACAAGCGGGAAGAAAAATGGCATTCAGACCCATGGAGGGGCTTGAACAAGTGGCAGAAGAAATACTTGTCACAAGAGCACAACTTATTTTTTTCCCTAATGGAGGATGACTTAAACTTTTTAATAGATGGATGCTGAGCACACAGTTTCAAGCTGGAAAATGTAGCCCCAGACACGACTGTTCATCACTCCCCACCAGCCATCTTGTGCCTTGCAGTTGGGAAAGAGCGATTGCCTAACTTTCCTGATGAGAAAGTACCCGTGTGTGCCTATGCTTTTTTTTTTTCTTTTTTTTTTTTTTTTAAGTACTTGAAGTCTTTAAGATCCATAGTCTTTTAATAAATTAAACCAACTTCAGATAGATACAGCTGTATGGGGGTGTAAGATAGGAGAATGTGCCTCAGTCGGCATTTCTTTGCCACCTATCTGGAGGGGCACGGATCTGTCTGATTGCAGGATACTCGATCATTTTGAGTGCGTATTTTTCAGTGGTGCTTTACTACGACTTTTTTGTAGCATTTTCTAAATTGGTGTATGCCTACACATGCAAAATAGGAGTCCATGCTTCTTGTCTTGTCTCCTACCTCTTGACACCACCTCATTATATGGGATAAAACAGGTTTTGAAACACTTTGAGGCCACTCAATAAAACATGGATCTGGTTTGTGTTGTTGCTCTTGGGGAGGAAGCTCTCCGTCATCTCAAATTTAGCTTCGCGTTTGAAAGGCTTCCTTCACCATATGACCAAAAAAAAAAATCTAGTATTTCATTAATTACTCAGAAGGGGTTACTTTAGCCAGGGAAAACTTCACGACTGGTTGGCCACACAATGCAAACACTCCTTGTGCCTTGGTAAGTGTTGTCTTAATTCTGTTATTCTTGTCAGAGTGTCTGGTTCTAGTTTTTGGGGTTTTTTTTAGCTTTGTAAGTAAATGCCTGGGGTAAAATCGCTGTGTGGCAGCGTAGCCCAATAGGGGGAGTCTGAACTTTAAATAAAGCCTTGTCTGAATTCCTTCCAATTTCCTGTACAAAGAGATGAGCCTTGCCGCGTGTCTAGAAGGCTAATAAATTTAGGCTCTTGCGGATCAAAGGGGAAATGAATTTGAAGGCCTAGGGCCCTTCGCTTTACTTAGAAGGTATGGAATGTGTCCGTGAGACAACACTCAGATTGTCCTTTCTACTCATTTTTTTTTAATTTATGCCCAAACTTTCCCAACAAAGTAAAAATAAGTTGTTTTCTTTGCGTCTTCAGTGAGTGAAATCACGTACCTGCCCCACTGATTCTCCCATTGGTGGCAGAAGGTTTGGACCTTGGGATTGGACCCAGTTTGCTGGATTTTTGCACACTTAGCCCTAATCGAAGCACTTCAGCATCACTTTTTGCAAAAATCCACTCGATTGCTTTATTACGGCAGCTGAAACAAAGAAGGTTTTCTGAGTTGTTCAGCTTGGTTTTCTTTCTTTTGGCGGGGGGGAATCTGCTATCTTCCTCTGCAAGCCTTTCTGGAAGATTTGTTGTAATAAAAATCTTGGGTTTAAAAGCCCTGGCTTACGTTTTGACCTTGGGTGCCCTTTTTACTGCTCTTCTTTTCCTGTCTTTGATGTCTGAGCGCCGCATATTTGTGGCGATTTCCACAGGCATGTGTTGTGCTCAGACAGACGTGGCTGTGCTTCCGGACTTAAAACGCCGGCGCTCGGACTCAGTTTTGATTAGTTTTGAGTAGAGGGAGATTTTTATAATGCATAACCATCAGCCCRGGACTTTCAAATCGGTTAATTAATTACTGGGAGCTTTGTTGGAGCGYGGAGGTGGGAAGCAGCTCTGGGATGGCTGGAGGGGGATTGATGTAGCCAAGTTAGGAGGGGTYTTGACCAGACCTGTGTGATGTCTTGACCCTCTAAACTATACCAGGGACAGCTCCATCAGACAAGGGAAGGGACAATCCCTGTTTTAGTCCTTCAAGCCTTTCCTACTCCAAAAACATAAAATCCAATTGCATGCATGTTAATACTAGCTTAGCTGAACTGGCAAAAGCACCCGTGGAGTGCCTCCCGAGCAGAAGAATCCAGCGTATTAAATGTGTGTATTTGACTTATGTGGTGATAAAAAAATGCCTGGAGCTGCTAAAGCTGGGTCAATAGTCGCCTTCCTATTTGGGCTGATATTGGAGAAAGCTTTTCTGTTTCCCTGACATGGCTCGAGTACAGAATGCAGGAGATGAGTCAGAAAATGACAAAATGAGCTGCTGCCTTTGTTTTATCGGTGGGCTTGTACTAAGAGCAGCCGGATTCGCACCCAGCTGCTGGGGTAGCCCCGTGGGTTTTCAAATGTTTGAAAGAATTTGATCAACTCTCCTTTTTTAGGTCCTCGCATCCTCTTCCTTACTTTCCCCTCCTATCTCTCTGTTTTCAGCTCCAGCTCTTCTGCCAGGAAACGAATATAAACTTGCTTGCTTTTTCACATCCTCTTACTAATTCTTATAGTGCTGCTTTTCATGCAAACTCTTCTGTTTCAGGTCTGTCCTCTTGAGGTCTGTTTATGTTGTGGTTTTTTGTTTGGTGTTTTGTTTTGGTTTGGTTTGGTTTTTTTGTTTTTTGTTTTTTTTTTCTTTGAAAATTTGAACATGCTTGGAAATAGGTACATGGAGATTTATTCTGTAGGGGTATAGATGGTTTGGCATGCCCCCATGCCAAAATCAGTGGAGGGAGTGGGGTAGAGGGGCAAAACTCAGGTGCTTGAGGAAAACCAATACTAAGTAGCTATTGGATTTCAAAAGCTTTTTTGGGGGATGAGAACCCAAAATTTCTTTTCTCTCTTCCCAAATGTCATAAATGCCCATTTCTTATGCTCCACCATCATCCACATCTCTCCRAAGAAAGAGCAAGTCAGCTGTCCCTGCTCAAAGGAGTTATTGAAGCGCGTGAGTCCCGGAAGCTGTCGCAGGCTGTGTYGTGAGCTGGTTAATTCAGTGATTGGGGAGGCCCCAAAAACACGAGGGAAGGCAGGATCTCRGACAGACAGCTCTTCTGAGCTCTTCCCCGCTGGCTGGCGTGGATGAGCAGAGATGTCGTTAGCGCCTGCCTCGTTATTCACTGTGCAAAGTGTGTAAGCATCGGGCTCAGAGCTGAATCTTTTAATTCGGGCAGCAAGGCATTGCAACACTCCACATGGTTGCACTCAAATCCATGTATATGCTTCACCCTTAGAGGCTGAGCAGTGTTAAAAATCATCGGGCTTCAAAAGCGGGCAACATGTCTTAAGGTAGGATGTGAAGGCTGACCTGGGGATGCTCTACTGCATTATGGAGACAGTGGCTTGCCYGGCGGTGTTCAACCCAGCCTGTGTCTCTTGGTTCACAGCGAAGGAGGAGAAAGGGCAGTAGCTGAAATTTAAACGGAACAGACTTAGCTGCTCGCTCAGCTTGCCTTTCAAACCTCATTTCTCATGGTTCTTGCTGGGACAGTTTTAGGAAGTTAAGAAATGCCTTCTTCCTCCTGCCTTGTCGCCGGGATGTTATAGAGGAGATGTGCCCGCAGCTTGGCTGCGCTTGCAAAAAAAATAAAATAAGGYTGGGGGGATGCTGTCAGTCACTGTACTTCAGGGTTGGCTTGAAATAGAGGAGGAGATGTCCTCCAGTCCCGTGCTGAAGCCCCAGGTGAGACCTCGGCTCTTGTGTGAATCATCTGGGGTCAGAGACAGACACACCTAATAACTGTTATTCAGTCTGTTGTTCTGAGCACAGGAACCGGTTTCTACACTCTTAAAAGACGTCATGAAACAGAAACTCTGTTTTAGAATCAAGTGTTCTTCCAGTGATGTCCGCAGCCAAGGGGATTAAYGCCACTGAAGGAAAAAGTGTGATTATTATTACTATTTTTAACTTTTATGAATGTAAGAGTCCCTCTCCTTCTGCAGCAWGAGTATGATAGACCTGATAGCAGTAAAAACATGCAAAAGCTGATCCTTCAGTATGCATTTCGGTGACTCCTTAAAATGTAGCAGATCAGGTAAACGCCAGGTAAAGGAATGTGAAATTAAAACAATCAAAGTGGAAATCGGAGTGTATCCATAATAAAATTAATGCTTTGGGGTAATATTTAGTAGAAGCTGCATGGCGAAATGTTAACTTTTTTTGCTTGAGCTCTGTTCTGTAGCCTTAATGTTTCTTTTTCCTCTTGGCCGACGGCCCCGTTTGTGCGCCTGTCGTGCAGTAAATGGCCTCGCTGTGCGTGTTTCCGTATCTCAGCACATCTCAAATTCCCATTGCCACTCAGAGGGTCCTAAAGAGTGCTCATATTTTTCCATTCCCTGGACGGCCCAAAGAGCTGCACTGACTCCTTTCTTCAGTTTACCAGCTTTTCGGTTACGGAAACGTAAGAAGAGGGAGCCCCGTGGGTTGTGTTTTGAGTGGGAGGGGGCTTTCCTCAGGTGGAGGGTTTTTTTTTCCCCTTGGAAGCAGCAATAACAGTCAAAGCTTGACTACCCCGATCCCTTCAGTAAGGAAGATAAGTCCTAAAGGATTTTTCTTTTTCAGGTCTGTTTTCTATGCTGTAACAGGGAATTTATTTTCTAGTGAAACAGTGGAAAGAAACTCCCTCCYGTCAGTAGGATCATCCACGGATTGCCTTGGGGATTTGCATTTGTGGATATCAGCCASTTTTTATACCTGTTGTCTTTATCTTAAGTGTCACAGCACCAGCTAACCCGACCTGTGACAAAGATGGTCCTTAAAGTAGTGAAGTGATGTGGTTTTCCCCACTGCTGTAGGGCTCTGTTATTGCAAGATGGTGTGCAGCATTGCAGGTTCGCTGGAGGAGGCAACTCCTATTAATATTAGATTTTACCCACCTAGCCGAGTAACCACTTTTGCTTGGAAAACAGCCTTCTCTGTTCTTTATCTGTGCACAGATCCTCACTTGTCCTAGCAAAAGGTTTTTGGTTCTTATTTTTATAAAAGGCCTTGTATCCGTTCACCTTGATGCGTTAAGAAGCGTCTCTAAGCATGTTTGGTATAAGTCAACTCAAATGTTTAAGTGTCCATTTAAACAACAAAAAGAAAAAGCCTTTTTATGTAGGCAAGGCCAAGTACTTCAGGCTATAGCAAGTTTGATTAAATGAATCGGAATTCAAGGTCTGGAGATCCTGTTGGGGATTTCCAGTTGGGTTTCCCCTTCAGGAGTGCTGTTGGTTGTGATCGGTATACGGTAAAGATTAATAATACGTGGTATGAAATGGAAGAAAGGCAGTGTTATATAAAAGTGAAGATGACTGATGAAATAGCTGACCTTGCAAAATACTTTCTCTTGGCAATATGCTCTTAAAATATGGAGGAACGCATCACAAGATGTATATACAATCACTTCTGATTGTATTTAAAATATGAAAAGACATCACGCTTAATATTTCACTTAATTGGAGAGGCAGCTTCTCCAAGCAAACTCTGATCCAATGCTGGGTGCCTAAGAAACCTTATACAAATCCACAGGTAGTGTGCATGTTTTAGAAGCATTCGGCCGTGGATATAATTAAGTAAATCTTGACATGGCATGTGTTTTTACTATAAATTATTCTATTGTTATCTATATTTGCAATTAATCCATTTAGTGAATGCATGTGAAAAGTTGTGAACAGCTTAGCTCAGCTTAGACATTGCATATTTTAATTAGCTGAGATGGTCTCTGAAGAGCTTTGTTAGTTATGCTGTACTTGAATGCGTTTGAATTCTGCAATATCTATTTTCTCTTTTGTCTTAAGGAAAACTCAGTTATCTCTGCAGAATCTTAAATTTTGCAAAACCCTTGTCTACAGGTCCTTAAAAATAACTTTTTGAAACACAGACTTAACCAAAGTGCTTTAGATGAAATGCAAGATTCGCCTAGCTTCAAGGTAGCTTGTTTTTTGCATTCTGATCATTTGTTGCTAAAGATCGGGTGACTCATTTGGGTTGGGATGTACGGGGGTGCGAGTCTGGCTGTGCCCATCCTCAGCGCCAATCGCAGAAAACAACAGCTGAGGTTAGAAAACGGGTACAGGATTGCACATTAATCCAAGGATATGGTTAGTAAAACTTCTGCTGGCAGAATTGGTACCCAAATGCTGCAGGTATTCGTGCTTAGCCCCTATTTTATTTTTTTTTTTAAAGGAGAGAGTATTGTTTTTTAGTCATAGGTGGAAAAGTCATAAACCCATCCCTTTTATTAGGTGTTGCAAAGTCTAGATAGGACTTTGTTCAAACTTGGATGCAAAGCTTATAAATGCTCCTGAATTGCTGTTTATGTTACACTATTCAAGGAATATATTTCAGAAATATCTGGGGAAATTAAAAATTAGTTTGCTGATAGCAGGTAGCATAACTGCACTTGAAATGTATTTTCTTTATGCTGCTTTCTGATTCAGCATAGCTTTTCCTCACTTGAAAAATAAGGGCTCTGTGCTGCGCAGGTAAGACATGACTYTGGAAACTCTTGGCTTATGTTAAAACCACTTGGTAGCATAAGTGGTTATTACAGTTTTCAGTTCTCGTGCCATCAAATGACATTATTTGCCGACAAAAATCTTGTGCATTGTAATCTTTTAATTTGCTATGAAAATAGAGAAGGACGAAGAGTGAAATGACTAGGGGGGAACAGGAAGGGTGGGATACTTTTCATCTTAAAGTATTATGGAAGATTATGGAATGAGAGCTCTTTTATGCAGACAGGGATGCGATAACTGTTTGAAAGCCACATGCGGTGCTTTGGGCATCCATGAAAAATTGTTTAAAGTTAAATCTGCTTAAAAATCTACATCACTCCATATTTTCACTGTGCAACATGAGGATGCTTTAATTGTTCCTGAATTAAAGAGGCTTTAATATCTCCCCATAAAACAGATAGTCTCCAGTGTGGAGGTTCGTAATGATGATCTAAATATCCATGTGTGCGCAACCTCTCTAGCAATTGATGTGGTTTCTTGCTACGAGGAGGACAAACGCCTGAAAACACTTCCTCTGCTTGCACCAAGCCGGTGATCTTTGTCCCCAGTGCCTGCACCTCTGACGAGGAGCTCCCAGTGTAATCGTACTGCTCTGCCCAAGGAGCTTTGCTGGGAGCCGCACAGTGCTGGTGAGCTGCCCGTTGGTGCCGCAGGATCCTGGGCCTGAAAACTGGTTCCCGCCTCAAGGGACTTCTTCAACTAATGAAGACATGGGCCCGGTATCCAAGATAGTACACCATATCTTGCATAAATTTAGAACAAAGTGCAGCCAATTTCACAAGCTGCTGCTAAATTATTCTTTCTCAAGCTGTGCCAGATAACTTCATGCACTGAAGTAGCACAAGCTGGAGCTTTCTTAGCAAGGAGTTTTAGACCTGACGTCCTCTGGTATGAGCATTGCTTCCTTCTTTGAGGACCTCCGTATGAAACTATCTATCTGTACAACAAAAAAGAGGGGAAGCTGTCTGGGTAGCAGCCCCATATCTCTGGCATTAGGGATTATTTTAAAAAGTCTTGTCCCTTGGCCATCTCCTCTTTTTATTATATAGGCACACTATATATATATGCTTATGTAGGAGATGAGCTTCTTAGCAGCTACAGGTGAGGAGAAGCACAGCAGCTTCTGGGCAGAAGTCTTGTATGGAGGAAGGCTAAATGACAATTTTCTCTTGGTTTACCTCTGCAGGGATGAGAGAGAGGACTTCAGCCTTCTGTCTCCAGGTCCATTAAAGGTTAAAACCTTCAGGAATTTTTGTTAAAGAACTTCATTCAGTTGAGTGCAGATGGCCACCTCCTCCCTTCCCCTCCCTTCTCCTTTGAAGTCCTCAGATGACTGGAGGTAACTGCCAACGTAGAGACTTGTGCCCTGTAGCTCCTCCTGCCATCTGGGAATGGTTCATATATTGAATTTTGAGAACCCCCTGCATAGATTTAAATGGTAGATACCTTGATTTTACTTTTTTCCAGTGTTGACTGTTGTCTTTTGTTTGTCATGTCCATTAAAAAGACGCCCTGTGTGTAAATTAGTGCTCAGTGCTCCACTTGATACCACTTTCCTATAAATACTGTGCCCGCCAGTGCACTAGGTGGGATAGGGAGCGCTACCTTAATTCATCAACACCCAAGCTAAACCTTGTCCGTGATCTCTCCTCACTCCCTGTCCCCAATGCTAGTAGTCTCCTTTCCCAGAGCGCTTAATCCCTAAACCAGAAAATGGACAATTTAAAATTCCTCGGCATAGCCGCCTGCAGCTTGGCAGATAACATAGAAATGCAGCTTGACCCATGAGTAACCTTGTCTTATGTTCAAGTTCTCGAGCGTCGCTGCATAGCCTTCCAAATACACGCCTGCACAGCCGCGTTAAAGCAKCTGTACATCACCGCTTGGGTTTTATTGCACGTGGTGTTCATAGGCACATCTTTGGTCAAGGGTCTGTGGAGGAACAGCCTGATCCTAAACATCCATTGTGGCTTGGCTTGACTGTAGCAGCTCGTTTTTTTTTTTTTTTTTTAAATGATACTGGAAGTATTTGTAGGGGTGTAGCTGCAGGATTTGCACCTGCTCGGTAGCACAGGATGGGGTTGTGCACTGCAGGACACGGCTCGTGATGGGAGGGTGCCCTCTCCAAAGCATGTTTCCAGAAGGGGGGCAAGAACTGGCATGTTCAAGGTGGTATGTAAAACATCTMCTGAAAGATTCAGTGTGTTAATGAACTAATGGCACTGAAATGAATTACTAATTAAAGAATTATAAGACTTCAAATCAGGTAGTACCATAGAGAACAAATCTCACAGTGTTCAAGGGTAGCCGTGGGAAATCTGTTCTCAGATCGTTGTCACTTTTCCCACTTGTTTCCTTTTTTTTTTTTTTTTTTGGTAAATGCATGACAAGTTTTGTGTGTCCGTCCTAGGGCTTGCTGGCTCGTGTTGCCTTGAAGCTCATATGGTCCTTGTGGGTGTCTGTGTTGGTTCTTGCCCATTTGCTCTGTAAAGGAGCACTCACTGATCTCCTTCACCTAAACAAACTCCATTCCTCTCAGGAATAAGCTGCATCCTACGAAGATTTACCTCCCTGCTATCTCGCATGAAGGACAAAAATAATCTTAGAGGATCACAGAGCTACTTGGGACTTCAGCTGGTGTGAACATGCCCATTGCTTTGCTTTCTTTCTTTCTCATAGCTTGCAAAATTCATTTTGGCCCCTCGGGGCCGTAATGCCTGGCTCCGACATAGGCTGCAGCAGTTTGGCAGAGGTGTGGAAACAGATGAGGAAGCATTAAAGAGCATGGTGTGTACGCAGCTGAACTTTGTGCCATACCCAGTTCCTCTACTCGAATGCAAAAGAGGAAAAGCCACCAAGCAAGACAGAGTATTCTGCTTCAGCTGAGAAAGGCGCTGACTTCTGTTTCACAATGTTGATTTTTGGATGTCTCGGGTGAAGGCAGGTGCTTTGATGGATGTAGTTTCACAGTAGGATTAAAGAGATGTACCTGTGAGCTGCAGCTGAAAGGGTGGATCTGCTGTCACTGGGCTGTGTCTTCATGCTAGCTCCCTCGTCTGGGATGTAGCGATCATGTGAGTATTTGGTGATTTAAATCAGCTCACAGAATCGACCAAAAACTTCACCCAGCCAAGAAAAAAAAAATAGTTCTCTATTGAATCACCAGGTTGAGCTGGGTCACCAAAGAGTCTCGTGATCGTTAGACCTTACTGAAGGGAGGTGGCAGAAACATGTGGGTGTCTTGGGGTGGCTTGCCACCATTTAGCAGCTGGGTTGGTTTAGGGATCCCATGAAACCTGACTCATAACAGCCCGGTGCTTGTGGCAGGGGCAAGGGAAGCACCGTGYCCTCAGGGAACAATGCTTTTGGTTTTTTCCCTTTTCCCAGGGTCTACTCTGTGACCTGGAATTATTCCCTTTTGCCCCTTTAATTAACAGTGCTGCCAGAAGGTTTCTAAGTGACTCTCCAGGGGAGGTGGAGCGCAAGGGGTAAATCATCTTTTAAACTGCAAGCTCCAGCACCTTTGAAGTCTCCATTTCTTTCCCCTACCTGTCCACCCAGACACAAACTGATGGAGGAATTGCTAGACGTAGGACGTGGGCTTTTTCCCTGCTGTTTCTGGTTCTGATCCAGGATTGTCCCTTGTGCRGTGAAAGTGTGAGATGTGCATTGTAAGAGCTGTGTAAAACAGCAAGAGCCACTAACTTCAGTCACTTGCGCAATATATTTTGCTGCTACAGAAGCTGATATTTTACTTGAACAGACAGATGAGATTTTTTTTTTTTATATTGGAAGGGCTGCATTAAGCAAGGTGAGCTCTCTTGTTCTAGAGGTAGGCAGCCTGCTGGCTGACACTAAAGGTGGTTTTATTTTTGTCAGGGCCACAAAGATAAGTATTTGGGTGACAGGGGAACTTCAGAGCTGTGTCTCGTTTCAGGGAATAGCAGGGGTGTAATAGCTGCATAAAATCTTCTAATTAAAAGAAGCAGCTGAGCTGTTTAGGCTTGTGAACTGCCACTAAAATGCTAATTACTTCAGAGTGTGAGAATGTCTGGAAGAGCCTCTTGATCAGAAATCATGAAGGCTTCTCCTGTTTGAATCAAGTTCTTGGGTTATATTAGTGTCCGGAGTAGCTAATCCACAGGGGGTAGGAGGCCTGCTGCTTTCATGAGAATGTGCAGATGTTTGGATCGTCTTGGAGCACAGAAGGTGGTTTAGCAGATGCTGCCAAACTACGAGAATAATTTTGGGAGAAAAATCACTGTCTCTGGTCAACAAAAAGCCTATTACTTACCCAGTTTTGGTGATTTTTACATTTTGTATCTGTATTTGTAGCTTCCAGGTTGTCAATTGATGTTGTTCAAGTCTGCCAGTTAGGAGGGACAGCCTCCTAGGGTGATGAGTGCAAATGAAGGATGGCTTTTCTCTGATTGAGAAGGAAAAAACTTCAAGCTGTTAGTTATTACCTTTATTTACTGAGGTCTTTTCATCCCTCATGTTTTAAGCTGAGTGAGCTGATGCTTTCGAAATGGGTCGTGCTACTAGAAGAGATGCGTATGGGCATGAGGAACAGCATCTTCAACCCAAAGAAAACACTTCCCAACCCACATGATGATCTTGGCTGTCTTACTTGCAATCACCTTGCAGCTCTGCAGCACAGCTGGAGTCAAAAGTATTGATTCCCAGTTCAGTGCCCTGTCTCCCCAGCTATGCAAYGTGAGCCACATCCGAAATACCTAGACCATCTTCATTTTGGGTGATGCCTCAGTAAAGTCCTCTTGTGGCCTCAAGTTAGAGCATTACGTATGGTATAACGCAGCAATGCTTCGTTTCCTTAGCGTGTGTACCTGCTCCTCCTTTCCCAGCCCCGTCGAACTCCTGTCCTTTGAATAAATCTTCCAAGGCCTGTAGGATTTGTAAAACTCTGATRGCTGTCATGCTGTGAATTCAGTTACTGAAGGTTTAGACTATTACCATCTCTTACAGGAGAATGACTTCTTAAGGGGATCCACTTGCATTCTCATTTGGGAGTGCAAAAAAAAAAAAATATCTGGAAAAAACATTTTATGCAGTGGTTTAAAGTTGTAATAATGTTTAGGATGACTATGTTATGTTTAGGTCAGCCTCAGCAGCTGCCTCTGGGGTTCATACATCCCTGCAGCTTGTCATACGCCAGGGATGCGCTTAGGGAAGCTATAGCAAGAGCATTTTCTGGTGCAACCTCCCCATCTCTCTGTTCCTGCTTGGTCCTATCCTTTAGGCCGACATAGTTGTCGGCATGGCTGGGTGGCAAACAAAGTTTGGAAGAAAAGGTTCATTTTAATCGAAATCTGCTCCCCAGTCTGGTTGACCGAGCAGTGGTGAATGAGCTTGCACTGGCACAGGGCAAGCGGCTRTGAGAGGCCAGGACCACCTCTTTGGCAGTGCCACTGCCAGATGACGGCTTAATATTAGATCTCCTGGTATTGTGTCCTTCTGCCTGCAGGCGCCTGTTATTTGGATTATGTGTTCACGACAGTAATTTTCCTTTGATGCCACCTGACTTCTTGTAGATGCTATCTGTGACTTCCTTCGCCCCAAGGAGCCTTGAGAGCAGTGTCTTGCCTGTCCTCTCTTTCAGGTTAGGAACTGGCTAGGAATAGCTCTGAGAGCATCCAGTCACCTGAGTTGCTTTCTTTCCGAATCAATTCATCCCCTGGAAGGAACCTAGCACTGGATTTGGATTTTTAAAAGGTGAAACGAGAAGTCTGAGAGGAGGAAGTCAGCGTTAGGAATTGAGTATTGAGAGCTCGGGTATGGAACTGCTGTGTCGTAGGGAGAGGACAATTTAAAAGCTGATTTCCTTACCCACCCTTGTCTTGGTATTCTGGTAACCTCAGTGGTTTCTTGACCCACAGTTACCTGGCCTCCTAGACAGCTGGAAATGGGTTCCCCAAGCATGTAGCCCCATTTTTGGTAGCGGGGTGACGTACACCTTACCCTGGTCACGTTTGATGTGATTTATTCCCAGCATGTGGATGGTGGCTGGGGTCATGCAGCTCCTGCTGAACCAACACCAGGGAGATGCGGGCTCTCTTCCCCCTGTTTTTATGTACGTATGAATCATCTGTAAAGGTGTACACATCATCTGTAAATGTACGCATTGTAGGATGCTTACAAATACACTCTGACTACTAGGACTACCCGTATTGATCAGTTCGTACGTGTTTTAAGAAATAAGGAAATGATGTCTTGATGTAGATCATCTTCAGATGACAAACAAAAATCCAGGTTTGGCTTTAATATACAGATGTAAAGAGCAGCAACACCTAAACCCATCGTTCCCACACCTTGCTGTCTATACTTGGGCAGAAAGCAAAGGAAAGCTTAATAATTGATTAGAGCAGCACAGCCCCACACCCCCAGCAGATAAGATCTGTAGCAATTTCATGTAATATTAAGAGATAGTTAGCCCAGTATCGCATAGCATGAGCCCAACTTCCTGGCATCGCCCTGCTTGGGACTTTTGGGCTTCGTTTTTGATGCCAAGCTGTTCAAAGCTGACTGGGTGTGCACAGTGCTGGCATAACACATCTCTGCTTATGATTTATTTGGTGTATTTTGGAGTGCAGGCTTCATCTGGCGTCTTTCCTTGGGATATTGGCCCACGGTGGTCCTCTGTGACTTATGGCAGGCCCTTCAGAGCTCAGCCAGTTTTAGTGCTTCTCACCAAGGCTCACCCTCTTGAGCCTTTTTCCCCACCTTAATATTTTGAGCTCTTTATAAGGTCCTTCGACAGGGGTTGTGGCTAGAAGACCGTGAGAAATCACTCTGAGCAGTAGGAGCAGTGGCCGAGCAGGGTAGGACTGTTGAAGACTAATGGGGCTGTTTCCTGAGCATAGCCTGTTTTCTGCAGCGTAACGGGAGTTTTAATTAACATGGACAAGTACAATCATAAATAACCCTCCTAAAATTAAATGGAATTTTAAGGCTACATCGGCATATTCCCCATGATGCCATTGCCTCTCTGGAGAGGTAATACTATGACTTTCCAGCTGAAGGGAGCTGATGAAATCTATTGACTTTTCCATCTCTTAGAAGAGTCCATATATTGTAAGAATAAAATACGAATTTAAAAAATATGGAAGTGGCTGGTGTTTTATGGAGGAAAGTGGACTTATTAAGCTAAAACAAGTCAGCTAGTGAAAAGTTTTCCGTACCTGAGCAAGAGATGCTTTCCTGGCACGTTGTTCACCTTGCGTTACCTGTTACCTGAGCTAACACAGACATGATCCAGGGTGCCTTTGTGGCTTATTTTTTTTTAATTACTAATATTCTGCAGCTTAGTCCAAACCTGGATTTAACCTTATTCAGGCTGTGCTTTGAAAACCCACTTCTAGGAGGTGCTGCAGTTAAAAATACACATAGGACAAAGTTCCCAGTTACAGAAATATTCAGTCCATCACTTCCAGACCCGTCCCCCCACCCACAAACAGCACGTTTCAAGGAAAATCCCAGCAGGATTAGAGGGGTTTAGGCACAGTTTCTTCTACCTCAAACAACCTTTCCAGGTCTAAGCTGAAAATAGACGATTTGCATTGATGCTTGGGTTGCAGTTGAAGAAGACAGAGACGAAGTAACCAAATCAGGTTGCCCTTAGAAACGCATTTGTATTGGGCAAAATAATTGATTGGGTTTTTGTCGCATTTGCACTGATGTGGTATATTGGCTGACAGCTCCCCTGATAACTCACTCCTGATGGCTTGCAGACTGAATGAAATGCATCAGGGTGAGGCGAGGTCTGGGGATGATTTACGTGCTGGTGAGCTGTCTCCAGTTCTTTTTAATTTAGGGATGCAAAACTGAGCCTGAAAGTAATGAGCTCTAGRTAATTAGGTGCTTGTCTGCAGGTGTAACTATTGCAGCTGCCTACAGCTGATGCTCTTAATATTGCTGATTTTTATTTGAAAGCATTACGGAATGAATGAGATGCTGGAAATACAGTTAATTTGCAACAAAGAGGTTTTTTTTCTCTTGTTATCTTCCCCTCTAACCCCCAGCCTTACTTTGGCGTTTCTGTTTGGCTTGACTATGAGACGTATCACATGTGGACCAAAGACTAAAAGGAAATGATGGTGATAAGTAGCAAAGTGTTGTATTACACAGCGATGATGTCTGGTATGCATCATAGATTGACAAAAGGCCTGATCTAATTTATCATCGTTAATGATTAGCCAGATGGGAAGTAGTATCTCGAATTCCTGCCTTGGTATTAAATGAGTTGTGAAGGCATTGCTAATGCAAAAAATGCAGCACAGTACATTACCTGCACGTCAGGAAGATGAGTGAGGAGCGAAAACATGTTGCAGAGTGGATGTACGTAGGAAGAAAGACTCTGGAAATAGATATTTTGTGGAATGGGCATTTTAAAAAAAACATGTAAGTTGGAGGATTTGGAGATTGGCTCAGGTATAAATAGAACRTGCACTTTGAACGTGGCTGCTGCAGTGCAGCTTTAGCACATTTAGTCAGAAAGAAGTGCTAGGTTATGCATCAGGTGTTGTGTGCCACCCTGAAGTTCGACGATGCAATCGGACGTGTAAACGCGAACGCCAGCATCCGCAGACACAGAGCAGTGTTCATCAGAGTGCCTCCGAAACGTGTCGGGACTCACTCACGAAGGGAGAGGAGGAGAAATAGGAAGAGCTGGAGGATGCTGGATCACAGCAGCGGCAATGCTGGGGGAAGGAGAGGGAAATCGTGCTTTTCAGTAAGCATTTGAAGGTCACATTTTCCTTTCAAGCTGCAATTTTCAGAGGAGCCTTGGAAAGCTTGTCTTCCAACAGCCATTGAGGTTCATCGGGATTTGCGTGCCCCTTTTCTTTTGAAAGCTCTCACTGCTGCCCTGTTCCCATTCAGTTCCGTGCAAGCGCAGATCGGGTGACATTATGTGGCAGACGGAAGGGAAAGGAAGTGTTTGGGATTATTTAAAAGCTATTATTGAGATTAAGGATACGTAATTAGGTAAAAAGCTTAAGATGAATTTCGAGAAAAGTTTTATTATGGGGAGAGTATTCGTTTAGAGTATGGCATAAGCTGGGATAAGTAGCGAAAGCCTCACCGCTTGTAACATTTGGATCTGGACAAAGCTTGGGAGATGATACTTTAATGAGGAGCACTTAAATGGCAGAGGGATGGATAAGCCTTTTTGCTTTCAGTTATCGTCAAATAGTTCAAACAGGGAAAAGGAAAGAGTCCTGCAGTCAGTAATTTCGAACGAGGCAATTGCAGTTCATAAAGGAGCCAGTGAGACTGCATGAAACGTCAACAATATTTATGTAGGTGCATTTCTGCTACAAAAGCAAAAGATAAATACTTTATTTAAGGTATTTGTTACAAGTATAAAATAGCCTATAAATGAGAACTTAAAGAGAATTTGGTGTTACTGTTTAATACACAAAATAACATGAAGGGATTAAAAAGGTAGTTTACACAAACACTTCATTGATCCACTTAAAATTTATAGGTTTGACAAATGGCAATTCGGTTGTGAACACTGACTACACATGTTGCAGTAAGGAGCTTTATATTAGGCCATAAAATGTTGAAACAAGCTTAATAATGGCTTTTGCCATAAGATCCTTCTGGGTATAAGTCATTACAGAAGGTGGTGAATCTTGGAAGTATGGTTCGCATCTATTTACAGGAATAGGGGCATGATGATGTACTGCTCTATTACATAGCTTGGTAATTTTAAACCATAAGCCCCATTTTTGCCACTTTACAAACACCTTTTATTGTGTTCCTTTACTTTAAAACATTTGCCTAGCCAGAAATACATCCTTAATATCAGAATTAAGTATTGGTGTAAAGCTGACATGGCCTTTTAAGGAATTCTTCACCTGCAGCTCTTAACTTTGACTGTATTTCTGAGTGCTCGTGCCAGCAAAAAGTTGTATTTTTTTTTCCCCGCTATAATAACAGTAAACATCAAACATTGAAACAACAATCCCCTATTCGGTTTTGACCTGCGATACAGTCAGGGCTCTGAATCATACTTTATTTTGACATCTCATCGCGTTGCGCAAGACCAGTTGCATCCATCTAAGAAAACTAAAATAAAACCACTCTTTTAATACAGAGGGCCAGCTCATTCCTTTGAGGTTTGACCGAAAGGCGTGGCCCCCTTGTCAGGAATCTGCTAGCAAAAAACCCAAAATCCGAACAAACAAAAAAAGCACCAAACCCACCCTAAAACGAAACGAGATCTCTGCAAGGATGGGGGATGTTACATGTCTGGGCAGCATGCAGTTGCTGGGGCTGGGATGTGCCGGTGGATATAGGCAGTGGAAGGGTTAGAGAGGGCTGAGCAGCAGGTTGGCATTTTACTGGGTTCTTCTTAAGCCTTTAAGCATTTTCCAAAGTCCTTGAATTACGTTGGTCTTGATTTTTGTAATATTAATTATCTCTTATCTCTTATTAGCAAGAGCTGCTTAGCTATGAAGGGTATAAGGTGCTAGATTCCTGTAAAACAGTTGAAAAAGTGGAGACGACAGGGACACCAGGGAAAACCAGCATGTGCCTCTGTAATTAAGGGCTTGATTCTGTGTGTATACAGGGGGATTGAATTATGGTTGCACAGGCAACATTAATCCTGCCTTTTCCTAAGTTTGAAGTTGTTTGCTTTGTAACTTGACTTTTTTTTTCCTTGGATGAAGTTTGTTTGGTTGTAGTAAGTATTTCAGCATGGAGAGAGTGGATGGCGCTGTTTTGATCTTATATATTTATTTTTTTCCCATGTGAAATGTCACTTGGTGGAGTTTGGTTTTGTTGGTTGTGGGGTTTTTTTGGTTTGTGTTTGTTTTTGTTTTTGTTTTTTTTTTTTTTTTTTTAAAGGCTGTAGTTTGTTTTACCGGCTTTCCTTCCCCTGACTTCTGAAATGTGGCCTNTTTGTAAAGGCTGTAGTTTGTTTTACCGGCTTTCCTTCCCCTGACTTCTGAAATGTGGCCTGTCAAAAGAGGAATTTATTTTAAGGGAAAATTGATTCACAAAGTACTTGCTAAATAAACGGGTTTGTGGTGGTGCGAGTTGCTGCGTTTGGGGGTAGCGAGCGGAAAGCCGAGGGAGACAAGTTGCAAAATTTCTTGCTGAAGAGTTTGTGCTGTGATTTAATTCTCCTTCTGATAGAGAGCATTGAAGCTTTCCAAGCTCTTCATATATTGCAATGCAGATTTCTAGAACACAATGTGCTGTAGGTGAGTTTATCTTTTTACCTTATGCTTTCTTTTGTAAGCCTGGTTTGATTTTTATCCTATATAAACTTGCTAAGAGGAGCATGATGCTACCTCCCGTCCCTTCTCTGCTGCATGCACAGCAGAAAAATTTGGGAAGCAGAGGGATTTCTGCAGCATGGAAGCGCTTGGTACAAAACTCCACCAAGGTATCGCTAAGACCCCCATTGCACTACCTCTTTAAGACCACAAGCGCGCTGCGAGAGCTCTGCTTGCGAGGGCGAGAGGCAGGCAGGAGCTAAGAAGTCATCCCCGGATGGCACGGATGCGGGCGTGGGCTTTGCCRCCGGCGGACGGGGGGAGAAGACCCGGCACTTGAGCTGGCTCGCTAACGAAGCTCTCCGGGAGCTGGCTGCCAGGTAGGATCGAGCGCACCGAACAAAAGGCTTCGTCCAGCGAGCGAGCGGAGGACGGTGGAGCTGCAAAGGATGGGGTGATGCTGGGGAAGTTTCAGCAAGCTGCTGTGACTGGCGTAGCTTTTCCCTTTTAACCTTTTAAGCGAGCCCTTGCGGTTTCCAAACCTGCTAAATTAGGTGCTTCTGCCGTTAGGATGTTCACCTCCTGCATTTTAATTGCATGTTAAATAGAGAAGAGGCTGCAGAGGAGAAACACACTCTTTTAACAGCTCTCTGCCATCGAATATCTCCCTAGTCGGAGGTTTTTTAAAAATTCCTTGCACCAAAAAGCTGAAAGAAGTGCTTGAATTTGATGTGGTTTCTTGCCCTTCTGTAATCTTGCTTGATGGTTTTACCTTGTATTTTTTTCAGTCGTTTAATACACAATTTCAGTACAAGTGGGGACACGCATCGGGATTATATAACCCCGGGGATAGCTGGTGGGAGACTCGCTCCGTTTCTGTGCAGGGATAAAAATCATTAGTTCTGGAATGTTTTTTGTGTAAYGTGTTTGCATACGCGCCCTTGGGTACCCACAGATATTTTTATTCATGTGAGAAGGTGCTTACTCGTTAGCATCAGCTGGAAGTGAAGAAAGAGGCCATCAGTGCATGCTCAGGATAAAATGGTTGCTAGTGGCTGAAAATGAGCTTAGGTGAGAAGCRCTGTTTGAGGGAAAATGAATCCATTTTGGAAGAAAACGTAATAGTGTTTTTTCTTTCCCCCTCCAATCTTGGAAGCAGGAACAGCAGAAAAATCTGTACAAATTCTTGCTGTAAGAGCTTATTTTGCTGCATGTTTTCAGGTAGTTCATTGCTGTAAAAGCACACAAAAATCTTGCAGTATTCCAGTTTTGTAGCATGATTTGAACAAGCAGACAAATGTGATACAAGGGGGAGATTTCTGCAAGAAATTCCTCCTGAGTTTTATTTAACTCTGCATTTGTCAGTGCCTCTGAATGCTCCAGCTGACAGGCAGCTCTGGTCTGGATTTTTTTTCTTTAATCGCTTTACAGAGAAGTCACATATTCTCCCTCTCCTCAGAGCGTGGCTATGGCTGTCTAATTAAAAGATATCCTCCTCCTTTTAGGGAGACTTTTGGTTTCAAGAAAAATTCTGTTTCGTTTCCAACCGGCGTTACTATCTTTGCCTGCCTTCTCCCACTGGGTCTTTAATAGCTCCTGAAATTCCCCAGCTTGTAATCACTGCTGCAGCCAGATGGGGACTAGGTGGAACTCCCATTGCATCTGTGCCTGCTTTTATTAATCTGCCAGAAGTATCTCACTTACGTGGCTTTTTTTTTAAAAAAAAAAAAAAAAAAAAAAAAATTTTCATGAGTTAATGAGCCCTAAACAGCAATGAAGAGAATCCAGAGTCAGTGCTACCTGCTGGCTGCCGTCCTTCTCCTGGTTTTCGGCGTGATGCTGATGGAGGAGGGAGAGCTGTAAAGAGTCTTTCAGCCCGACACAAGCGTGAAAAGCAGAGACGGTAGTTCCACTTTACTAACCTCCCAGTTGCAGATGTGATTTAAGAGGTTCCCCGTGCTCCTGCTCTTCTGCTTGGTCACCTGCCTCGTCTTTCTCCCTGTGTGGTAATGGAAGGATCTCTGAAAACGGTGTGAGGTTTGGGTTTAGCTTTGCTTTTCCACCCCTCCCCTCCCTTCCCACCCTCCTGGATCATTTCAGAGCATGGCTGCACAAATAGTTGAATTGGTGCAGTGGAAGAGGGTGACGTGGGTGGTGAGGATCGAGGAGGAGGAGGAGGAGGGAGGGCACAGGATCCTTCTGAATTGGACCTAAGCATGCCAGAATAGTAACATGAAAGAGCTGCCTGAATTATTCAGCATATCCTCGTTTTCTTTGCACTGTGGTTAATTAAGTGCTGCAATAGAGCCCGGCTGGGTTATACTTTAACGCTTAAACTTTATTGCGTGTGATGGGGGGGCAGTGGGAGGGCAGCGTTCACGCAGTTTGCATTGCATCTCAGGTTGTGCAGCTCTCAGTGGTACCGAAATCTCTATGTAGTGAAAGAAGATGAGTGCCCCGGAGGATGGTTTGCTGTGGACGTGGATGAGACGATGCTGCTGGATGAGGTTTCACTTCCCACCTGCCTGCCGTGACCCATTCACGTCCCATGGTGGAGCCTCCCGTGCTGTCGTTCTTAACCCACTTCTAGGAAAAGGAGCCTCATTAGCAAGAGTCTGCTGATGAACTTTTGCAGTCACCCTGGCTCGCTTCTCCTGAAATAACAACAACTGTTACCCCAGGATGGACTCCTTTGGCAGATGTAAGGAGAAGGAGGGTAGTCACTTCTACCAGGGGGACAGAAACGAGCTCCGGGAGGCTTGTGGGGAAGTGGTAACCTTTCCACCGGCCCAGCTCTTTGCAGAGAGTGGGTCTGTAGGTGCCAGAAGTTAGATGTTGGAAATAATCACTTTCTCCAACCGTTCTACCTCATTGAGGCTTACTGGAATTTAAAGCATTTTTGTCCCTATCAGTCTCGTGTCCAGGTCAAGTCCTTTGGCAAAAAGGACTTACAAGGTTTCTTTTTAATCTGATGGGAATCATCGCTTTCCAGAAGTGATCTTAAACAGCAACCCCAAACTCTGAAAATCCATCTAAACTGCTCATTCCTTTAGGCAGCTCTTCCTGGGTGCAAAAAGAGAGGTTACTCTGCTCAAAGAAGATTATTTTCTCCTGGCTTATATAAGTTCTAAAATAAGAAAATAAATCCCAACCTTCTCAAGGATGAAACAGTTTTTCCAAACTCAGGAACTCTCCCTTTGGAAGCAGTGATTGCTTCAATCAATTGTCAAAACTTCCTGGAGATTGGAAATCTCAGCTGTGACAAAAGGGTGGCAGCTTAAAACCGTGCCTCTGTCCTATCTTTCTTTATCAGAAGATGGTTATAGGTGTGAGGGTAGGGTGCTACGAYGGTGGCGTGCAGAAAATTTTTGAGTTTCTGTCCTGTCTTGCAGTGTTTTTCTAATCCTCCTCGCCCAAATTTTGGCTTTCTGTCGGTGTTTTCCGAAACTCAGGAATGMATGTGAGATCCTCGGGATGAAGGCTAGGAGCAGCGCCTCGGCTCCGTTGAAGTCTGTGGCAAATCTTCCCGTTGCTTTGCTGAAGTCAGGATTTTACATCCAATTTTGTTGTTAAAAACCTCTTCATTTTATCAAACGACACTGCTTATGTGCGAGCTGGCAAGTCTGCAAATTGAAGACAAGCCTTAGACCCTGAAAATAAATTCTTGCACTCATTTAAAAAGAAATAAAAAGAGTTGTAGGCTGAGTGAGCACCGTCTTGGGAACCAGAGGTGCCAGATCCTCATCTCGGTTTTCTTAATCTGGAGCTGGTCGTAGGCGTCCTGTTTTACACCTGCCAGGCTTTAACAGGGACATTACTTACGTGCAAAGGTGTTGTGAAGGTCAGGGGCAGTCTTTTCCACGTGTAATCCTATAATGCAGGGTTTTTATTGTGTCTGGCGTTCAAACAGCAAATATATAACAAAATCGGAAGTTTTTAGAACAATTTCTCAGCCTGCTTGGTGAGGGCAGACCTTTTTGGTGATGTGTTCGGTATCAAAATAGCGCGATATTGTAAATTTGTTTCTGCTCTGCCTTAGCACTGGTCTCGGAGGAGGAGATCTGGCTGGGGAGTGCTGCAAACAGTTGACAGATGCAGAGCAGGTCGCATCTGAACAGTCCTTACTTCAACCTTAAAATTTTGTGTGTTTTAAGGAGGGGAAACAGGTGGGATTGTGGAGCTTGGATCGCTCTCGAGTCTTCTCAGCGCTGGCAGGGTCTTTCCTGCCGCTGTCATGTTGGTCCCTGCAAAGGTTTGGGCTGCAGCGTTTCTTTGGAGCTCAAACTTGTAGTGCAAAGGGAGGACTCTTGCAAGACTGAACCTAGGTTAGCTTGAAAATTTAACTTATGAGTGTTTTTGTTCTCATTTGAACAAAACCCAAGAAGTGTTTTCATGATTTTTTTTTTTTTTTTTTTTTTAAAGCATCCGCCGTCATGTTAACACATGAGGTCTGCTGACTTGTGTGCAAGAAACTTAATCAATCAGGCTGTTCTCATTTTCCAAGAGGCTTTGACGTATGAAGTGTAAACAGCAAAAAGGTGAAATCTGAATATGGCATTTAGTGGAAAATTTTTCAGCAAGTAAAGTATGGCTTTTTTATGACAGTGGGCGTTGGGTATTGAGTAGACATATGCTGGACCTAAGGCCACAAGGTGTTAGCTAAGTCAGGAAGCTTTTTTTCTTTTAAATATCTGCATTCCCTTGTTTTACTCTGCAAGTAAAACGGATTCTAGCTTATGTATTTGTTGCATAAAGTCTCTCTCCCCCCCCCCCCSCCCCGGATTCCCACAATACCTTTCCAATTTAAGAAAACTATTGTGATATACCTCTAAATAACCCTGCAGCAGATCATAAAAACTTAAAATCTATTGACAGCCCCTTTTAGAAGCGGTTTTGGTGGGTGGATGAGGAAAGGAGTTACTGGTTGAAGAGAGGCAAACAAGGAAACAATTATAACATGATTCCTGCGTGGTTAGCAAAACAGGCACTGCCTTTGTCAGAAAATGCCCTGCTGATCAGCAGGGTTTGTCTCACTGAATGCGAAGGGCTTGTGGGTTTGGGGGTTTTTCCCTTACTCTTTAAAAAGAAGAAGAAAAAAAAAAAGAGGTGGGGGATTCTCTTGACAGGACAAAGGTTTTGTAGATTGTTCGGCAATTTGTTTGCTTTTGGTTTCTCTTGCTATATTTGTCGGTGATATCTGCCTTTTGAAGCCACACGTTGCTCCTCTTTTGGAAAACCTTGAAGGATTGTAGCTGCCTGGTTGCATGTGAGTGCCTCAGAGATGTTTGTGTGTCTGCCTGAGCATGGAAGGTGACYGGCTACGTTGATGGACAACGCGTTGGCTGTGTGTATCACCCAAAATACGACCCTTCCTTCGACGTTGCTTTCCTTAACTTGCTGTATTGCAGAATTCCCCGAGGTCCTGTTCAGCAGCCCCTCGAGGATCGGATCTTCACTCCGACCGTCTCCGCTGTGTACAGCACTGTGAGTATCTGGCTGGTGCCGCTGTGGTCACGTTGCTTTTGAAAGGAGCGTGCTTTCCAAGCATAAGGAAATTGTATAGTTTTTTAAAAAACAATACATTAAAAAGCATACAATTTAAAAAAACATACAATTAAAAAAATGCAACTTTTTTTTGCCTCCTAAAATAAATGATGCTGGATGAAGATCCTTTTTGTTGCATGCGAGTAGGAAGAGAAGAAATCTTGGGGACTTTTGGGTCCATTCCTTTTTTTGTTAAGTGTCTACAGTTTTATTTAGCAGAGAGTGGGTTTTCCGAAGAGTTTCACCTGAGTGAAAATGTTACTGGCCATATTTTCAGTCTGTTGGCTCCATCTCTTTCCTGCCTCCTGCATCTTGAAGACTGGCTTGTTGGAGTGTGTTAGTGGCTGCACATTTCTAATAGTTTCTTATCGGAAAAACAATCAAGGAAGGTTTGTTTTTCACGTGAAACATTCCATTACACAGAGGAAGAAATGTTTGGCTGGTAGATGGAATATTTGGGAAAGGTGCTTTTGGCTCACTGTCCTACATGTTTGTTTTTAAAGCTTGATTATCGAGGAAATTTAGCTTAGAAATGTAGCGACGTTTATTTGTGAACATATGATAGCGTTTTCCTTTTATTCATTTCTTTTTTTCAAATGGTGATAGCTGGAAGCCTGGTGTTATTTATAAGCTTTGCTAAATCAGCACAGCCCTGGGGAAGTAATATTTTGCTTTTCTGGTGGGATAGTGCAAATATTTTTAATGCCAAAAAAACGCTTTTAAGCTGCTCTTTTAATTATTTGGAAAACAGGAAGAAAAGCTGTAGATGGGAGAAATTCACTGTCTTTTATGCAGTAACATGAGCTGCTTATAGAAAAACATAAGCTGCTGTACAAGGTTTTCTCCTTCCCCCTGTTTGCATGAATAACTGGCGAAGGGGTTATCAGCTCCATCTCCTCCATGTGCGGAGTCCGGGTCTGGAGCATCTTTGGCCCCTTCCTTTTTTGGGCTGTAGAGAAGAGTTTTGCGATCGCCTCTTCTACCAGGGAGACTGCTTTCAAGAGATGCAAAGCCGATCTTTGCGCAGGATTAAGTGCAAAAGTCTCGTGCCTGTTGGTCCAAGAAAGGCAGAGACTCGGGTAGCAGTTGTAGCAGCAGGAAGACTCAGGCTTGACCATGGATGGTCTGGTGGCCAAGCAGCGGTGGATTTCCGTCCAGGTGAGTTGGAAAGGTTGGGGTACAACTCTGATGAGAGCTTAAGACTTCAAGGTTTGTGGCTTTCACAGCAGTGGATCGACAGACTTGAGCTGCGGACTGGTTTTTGATTTTTTTTTTTTTTTTTTTTTTTTCTTTTCTTTTTCCTAGCTCTGTCCTCAATATCATACACATACCCATGTGTATATACATATGTATGTATGAAAAAAAGCAAAACCAAAGGAACATAAATGTACAAACAGTTGTAATAAATAATTCAGTTTATATTATCCTTTATATACCCTATACAACACTTAAAAACCACTTAAAAAATATCTGAATTCCTTTTGGGGGAAAAAGGTGGTTATTCTTTTCAATTCTTTCCTCCAAAGACATAATTCAGATGCCTGTGGGAAAATATGACTGTAAAAATTTAAATTAATGTAAAATATAAAAGTAACTGTGAAGAATGACCTAAAATAGCTTTTCAGTGTGGAAAGATATCACTCCTTGATATGTTACAGGAATAGAAACCAGTGCAGGGAGTACTTGGTTCTAGGCTTTAAGAAAACATAAGTTTGAAAGAAAATTTCATGTTTTAGGGAAAGGAGAGAAATTTCTCAGCTAGGTTCCTTTTGAGCTTCTATTTGAAGCCCTTGGCAGATTGCAAATTTAGAGTAAGTCCTAGAAAAAAATGAATTAGGATGGAAGAGGCACATGATCGGAGGTCCTTGACAAATTCATTCATCATAGGTCTTTGTGGTTTATTACACGAGTAGCAGCGTCGTGTATTTAAGGTCTGGGTTTGCAACAAATAGGTCATTTTGTAGTTTATGATTTTTATATATAGTGGGTCTAGATTTTACAAAAGTCGCGCAGTACAGAGGTATGGAAGAGAGCACCATCTTCAGCACCCAGGAATTGCTTTTTTACTTCCACATTTTATTTGCTCGGTCATCGTATGTGGTTTTCCACGTGGATTACGCATCACAGTTTTCAAATACGTGTATTTTGGCGGAGGACGGCTGGTTTAGAAAGAGGTCTGTGGTCTGATACCACCGCGCAGTGACTCTGAGCTGCCTCAGTGTTTTCCCTGTAGGTTATAGTATGTCATGCATGGGGTGGGAGGATGAGTCATTTGAGATTCAGGCAACCCGCAGATGAAACCTCTATTTTTAGTTAAAGATGAAAAATAATTCGGTTATCCTTTCCATGCCTTTTCACATGTATTATCAGGACCTCAGTTGCACATTCCTGAGCAGTTTTTTTTTTCCAGAACTACGTGCTGCTTGCCAAAAATGGGAATGGAAAATCATGTGGCTTTCACTATAAGCCCCAATAATCTCCCCTGAAATAAAATCGGAGGAACACATTTTCCTGTAGGGCAGAGATAGGAGGTGAGGAAGAAGCAAAGTGTGATTTGTCAGATTAAATGAAGTTTGTCCGAGAGCTTGGGTATGCTTAGAATTCCCAACAAAACTTTGGTAGAACCTCTTTCTCAATGAAATCATATTGGTGTCAAGAACAAAACCCCCTAACCATCTGTCATCTTCACTTATTTTATATAGTATACTGTAGAAAATACTGATATTTGGTAGGGTTGGTTTTTTGGTATGGGKTTTTTTTTGGTTTTGTTTGTTTGTTTCTAAATAAATCCAGCAGTAGAACTATTTTAAAGCAAATCATACTCATTTCAATGAAATAATCTTGTAATAATTTCCCCTCATCAATAACGGAGAATGCCATATCGTAAGAGCTACTTTTGGACATAAAGATTTGGGTTTTGTCCTGTAAGAGCTTCTTGTGTGGTGCTTCCTAATTCTTTGTACTGCAAGAAATTAATGCAATTACTTTTACATCTGCTGTAAGATCCCAAACCTGTGGAATCTGGAAAGGGGAATGGAAGAAGAATGAAATTTTGTTTCTGTTGTAAAATATTTCAAAGAAATATATTCAAAGCAGCTCTTTGGCTTGGAGTTTGGGGGAAAGACATTGACTTCAACAGAAAGGGAACTGCACCAAAATGCACTGACCTTAAATATCACAGGCCACCATGTGTGCCTGCACCCAGAGTAACGGGGGCTGATTTCTATTGAAAACGAAATGAATACGGAGTAATGATCAGAAGCAGATGTGCTCTTCAAATTCAGCATGAGGCATGAGTTGGGAATCAGATAAGAAGAATAACTGTGTTAATGTACATCCAGTTCTCACACAAATAACCTTTTTTGGCAGATTACAGTGGAGGTTTGTAACTGCCTCAGTAACATGTTGTGATCTCAAGCACTGAAGCTTGGACCAAAAATACTTTGGGATAAACTTTTGTAAGCTAAGGAACAACAGTGACTCCTGGATGTGAACTGATTAGAAACGAGTGTTAATTTGATCTACCTATTTGTGGAGAAGTGCATGTAAGTTGGTTTGGTGTAGCCTTGAGCAGAGTTTCTGTAGCATGGCTAGATCCAACGCTGATTTAAATTTTCTGTWTTAATTGCAATCTCACTGTGTCTCTTTGGAGTAGATACCACCTCGTGTCAGGTTGCCCAGCTCAGTGATGGTAAAGCTGATGGTAAAGAAGGTAATGTGAAAGTGAGGTGTTGAAGAACCTACTTGTCCCAGATTTTCGGTGACCAAGGCTTGACTCCATCGTTTGCTTCTTTGGGTGTTCATTTGGTGGCTTTTCTGCAACGGGGGTGGCCCGTTGGTGGCCCCCTGATAATTTCACACCCAGCAGAGGTACTGTGATTTGCCTTTGTGTCCTTTAAAGGGATCTTCCTGCGATGAAGAGAATCCTGTAGAAAAGAGATTAGGGAGGATTAGCTGCTCCAGCCACCCTATGCTTAAAGGAAGGATCTGGGTCAGGAGGCCGACTCGTTCCCCTGCCCAGCTGCGGTGGAGGCTGCAAAGTGTGCAAGAGGGATGCTCAGTTCCTTGGGAGCTGGCAGCGCTGCTTTGAAGCTGTTTGCACCAGCCTGAGCGAATAAATTGAATGCTGGAAGGAAAGAGGTTCTGTCCAGGTCTGAACCCTTTTTTAAAAATTTGTTTAGGAAAAGAGCAGTTCTTAACAATAAACTATTGTCCCCGTAATCAAGGGATTTTTGTGGCATGCCCCATCCATTCCGATCGAACCTGAATGTTTCATGGATGCAACTATGTATCTGAAATTAGGTACTTGGAGGGGGAAGAATAATCCAAAACTTGTGAAAGATGCTAAAAACAAAAGATTTAAGCTGAAAAGGAAAAGAGGGAATTCCAGCCTGAGTTTTATTTCATGTTTCATTCATTATTTCCTTTAAAACACAGTTTAAGGCTTCTGGAAGACTGAAGTTAGCCTCTTGCTACTCAGTTAAGGAAAAAAGAAAGTGATGCCCTGGCAAATTAATATGTAATTTTGTGTATCCATTTTTAGGAGAATAATTTAATCTCTAGATTTAAGAAGGATATTTGCTTCTATAGTAATCACAGACCAAGTTTATGTTCTGCAGAATCCCATTTAATAAACAGAAAACCAAACCTCAGGCACTGTGAGGGCAAACATCCCATAACACAAGCGATGAGCTAGTAGAGTCTCTCCTTGGTTGATTTTTCTAAAATTAGTGAATAAACACAGGAATTCAGCAAGTTTGTCTTCCTTTATCACCTGTTAACATTCAAATCTGTATCTTAAATTTCAGTTTACTTGTAAATAACTTGTTGTAGGAGCCAAGATGAAGGTGTAGAAATACCTGCGTTGCGGTAGCTGGCATGAAAGGCACTCTGTGCTTTTGCTTGTGCTGGAAGGGCGGCTGATCTTTTTTGTGGGTCCACTAAGCTAGGCTTGGCTAATCGTAGGAAGTCCTATCAGGTCAGTGGTAGAGTCCCATCAGATACTGTCCAAGTGCGTTGTTGCCAAAATATCAAGATGGTATGATTTTATGATCGTTCTGTTGCCTTAATTAGGCTTTCAAGCAAATTTTAGTAGGTCCAGACTGTGTCTGTAATGTATCTGCTACTTGTCTGTGGCATTGCACAAGGGTGTCCCGTGGACCATCGTTCACACAGCTGCACAGTTTTCCTTTCGGTTTCCTTCCAGATTTCATACCCAATTCAGAACAGCATTCCTTGCAGTCTTTAGTTAACCTCCAGCCTAGGTTATTTGCACGTTTTAATTTCTGAAGAGGACTGTTGAATCCTCACACTACCCTGGGATATTATTAGTGACCCCATCCCCCTTGTCAAACATCTGTGTGGACTTGGGTGCTGTTGGAGATCAGAGGATTTCAGATGGCTCTGGCCTTAGTTGGAATAGTGTGTGCACTTGTAAGTGTAGGGAGATAAAAGCTGGCAGTGTTTGAAGTACCACAGCTATTGCAAAATAACCTCTTTTTCTCCACAAGAAGCGACGTTCAGGGACACATCTTGGTGATGAGTACGCACTCAACCTACCGATGGGGCTGTTCATATGAATGATTTCTTTGTATTTTGTGTAGCCTTTGCATCTCCCTCCCTTAACTGCATTTTTTTTATATCCATCATGATACACAGTCACTTCTAAACACCAACTACTGCACGATTGACATGACAAGTCTTTCAAGATTGTCTTAAGAGTCATGTAAGAGACTTTGATTTTCTTGGGGATGGGATGTGGAAAGTTTTATGATGTTCTCTGTAACACTGGTTTTGATTCAGCCGACTGAGGCTGTGTGCGCACACCTGCCAATCTAGATCAGCCAAAAAAAAAAAGAGATGATTCCTCCCTGGGGAAGGGAGAGATCCAGTTGGGGACAGAGGATGAGGTTCTCTGACTTGACCCACCCTTTTCTCTGATGAGCACAAGGGTGCTGTAAATCTTCTCACAGCGAACGATTCTGGACCGTTTCCAAGCCTCGAGAAATTGCACGTTACCATTCTAGTTGCTGGTGCAGCTGTTTTAGTGGTTAAGGTAATGTAACGACAGGCATCGATACTTGGAGTGCAATAAAATGACTTGGAAAAAGCATTTAGTCATGAACTCTGTGCCTTCTGCTCTCATACTTTGCTCTCTTGGAGCTTGTTGCTAATACTCAGTTAAAGATCAAGAGCCAGGAATTTCCTTCTGCCTTCTTTTCCGATGCTGGGGAAATACATACACACACATATCTACCTACGCAGTGGCAGCGTACCCTTGTAAGCATTGCCTGGTTTTGTTCTTTTAAGTGCCTATAGCTAAGTGATGCTTTTCAGCAAGAGAAATACAGGTCTGCGAAAAGGTCAGTGAGAAGCGAGTGCTGGACTTCTGTACTATGAGCTTTAACCAAATCTGCAAAAATTTAGTTGTGTTGAATTGCTGGGGGTTGTCACCCAATGGTTATGTGATTCTTTTTTTCCTTTGATTCTCCTTTTTTTACTATAGCAACTCCATAAAGTGTATTTAAAACACTTCCATCATGGAGATAGTACAGTGGAGCAAGTATATGTGCCATGAATATACTTTACAACATTTTGCTTAATGTGTTTTGATTAGTATTTTTTTTATAGAAGCTGAGAAAGGAGATAAGTGTATGCAAGAATTGCTTTGGTATTTCATTCTTTGCTGGTGGCAAGCCCTTCAGATAACAGGGCCTCTGTGCAGTCCTTTTTTTCCTTTTTGGAGGGGAGTATGCAAATTTTCCCCTTACTTTTTGTTTTTTGGGTCACTGGTAATGTGTATCCCTTTGCAAAATCACAATATTGTTTGATATGGCTTATAACGGAAAGATCGGAAGATCCCAGGCTTGAAGTCAAAGGGAGATTGCAAAGCAAGACCACAGCAGTAAAGCTCGTCCAGTTCCTAGACATTTCTACTAGTGACTGCAGCTGGTGCTCTTATTTTTTGATCCTTCCCCATTTTCCTGAGTCATATAAATAATTAATTAACTTGTACAGCGTTTCACTTAGATAAAAATATATATATTATTTTTTATATATGTATATATATAAAGATGCTGCTAACTGCTTTCTTAAAAAGAAGATTACAGTATCTATACAGAGTGGATTACTAATATTATGTTTTACTAACAGTTTATCTCCACACAGGTAACACAAGTAGCAAGACAACCGGGTCCTCCTGCCCCATCCCCTTACACTGCACATGAAATAAATAAGGGACACCCAAATCTTGCTGCAACGCCACCGGGACATGCATCGTCCCCTGGGCTTTCACAGGTAAGACCTGGCATTGGAGCAGAGTGTTCCCGGCCTCTTCCTTTTCCTCTTGTCTGATTCTCAGCTTTGCTGCTCAAAATTTGGCATAGTTGTCTTGTCTGTGACCAGTGTGTAAAACGTGATTAATGAATAACGTCTTTATGTGGCTCGAACCTTGCAGTGACTTATAGGTAGCATTCAGGTTTATTAGGCATCAGTTCATTGTTGATGCTGTAACAGAAACTAAAAGCAACTTGAAAAATTATAGGAGATACTCACTGACGAGGAATGTGCTTCGCTGTTGGGTTAGGCTGCTTTGGGGCATGGCCTGGCTTCCATTTTAAACGCCATAAAAGTGCCCAGTGTCCTCTGTTAGGGATTTTCCATTTCAAATGTTTTGCACAGGATGCTGCAATTCTGTAATTCTCCTAAGAAGTGGGACAGTAAAATGGATTACAAAAATTAATGCTAATAAAAGGAACGAGACAAAGGACTGATTACAGAAAAAGTACAGAAGAAGAGATAAATAGGAGTTATAATAAGAATGGAGAAATAGCATTTAGTAAGATATGTGGAATAAATTGTTCTTTTTGTAGTCTTTGAGATGAATATTCTAGAGGGTTGATGTGAGAGTGGAGAAGCATGTCTTAAAACAGGAAGGGGCAAAAGAGACAGGTAATGGGGCGCAGAAAGAGGGGAGATAAAAGATACAGGATCAGGGAAAGTGGGATATGTAAAAGCATTGAGGTTTGAGATAGAGGAAAGCCTTATGTTTCGTTTGCTCTTGTTTAATTTATACTTGTTTGAATAAATGGAATAAAGTAGGAAGACGTGAGCAGGTCGGCTGTTAAGAAGTGCGGTTTTGTTCTGAACAAGGTGTTAAGTGGGGAGGCAGGATGACAAGCCGAGGATGGGCTGGGAGCGGCTGCGCACCACGGCGAGGTGGTGGCGAGAGCCTCGAGCGTGTTGCAGCGCTGGGAGAAGGCATCTGGGAGAAGCTTTCTAGTCCTGCCAGCCTCTTTAATTTGGATGAAATACTAAACGACAACTGACCTTTTAGACTAGGAGATACATGAAAACAAATAAGGTCATGTAAGGAACACTTCACCTTAATAGTATGTATTCTAGACAAAACTTGGGAAAGCTGGAAACTTGTGGTCACGTTTGAAAATGTGCAAATGCTCATCCTTTATGGAGTGGGAAATTAGAGGCTGATCTATTCAGGATCATAAGTAGCTTGCAGGTGTTAGCGGTATCGGAGCCGTTTCTTGCACTCTTGCTGCATGGTTGTTGGAAACAAAGTCTCTGGTTGGAAGACTGAGTCTCACATAACAGAGGGAGAACGTAGCAGGGTAGCAGAGCAAACCTTAAAATGTTGTCCAGCTTGTGTCATGTATCAAGAAATTCATTCCTGGTAAACCTCGTCAACAGAGGGAAGCTAATCACGTGGCAGATAAGAGGGGAAGAAAGAGAACATTCTAGGCAGCCTCTTTAAAAAAATATTCTAATCAAGGTTTTTTTTCTGCCCTTAATATTTTCCTGTTGAGTCAGTGCATACGTAGTCAGCGGGCTCTGTGCCAAATCACCACTCCAGCCAGCCGGGAAAACGCTCGTTTCCTGTTCTGCTGGCTCTTATCGTCTTGGAAATGAGTGTCAGATTGTGTCACTCCGATGCCGCTAGTCAGAGCGGTTTGACCTTACGTCCTCCATGTCAGCTGAGGATCCTTGAGGGCTCAAGGAAGGTATTTGTCCTCTGACTGTATGGGGCTGGCCCTTGCGTGCTTAGCAAGAGGAAGAAAAAGCAAGATCCAAGGCTATAAGCCAGGCAAAGCATCGATCATTGTGCGCTTTTGGGACTATAGAGGAGTGAGGTTTGGGGAGCTTTCCCTAAGTGATTCCTACAAAGCTTCAGTAGCAAAGCAGCAAAAATAGTTGTTTCTGTTCATTCACAGCACCTGCTTGCCTCTGATCAGGTCTTTTCGCTCTTGTGGTGTCCTATCAGTTGACCCTCTCATTTGCAGCTGGAGGTGAAGAATTAAAATGGAAGTGCCTACACTTGGGACACTTCCACCAGTAAGGCTTAAAAGAGGTTCAAGACTCTTGACATAAGCAGTTAGAGGATAATGTGTCCCCAGAGAAAGTTTTCTGTACCCCTGAACTATTAGAGGTTTGGGTAAACTTTAAGGTGTTTTTTTTAACACTAGAATTCTGAATATTCTTATGTATATCTCACTTCGACCCCTGTCAGGTGTTGCGTATTATATTATGGTAAGAAATTCTCCAGTTGAGCAGAGTGTTGGATGAAAGTATGGCCTTTTCATTGCATTTATCATTTGTCTCCTGTGGGTTTCATTGAATGCCCTCTTGTGCTTGCGTTAAGAAACGAGGTGAGTGGAAGTTTCCTATTTCCAGACTGCTTGTAGTTTTGTGAACTTCTATCGTGACTTCATTTATTTGTTTTCTTTTAGGTAAACAATCAAAATCCTTTAAATCTTTCATCACTTGAAAGTTTTTCCATGCTGTAATTGTTCTTTTTGTCTGATTCTTGGACCCCTTAAATTCTGCTATTTCCCTTTTGAGATAAAGGGACCAGAGCTGACATGGTATTCGGATGAATGGTTTATTACTGATTTCTTTAAGAGCAATATAGCACTTCACAAACTACTCTGTATCTTAACAACCCATGCTACGTTGATGGTTGAACACTGAACAAAGGTTGTCTTTGCCAGCTGTGGTTGTCCAGTTGTGCCTAACATAGCGGTCTGTGTTTGTGCATGGCGAGGGGGGGGTGTGTTCTGGATTTGACAGAGTAATTAAAAAGGCAAGGAAGAGACCACTTCATATGAATTAAGGGGTCATTGATTTCTCCACCAGAACCGTGACTTAATGAATGCTCATAAAACTGAGTCTTTCCGAGGTAGGGACTGCTGTTTAGGCGGTAGTGAATGAAAATACTTATTTATGTTTTCGGGCTTCGGATATCATTTAGGTCTAAAAATAATTTTGCCAGTGATAGAATACGTGTTACTTGCCTGCGTGGTCACAAATTACTAAGTGTCAGTCCAGGGCTCAGCAGAGAGGTCAGTCCCTTGCTTTTATCTAGTAGGCATCTCAGCATCCCTCCTCTTGGGGCTCAGAGTTGCTTACTGGTTTCAAGTGGGGATCTTGCAGAAGCCATGCTGTGAAGGAGAATGGAGGGTTAATAAGTGCTGCTGTTCCACAAGTGGTCCCCTCGCTGTCCTAGCTGCTCTAAAGCTGCCTGTTCCAGTAAGTCTGGGTGATGGGAGATGAGGTAGTATCTTAAAATGCTAGCAAGTGATAAAAGGAACTACTGTCCCTTACAAAAGCTCTGGGCACTGGGAGCTGGGCCACTTTATAGGTCTGCAAACTTCTGTGTGACAAGATGACAGCATTGTGTTGGGTCGTCTGTAAGAGAGACTTTGGGAGCCACAGACCAGGAGATGTATGGGATATTTAGTGTCTCCTGTGGGAAGAAAAGTCAGGTGCAAATGTATGTTGTACCTTTGTAGCTGGCTCTCCTTTAAGTTTATTTAAATAAACAGAAACAGATGGTAGTGCGGTGCCATGGTTTAGTGTCTTTTTCGCTTATTCTTCTACCTTTTCCATCTGACATAGCCAAAACAAGAGAAAGGCTTGCTGTTCGACTTCCTCCGAAGTCTTTCATAATGACTAGCCTCTGGCACTTTGCTGCCCTTCAGAATTAGTTTCTGCAGCAAAATGAGAAAGGGCTTGGCAGCAACGTGAAACAGTCCCACACCCCCGTATCCGCAGCAAGAGACAGCGTTTCTGCTTCCCAAATTCCAGGGCCTTGAAATCATACTGCTGCTCTCAGGAATGTGTTGAACTCCGCCTGCGTTGGGGAATGCACAGCACATGTTGCTGCAGTGATGTTATGGCCAGATGTGGCCCCACATACATAAAATTTCATATTTCTGTTGTTCTTTGCGTGAAAGGGCCCCTCGTACCGACTGGGAGAGGAGGGGTGCATCTCCTCTGCCTCCTCTCTTGGCTTGCAGACTTCAGAAGTGGCTGGTTTGAGACAATTTGCTTTCTCAGTGTACAGAGGAAAGGAGAAGTCATTGAAAAAGGAGTAAAGAAGTTTCTCCTTGGGCATGGCTACCGGAGCAAGTTATCCTGAGATCAGGTAGGGCTTGAATTTACGGTGTGCCTGGCACCGCAGGGTAACTGCTTGCCTGAGCACTCTCATCCCATGATGGATGTAAGATAGTCCAGTGCAAGTAGTGCAGGCAAAGAGCGTTCACACAGGCAGTTAACGCAAAGCAGCTGAAACACTGTAAATCTGCCCCCGGCTCCGGCTTTACGTTACAGTAATTTATGGTGTAGTCGTGCCTTAAGACGGGAATAACGAGAAAGCGGAGTTCTTCCAAAGCAACCAGACTGGGGCTTGGAAGGAGGCAGCAGCAAAGTGCTTCCCTCTGTCCCATGAGTGATCAAAAGAGGAGGAGAGGGCTTCTCCAGTTGTACCACAAGCAGGAGGCAGCGTGCGAAGCTCAGGGCATCAGGAGAAGACAATTTCATCCCTCTTCGTGACCTAGGAGTGTTTTGAAGGATCCCAAGGAACAAGTGCAGTGGGTTCTGGCGTGTGAGATGAAGCAACGCAAGAGGGGAATGGTTTGGAAAAGACTCTTGGCTTTCTCTGCCTCAGCTTTAAAACTGCGGGCTCTGATGTGCATGCCAAGGGATTCTTTTAGTCCGGGACCACAGTTTGTAAGCACCGAGTGACCATGCTTGGAACAAATCACCAGGAACTTCCCCTGTAATCAGGGAAAGCTTTAGCTCTCATTAGGAACATGCTGTGCACTGAGCAGATCAGCACTTTGTGCCTACGGCTACCTGTTAGGCTAAAGTGATGGAGTACCCAGTTAGCAGAGGACCCTGTGGCATCTATTGAGACCTTACTCTGAAGCTGTTGTAGTTATTGACAGCTGTGTTTAATAATCCCTTATCTGTTTCTGACAATATCGAGATACACCGGCAGAAAACAAAAGTGCAAGAGAGCTGAATTCTCTTGCACTCTAAATCAGCCACCTTGACTTTTAGGTGGCTGATTTAAATCCAAAACAGATTGTACTAGCTGAAACTTGTTACCATCTGGTTCTTTGCCTTAAGTGAAAAGAGTTTTGTGGTCTCATTCTGGTCCTCAAAAATGTCACCATCGCTAAATTAGCGTTTGTAACAGCAGTGAGACATTCCTTAGTCCCTTAAGGTCTGGGAATCTGTGCCAGGAAGCATGTCTGTGTGCCATCTGTGGCATGTTTATAGGCAATCCCCAAGCCCCTCTTTTATTATCTTGGATCCTTTCTATGGGAGCTGGAATCCTGTTACAACCATGATGTTTATTCAATACTTCCCTCGCATCATTCGTAGCCCACGTTAGATTTTAGATGCTTTTAAAAAAGTGATGTTTATTAACGGATTGGAATGGAAGGAGGAATGTAATTTAATTGTAACCTGGCTCGTTCGTGCCCTGTGATAAGTCAGATGCCCTGTGATAAGTCAGGTGCCCTGGGACGTAGCAAGTGTTACGGAAGCTGTTCGCTCCTCGTGTTGGAGGCAGCTGCCTTCTGTGTTTTGTTGCCCGCGAAGTACGCGTTACACTCGTCTTTCTCCTAAATGCAGCTCTTCCCCGTTACCCGAGTCTGTGTATACTTTGCTATGTGTAAAGTGAGATGGTAAACTTCCATGGCCCCTGGAGCRTGAGGGGCTCCCTAATTTCATCGTCTCATTTGTGCAAACACCCTGTCTGTCATTTTCTGTGTTAGGAGAGCACCTTTTGTGGACGCCTTGGTCAGAGTTGGTTCTCTAAGTTTTGTAGGGAACTCTTCACCCAGAGAGCTTTTCCGTACAGGAACCTCCTTGTTTTATGTAAGGTGCCATTATAGCGGATTTCATGCCGATTAAAACCACACAGAATCCTGTAAGTTGTAGAGCAGGTACAGCTGTCAGTCGGGATGTTAATCAGCAATCGTCTTTGCAACCACAATGATGTGGACACAGAATGAAAGATTAAAGTCTCCTTGTGTAAGTGAAGAAAACGGGGCTGGACCGGCCGAGGGAGAAGTTTGTGTGTGTGTGCTGCCCCTCTTCTACCTCTGAACAGCAGATTTCAGTTTCTTGCGTCTTCTGTCCATACCAGATAATGAATTTGACCTCTCGTATTTCTCACTTCTTTTCTTGTGCGTGTTTCTGTACATCCGGGTCAGGCTTCTTTGCAACACATATTTTTAATGCAGCCCACTAATTCTGAGCTTGCAGGAATATATGACTGCAGGTGGAGATTTGAAAATGCGAGTTATTTAATAGCCGATAAATCCAGGAGAAGTGTAATCTTCTTTTGGCCTTTGTGTTAAAGACCTGCTGGAAGTGCAGCTGAACTCCCTGTTTTGTAATAGGATTAGTAGGTTTTTGATTGGGTTAATAATGCTGGGAATATTTGCTCATATAACGTATTTCATTACGTTTGATTCATTGCTGTGCTTTTTACCTCATTAGTTTAAATCTGGGCAAATCTGTGCTGGAAACGTAAAGCGTGTCTGTGTCTCAGCACCTGCTGTCGGTGCCTTTCAGGCTTCAGGGTGCCTTTGTGTAGGGATGCTCAACTTCATGGGTGTCTTCTAATTTGGGGAGAGCAGCTGGGTGTACAAGCTGCAGGAAGGGAGATCTGGGATAGTGGGGAAGGTATAATGCAGCTTCAAATGCCGATTAACACTATTAACTTCAATAATCATTTAACCTTGGAAACAGTTAACTTTCAAAAGGCGYGACGTAGGATGAATGAATTGGTTTTAATATCTGTGCACTTAGGAAGGACTAGAAACAGCCTTAATTTTTTTTCTAACAATGAAAGGAAAGAAAGAAAAATCTGTTACAATTTTATCACGTACATGTGCAAAGGAAAGATTGCAGCACAAATGCTGAGTCTAGTTAGGACTAGGTCTGCTTGCAGACCCACCCCCTCACTGCTGCTACTACATTTTGCAGTGGATTAGTGCTTTGAGAGGTGTGTTTAATACTTCTCCGCCTGGTCTTGTGTGCCCAGTGGGGGAAGGTAATGTGTTTTTTCTACTGCTGCTTGAGCTTTTTCTTTCAGGATTAACCCTAGCCTGGCTCAGAGTCTTCCCTGGCCCATCCACCCTGGTATAAACTGAGTTATTTTGAATAAGAAAGCTCTCTCAGCAGGTGCCTTGGCCACATGCATCCTGGATGCGTGATCTAGCGGAAGAGTTTTCTTTTGGCTTGTGATGCTATTGTGAATCAAAAGCGTTTTTAAAATTGCCAGTAACTTTTTTTTGGGGGGGGTTGAAATAGTATTTTTAATAGAAAATCAAACTCTTCTGTAGCTGTTTTAAAATTCTACAGATCCCTTTCTTCAGGACTTTTCTGTGCACGTTTTCTGTTCTCACAGTCACGTGGACTGTGCTTTATTTTGATACTTTTCAGACTTTACCACTTGTTGAAACACATTTTTGTTCGTAATATAAGATGACAAAATAATGCAAGGCAACATGCCATTTTCTTATGTTTAATAATTTCTATTCAGGTATTCCTTCTGTAACAATACCTTCTGTTCCATGCAATTTAATGGATGTTTTCTTGAATGCTCCAGAAAATACATAGTTTTTAAAYAAACACAATGTGTTGCAGAAGGCAATATGTCCCAATAAACACCAAAGTCAGCACAAAAGTCAGAGCTTTACACGGTCTGCATTTTGTAAACGTAGAGGGCATAAAATATCCCTGCAACTAGATAAAACTGGGGAGAAGGAGCCCTTAAATTACTGGAATCCACCGTTAGCTGTTGTGTCAGACTGGGGAACTGAAGAATAACCTCTGGAGCCTCTTATAATTTCAGCAGGGAGGACCTACCCAAGAGGGATGAAGGTTTGAAATYAATAAACAGCGTGGTTCTCCTGCGAGCTGAAGTCTTGATGTGCTGCTTTCCACTCACGACAAAAAGCACAAAAGGATTTGATGGTTACAGAGCAGTAATTCCACTTTTGGCTCCTTGTAGCCTGGAAGGGCTGTGCCCGTGTTCTCCACAGACCCCTCCTTATGGTGCCGTTAGAAACCAGTAATTTATTTAGTTGCTTTAAATTGTCTGAATTTGCACAAGKTTTATATGCAGTGGTATTTCTGGGCTTCAGTGTAATGCAGTAAAACTTGAACGTTTTATCTGATTGCTGCCATAGACTTATAAAATTATTAAGGTTGGAAGGGACCTCTGGAGATCATCTAGTCCAAGTGCCTGCTCAAAGCAGGGTCAGCTAGAGCAGGTTACTCTGGACCATGTCCACTTGGGTTTTGAGTATCTCTAAGGATGGAAACATCCTTAGGGACAGACAGAAGACGACAAATTTTTGGAGCCTTTTATTGGGTCTTGGAGGAGGAAAGTAGGAGGAAAGCTGCAAGCTTGCTGATGCTGTTTTGACATTAGCATGGAGTAGGGGGCTCAGCTGACTGCAGGTTGTGTTCCTAAGCACAAGTATTCATCCTCAAAGTTCATTTTCCCGTTAAATTGGGACAAAATTTTATAGGACAAGCGAAGGGCACTTTGTAAACTCAAGGGTCTCTCTGCTGAGATTCACAGGTCTGCTTCCAACAGTGGAGATGTTGGAATTTCTCCCCCCAACACACACAGGCACGCACATACACTCTATATTTTTGAGTACCTTTATTATGGAAAATACCAATTCACTTAATTATGTAATGGTCATTACCAGACCACCCCCAGGCTGCGAGCCATGTGCTGCAGTCAAGGCAAGGACTGTCATTTCAGTCTCTGTAAGAAGCCAAGTAAATCCATACTAGTATTTACAGATGTTATGAAATTATAATCTACTGTGGCATTATCCTTGCCCTCGTGCCTTCATTAACAACGGTTTTGAACCTAGGCAGATTCCATGTTGATGGATTTAATAAACAAGTGTCTTTGGGAGGAGGACAGCCAGTAGCAGGACGTCTATCCACCCCAATGTCTCAAAATCACACTTGTTTAAATATTTCAGTCTGCAATTTCAGTCTGCATCTTCAGCTGACCACATCGCTGTGGTCTGAAATTTGGCATGGGCTTATCAGCTTGGGTGCTTTTTTTTTTTTTTTTTAAAAAAAGCAGAAAGATTGTTCTTTCCTCCCAAAACCTGTGTGTTATATTTACCTTTGCATGAAGCATCATGTTAAGGGACAGTTGCATTCAGCAGTATAGCTGCTGATAAAATAGTTGCAATTATTATGTTAAAAACACGGCGTAGGCCTGAACTTCGGGGAGATAACACGTCAAACGGGGACACTTTCTGTCTTGCTTTTCCTTTTCACCCTCCTCCTTCGTAACATCCCTACAGGAATAGTAACCACAGTGTCTTAAGCAGGAAGGAAAGGAGTGCGTATCTTGTGCCTATATTGTCCTTTGCACAAACCATCGTTGTCCAGGGAAGAGGAAACCACATTTCCTTCGCTGCCTTCCCTCGGTGGGAATCTGATTATTTATGTTAAAGTAAGAAAAATGCCTGTAGTTCTGTGGTCGTTGCTTGGGACTCTGTTTCCCTGTTCAGCTTGCTGCCTTTGCCTGCTCAAATGTGTGATGCTAAATCATATGAAGCCATAAAAAAGGTTGTTAAAAATTTAGTAGGGCAGGTAATGACACAGATGATAGACCCCGAGACAAACTGCTGCAGAGGAATAGAGATAACAGTGGTTGAGCCACATCTGCGAGAGAAGTCATTCCTCCTGGGTCGGGATATTTTTATCCTTTTAAAGGCTGAATTTAGTATTTACCAATATGGGGAATTCTCCTAAAGGCTGAGCTTATGGGAAAAGTGGGGAGTGGAAACCGATGTGCTTGCGAGGAGGAGAAGCGAGGATGCCGACTGCTGCATCCAAGCAGTGCAGGCTCTTCTCTGCTCAGTCTTCTCGTCTGCAATTTGGTGAATCCCTAAAATCCACACCAGCTTTATAGGATGAGACACCTGGAGCTAACCGAGTATCTGGCATTTTCAGGAAATGACTTTTGAAAAAAACCCTACATATCTAAATAAACGCACAAACAGTCACAGTTCCTGTTTACTCTTTGCTTCCATCCAAATCCAAACCTTGAAGCTTGCTAGTAAATCTGATGTGCAAAGACTTTGTACTGGTGTCCCAGCCCCTTTCAGCCCCTTCATGAGGAGCCAGGGTATTTGCACTGTAATTGTGTTAAATTCTGTTTTAAGTGGAAACCTTTAATCTGCATAACCTGTTCAGTGTCACAGAAGAGCTCTGGCACTTGCATCATTGATTTTAATGGGTCTTTGAATATTCCAAGTAATATATACCAATATATGCAGAAAACCAGAGTGTTTTCAAGTTCCTGGTGCATCTTACAGCGTAGCAGCACTGGCTTATAGAGAGTCAGCAGAGTAGAACTGCCATGTATTTTTATTTTACAGAGATGCTATGATGAGGAGAAGTTGATTTCAGTGATGCCGGATAATTTGCAAATGAGCTGCTTAAAAAATTTGAAATTCTTGATGCGATGTATACCAGAAAAACTGCATGTTTGAACGTGTAGCTGAGAATGAGGACTTACATTTAAGCAGAATAAYCTGATAGTGTGTTTGATGATATGCAGTTGAAGTATCATTGTAAATAATGAAAGCCAAACTACAGGCATTTAGAGGGGAATTGTCCTTATTTATCGGTTTAATCATTGTTGTGCTATTTTTAAAGCTGTAAAGCTGGGATAGTTCACAGGAGTAGTGTGAGAATATGCTTTTATGCATTATTTGAGAGGGTACTGTGTAGAAAAGCCTGAGCTGAATGAATTTAATAATTCAGGCTTCTCCATTATTGTTTGTAATATTTGCAGATGAGCTGGTTCTATATATTAGAGATACTACAGATTTTTTCCTACCATACTCAAATTATTCACGTTATACAAGTCATTGCAGACAGCAGCTTCGAAGCCTGCCGTGACCCTGTTCTGCTGACTGTGGGGCGCACCAGGAAAAAACCCAAAAAGGTAGATTTGAATCATCTAGTTACCAAAATAGTAATAAAAATCAACTATGTTCAAAAGAGATCCTGGAGCTGAGTAATGTCGTGTTTGTGTTCAGATGCAGGAACTAACCTGAGATGGTTGCAGCACAGGTTTCCGGGTATTGTAGTGATATTGGTACAGGTCCAAGGGAATGTTTTTGGATGTGTCAAGCGCAGTTCGCTCCTGCAGGATTTCTGTGAGCTGTTTTGGCACTTATTTCTCTTTCCCCGCAGGACTTTATTGCTTGTACGTGCAGCCATTTGGAGGGCTACTGAAATGATGTAGGTGTTACGTTTTTGTTGTGCATTTATCCCCAAGGTGGGTGTTTCTAGCTCAATAACGTAACCCTGAGCAAAACTGAGACTGGAGGGGCAGGGAGATACTGAGGTCTCGTGTGGCTGTTTTGGCTTCTCATGGTGTTGATTTGTGAGTGCAGGTGGATTAAAAGATCTAACTCTTTGCTACCTGAACTCTTCCCACAGGTTGCTAACTCCACGGTGAGGTAGCTGAATCCTGGGCATCTCCAGAGATGCCATTGTTGAGAGCTCAGTTAAAAAGTATTTTATTTTGTCCATTGCCAACGTACTAATTTTAGGTCAAAAGCTGCTTCGCCTTCAGTTCAGTCACCTCTGCTGCAGGTGCTGCAGCCCCTGGGAGGACGGGCAAGGGAGACAGCAAGAGCAGGAACCTCTTCATCCCTTTCACTTGATACCACTGGTGTTCATAAGTCAGCACCCAGATGGAAAAATGAGCCTTTTGTTTGCAGTGTGTCTTGTAGGCTGTAGTTRTAGGAGATTCTGGGCTGTTCTTGGATGCTCTGGCTGTAGTTGTTATCTCTGCCTTGCAATAATACCGGTTTTCATATCAGATTAAAAAAAAACCTTGCTGTAATTTGGAGGTTTTAAACACTTTCACAGTCATTTGAAGCCAGCACTGCTGCTGAAAGAGCACAGGAACGGGAGCAAACCGCTTGGGTTTGGGGGAAGACAGGACAGCTGCTTCTACCGACACCGTGAGTTCGTGCTGACACACACCTTTTGTAAAATTGAGGCCATTCCGAAACCAAAGCTTGAGGAAAAATAAAGGTGCTGGCTTTGTAGGAGGGGCAGTCTGAAGAACTGCTGTTCTGGTGTGCGCTTGCCTGCGGGTGAGTTTATTAGGTAGAAATGAAGCTACAGGTTTTAAATGATAATCCTCTTACTTTTTAAGAGCTGAATGCTGAGAGATTTCTGCTTATTGGATACTGCATGGTTGCAGTCATTTAGGTAGTACAGTGATTCGATTTCAGGCTGTGGGAGGGCAGAGCAAACCCAACTCAATAAATAAACGATGATTCAGAATTAAAAGCCATATCCTTGCTGGCACCATCCTTCCACACTTCTGAACCAAGTGATGGTTTATGCTGCTGCAGGGGATTTCTTCACCTGCATCCAAAGCCAGACTCCTGCCGTCCAGGCCAGTGACCCAGGGGAAAACTTTCTAAGAGGCTCTAAGAGCAACCTCAAGGGCTGGTGCAACAACACAGTCTGTCTTGCATTCCCTGTTGTGGTTTTCCTTGAGGAAAATAGTTCAGCAGCTGGAAGGAAAACTGAGTCCGGTTGTTAAAAACGGGGATAAAAAGGAAACACCCGTGTGATGATCTTGCCAATGACTCTTGTTGTGCTCTCTCCTGTACGTTGCTCCAGGGGCAGCTGCATTTTTTGTCAGTTAGCTTGTATAAATAAGAATTTGTAAATTTAGGGACAGGCTCCCTCAGTATAAAGTACACTGAGTGTTACTCCTAAGTGCCCACCTGGTGTGGCTTTAATCAATATTTAGCATTTAACTGGGTCAGTGAATGTCTCGGTAAAAGACCACTGTCATGCAGAAATATGTTTACATCCAGAGAAATGTGTGTGGTTTTGTTTGGGGGTCATTTGGGGGCAGAGATGGATCTTGCAACAGTTTTATCCGATTTCCATCCGATGCCTGTTTTTGATATTTTACGTCTCAACATAAAATGGTTAAAAATCTTTTTGAAAGTCCATGCGGTGACACTTTCAGTAAGCTTTTAGCTGGGTACTCTCCGTTCRTGGGTGTAGTGATCTGAGTGCTCAAACGAGATATAAACCACTACAGCAAGGTATCGTGTTCTTTTTTTTTTTTCATGTGTGAGAATCGCATTGCTTTCTGTTGTGGCCACACAAGAAAAATGACCTTTGGGGTTGCTCCGGGATAGCTGAGGGCTGCCTTTGGCCCCAACACACTTTGTATTGTTATAAAATGTTTTGCTTACGCTGTCATGTTCCTCCCAAAGAGATTAAAGCTTTTTGCTGGCGTTCAGCGGAGTTTCAGCTCACCCTGGCCAGGAGCACGGTCGCTGCGTTGGTGTTACTGGGAAGTAACTGGAAGTCCGAAGGTTTTCTCGCCCAAGGTCACAGCGATAGCGATGGTAATAGAGCGGCAAGCTCCTGAGTCATGGTCATGTGTTGGAACTACAAGACCATTTCTCCTCCTCGTATGTAACTTCAGTAAATATAGACCCAGGCAAACTTCTTCCCTAAGTCAAGAGAGGATGCAAGAAACGGCGACAGGGCTTAACTCCTTCCCACGCCAAACCCAACCGTGCTGCCAAAGGCAGAAAGCTCAGCAAGCAACACCTTTGTGCCTGGGGATTTAAGAGTTTTGTTCCAAAAAAAAATTTCCACCGGCTGCGGGAGGCAGAGAGCTGCGTGACTCAGCTTTTTCTGAAGCTGATGTGTGTACTTTGCCTGTTTATTCCCAGTACAGTCAGTACCGAGGGAGTCATGTTACGCAGCAGGCTCAGTGTTTATTAACCAGCTGGGGAACTGATCTAAGAATAACTTTTTTCATTTGTTTTGTTGGTAGTGGGTTGTTTTGTTTTGTTTTTTTGTTTGTTTTGTTTGGTTTTGGTTTTTTTTTTGCTTAGCACAGTCAGCAGCCCAAGGTGGAAACTGCACAGAAAACGGATAGAAAGGGTTTTCCCCAGCAAGTTGCGGGAATACATAAACACACAACTATTATCGCCTTCCCCCCATGAATAGCCACATCTGAAATGTAAAATCACTAAGATGTGAAAGCTTTAAGGGAAGCACATTGCTCTGCCTCAAAAGTGGAGCAGCTCAGCAGCCATCCATTCTGTTCCAGCTCGGGGTGCTGCAATTATTTGAACTTCAGGCATTTTGATTCCAGCGTTTAGATGCTTCTGGACCAAAATTTTTATATAGAGCGATATTTGCCTTCCCCTCTGTGGTAGTTTATTTAGGGGATTTTTGGAGCATTTCCTCGCTGATCTCTTCATTCGCTCACCTCATCCTCAGCATTTCAGCCACAGTGCATAAAAGCCACATATTTCCAGCATGACTGCATGTGATTATATTACTTTGTGTACGTRTTTAGATGCTTGGCACAGAAAAAAGTCCTTTTGACAGATCAATAGATGCAATACTTTTTTCAGACAAGTCAGCTGATTAAGCAATGGAGTGCTGTGATTTATTCTGTCGGATGTTTTGATAGTTTATTTAGGCTACCATGTACTTATATGTGAACTTAGTACCTGCAGAAATTTATAAAGCACTTTCTTTTCCCCCATTATGGTTTTAACGCAAATTCCAGTTAAGGCACACCTCCATCTGGTTTGAAGCATGCCAAGCAGAAGCATTTGTTGTTGTGTGATAGTTGTGAAACATGTTTATTTAGGTGATGTTTGTTGTCTTTAGTGGGATTTGTATTGCACTTGTTCCTCAAGGCTGCAGTTGTGAACCTGGCACCCGGAGCGGTCATCTGGGTTAGAAACAGCACTGGCTGTCCAAAATTACCTTGTTTTGAKGACAGCTTAATAGCAAAAACCCTTCAGTGGCTGCTATTTAAGCCTTCATATGCTTTTTTCTTTATTTATAACTTAATGCTATACTTATTCTGATAGGGTTTAAATACTAAAGCAAATTTAACACTAGGTCGTGTCATCTTGCGTTTGCCTCTCAGCCCTACTAGTKTCAGAAATGGCATCTGTTATCAGTGAGGTGGCTGTCTTTGGCACTGTATTTAAAAATGCCTGCTTTACAGTCTTTCTGGTAAAACTCRTAGGTTTTTAGGCTTAGTGATAGCTGCACTTCCTTTCTTTCGAATTTCCTTTTGCTTGGGTGATTAAAAGAAAACTTGGGCTGTTTTGGAGGTGGGTAAGGACTTTGGGGGTAGCATGGAAATTGTATCTGACTTGGGCTTTGTTCTGTTGTGTGCAAGTTAAACCTGAAAAACCCACGTTTCATGAGCCTGAAGAAGGGGGTGAATAGTGGATATTTTCCTCCCTTTTTGCTGAGATGCTATGGGAGCAGCAACTGAAACCGTCTGGGGTAAGGCCTTTTCTCTTGAGCTGTAGAGCTGGAGGCACAAGGAGCTGGTGGTCAACTGGTGCACTTGCATGCGAGTGTTCATAATATTTCCCGACACAGTCACCTACCCTGCGTGCTCGCTGCTGACTGGTAGGATGTGAAGAGTAGCATCAGGACCCTTTGCAAGGTGCGTGGACTGACACAGAAAGCCACTGATCCTCCAAGGGGAGAAGCCTTAATGTCGTGTTGGGCAGAGATCCCAGATGCAGAAAGTCAGCAGCAAGGTACTGCAAATGCAGGACAACTTCTCTAGGTTGTGGATGAAAAGATAACCAGAGTTTCCCCGCATCTCGTTAGTGCTCAATTATTCTATGCTGTGCTGTGATCGCTCATTGCTATGGTGTCATTACTGCTGCGAGATACGGTACATACTGTTTATTATACAGCATTGACACGAACAGCTCAAGCAGAATCACACTTGTCAAATAAAAGGGGAAAATATTTGATGCTGCATCTGACATCTCAAAAAATTAGAAGACTTCTTGCAAATTAGATGTTAACATGAATTAGAGGTTTTGCCAGTGGTAAGAAGGGAGGGAAGCACTGGCTAGAGAGGATTAGACCAAATGAGCTCCTGGAGAGGAGGGGCAGGAAAACCTGCCCTGCTTACCTGCCAGAGGTTGCTGATTCCATAGCAGGAGCTGATTAAAACATTTAATTGCTCTTGAACCAGAGTCTTTTCTGCTGTATTGATATAAACTACTACAGAACAACTTTCTTCAGCTAAATATTCTACCAAGTGTGCTTTGGCATCCTCAATCACAGCAAAGATCTAGTGATATACTTGGAGACATACATTTTTATCATCTCTTTGACCCAAAAAGCAATGTGAAAATCAAATAGAAAATAACAGAACGTCCTGCCTAGTTAGCTTGTGTTGTAGGAGCACTGTCCTTAGGTGTCTGTGTATTTGTGTTTGAGTTTTGCTCTTTGATGATCAGTTTAAGTGTGGTCCCAAGCAGGATCAGGAGGTATTGCAGCAGTAGGTGTTTGGGATGGGACTATTTTTGGGCTATGCTCAGTCCCCTCCTCCCCTGTCATCATGTTCTGGGGGTTTGGTTTTTTTTGTTTGTTTGTTTGTTTTCTGAGACTGGAAAATTCCTTGGTTGGATTGCCTCTGAACTGTATTTTCGTTCACCTTGTATTACATTTTGATCAGCAGGAGATTAAGCGGGAATTTTATGTCTAGGGATGAAAAAGAAGAAAAAAAGTAACACAGAGACCCCGGCTGTCCCCTAGACACTCTGCAAGGCGCCCGACACTGGTCAGTGTGTGCCGGGGCACTCAGTGATAGATGTCTTTCAGTGATCAGATGTACTAGGTGCTCTTCCAGAACAAGACATATTCTTGCTCCAAAACCATCCTACATTCGCTCATATTGAAAGGCCTGAAGAGGCTGAGCTGCGGTAAGGTCTGTGACTCTGCTGTAGGACTCAGCCTGGGAGGTGAGAAGTAAATACATGCCTTACCCAATGGCATACTATTATGCCCACTTTATTTTGTAAGAAAAACTCTTCTTAAATTGCTTTCTTTTTCTTAAAAGCATACATCCTTCATCTTGTAAGGACTGGTCGACTCTCCCTTGAAAGCCAGAACATGCCTGATTATACTTGGTGTAGTTTGCTAATTCAGACTTGGAATTTTTGCAGGCTTCAGGACTGAGTTTCTCTCTAGAAACAGCAAGTTTTGTGTTGTTTCTACACCACTCCTCGAGCTATTTGCCTAAAACAGAGCTTCAGGCTTTATGCTGGATCACCTCTCTTGATAGCTAAAGTTTTATAAGTTTCTTTTTTCTTTAATACAAACAGGTTTGGCCTACCAACTATAACTTAGTTTTTTTGTTTAAAAACTGAATTATTCAAATCAAATATAGCACAGTTCAAATCAAAGATACCCTGAAATGTGCCAGAGGGCTGGTGCAGTGAAACATATTCTCTCAATACCACATTACGGACTGAAATGGTTCCCTTTATTCCTTAGACCTGCTCCTGAATTTTAATGCAAGGGCCATGAAATTCAAAGATGAGAAGGGATTCTTCAGCAAGGCTTGCCCAGTTACTTAGGGCAAATATATTGTAATTCTGTGTACAGAGAGATATTGCAATGTTTTTAAGCGTATCCTCTCCCATAATCTGTAAAGTGAGCCCAAAGACCTTCTCCCGGAGGAGACCCAAGACCTGACGAGCTCCTTTATTCATCAAGTAAATCTGATGGTACATAGCCAGGAGGTTAGTGTAGGGACTGTGGTTACCATTAGTAATGCCAATATCCAGAGCTGGCACCACAAGGGATAGACAGTGAAGGGGGAAGAGCTGAGGAGTTGGAGAAGTGGCTTGCAGCGGAGTCTTGCAGGAGCTACAGGGCAGCACGTAGAGTTTGGGCTAATTCCTCCTGAAAGCGAAGGCAGTTGCAGGCTAGTGGCTGGTTTTCATGCCATTGCAATAATAAACTATTTTTTTTTAAAAAAAAGGTAAGTTATAATTTTTTTTATTCAAAGGAAAAAAAAAGGAAAAAGGTGCTCTGAAAAGTTATTTCTGAATGTCTCGTTAAAATGCGTAATCGGTATAACTCTACAAAAAAAACCTCTCCAGTTTATTGTTACTTTGGGCAAATAACATGGGGGAGAGCATCTGGTGGTATAAATTGTTATAGCCCATTGAAATCAGTGGAACTATGAAAAATTTACACAACCCATGGTCTGCCTTACATCTGTAACGATTTCGGGCCATTTCATTGTGTTGCAAACGCTTTAAAGCAGCAGTGGCTTGTATTAAATGCATTCGAGCTTGTTTCTTGTCATTTGTCTTACTTTGGAGGATTTATCGGCAATACCTACAGTTCCAGCTTTCCTTGGAAACAGGTTCAGAGGAGGCTTTTGGAAAGTACGTGGCCGGGGCTTAGGACAACACAGGCTTTCAGTGACATGGTGTTGCGCTGATGTGCCTCTTCGCTATGTTTTCTGCTGCGGCACTTGGGGAGCTTAGGGTAGTGTTGATAAATTGGATGGGTCCTTGACGGAGAAGGCTTTCAATCACCTATGTCCTCTTTATCTCAATGTTAATCAGCCGTCCATCTGATAATGTGTCCAGTTCCTATCTTTTGGGATGAATCATTTGATACACTCATTTTTTTATTTACTTTTCTTGTTCCCTGGCAGGCTCCTTACCCCTCAGGACAGAATGCAGCTCCAACCACGTTGGTGTACCCTCAAGCCCCTCAAACAATGAACACTCAGCCTCAGACCCGCTCACCGGTAAGGGAGCCCATGTTTGCATTATCTTACATTCTTTCTTCCTCGTTTGTGTGTTTCTCTGTGTGTATGTGTGTGTCTATAGCACTTGGCCGGTTCTCTGGAAAGCGTGTTTTACTGAACTGGAAGCACGTTCCAAATGGCAAATCTTGATTGAATTTTTCAGACACTGTCCTGGTAGAATAATTTTCCTTTTAAAGTGGCTTATCAGAAAAGAAGCAATAGAGGGATTCTCATCTACGTTCAAATAACACGATTTATTTTTAGCATAGTTGCTTTCAGGCTCACTTCATTTTAGAATTTAGATTCATTACCAGAATCTTTCTCTTTTCTTCGTGTGTGGTGTTTTGTTTTTGTTTTGTTTTTTCTTTAAGGAAGTATTTTGTGAAGTGATAGACCAAAGATCAGTAAACGAAAGCAATTCTCTGCAGCAGCACTCAGTCTCCAGTGGCCTCTGGGCATTACTTCTGAATCAGTGCCACTGGATCAGTTCTAACCATTTACTGCCTAGCACCCTGTAGGTGCTCATGCATTTAACATAGAGCTTCTGTGTACCCAGACCTTTTTGTGGTAAGCCCCTTTTTCATCCAACTTTAGGTTTGGTTGTCCTCTGTAATCTTTTTTTTTTTTTTTTTTTTTGTGTGTGTGTGTGTGTGTGTGTGTTGTGATACTGCTCTGCTATTGTAGGACTTTGGTTCCCCAAACCAGGCTCTTTTTGGGGAATCTCTGCTCGTAGCGCAGTTCCACATGATGCTAGGAGACCCTCCCAGGGCATCAGATGCTTAGCCCAGCTTCTGGAGGCACGGTAGCTTACCATCACGATGTCTCAAGCCTCAGTTAGCCAAGGGAGCAGCAATCCCTGCGCCTCTTGCAAATCCACATCTGCGTCGTAACACTTTCAGGTTAACTATAAAACCACTGCACCGTTCCCAGCACTCTTCTCTTTTTAGAGTAAGATGAACGCTGCTGAAGCGTGGCAACTGAAAGCCTCCGAGAAGTCTTCTGTTTGTCCACGTAACAGGTGTGTATATATATATATATACACACACACACACACAGGGCAAGCTTTCCCCCCACGTGCAGCCGCACCAACGCACTTGCCCCGCTTCTGGAGGTTTTGCCTCCAGGGCATTTGCAGGAGGGTTAGTTCTGAGGCCCGTTAACCTCTGTGTTGATGAAGGAGCCAATTAACACGAGTTTTGATGAAGTTTCTGTGATGTGGACAGCTGCGAATTTGTAACCGGATTCCCCCCCCCATCTCCTTAGTCCCCCGTTCTGGTCAGTAACGTGGGATACTGATGGTAAAAAAACCTCTTTTCTCAGTAAGTATAATCATCTTCTTTATCTTTAATTGTTGAAAAGCACAAATAAGTTTATATGGTTAGAACTGGAGCAAAAACCTGACTGAAGAGCTGCATCTCTAAACCAGTTTTTTTGACAGCCCAGCAGAACAGTGCCAATACATTGCACAGACAACTGGAAGAGGAGGAAGGTTTTGGAACAGAGTCCGGTTTACAGGTCCCTGGCTGGAAGAGGCTGGATAAAATACTGCATTGTAAGCAATATAACAAACTGTACTCCTTCTTGCAGGCAATTGTGCCGATGGCACTGTTTTTATTTCTTCCTTTCTTTCTTTATTTTTTTTTTTTTTACCACATCTTTTTTGTTGGCTGATCTACAGAAATGCACTGATTTTGCTTCTTTGCTAAAAGCATGAGCTACTGTGGCAGTTTCTGCCAGGTTAAGTGGCGACGCAAGGTCCAAAGTTGAATTGCAGTTGGGAGGGTCTGACCTGGTGTAGGACAGAGACCAGGGCGACTTTGGGTTTGCCGCTCCACAGATAACGTCTTCAGGAAATTTGGCTGGAAAATGTGTCAAATTGTAGGGTTTTGGCCCCGTTATTGAGGAGATATCGAGGAAGAATTTGTCTACAGTTGTCAGCCATTTTTCTATTTTTTTTTTTATACTCTCCTGTATGCAGTTTTTGCCATCCGCTCTGCTAGTGATCATTTCCACCCCCATTACTAAAAGCCACACCCATAACATCTCATTCCACCTCCCCACCCCAAAACAAATGCAAGACTAGCCCGGTCCTGAACTACTCTTGCATTTTGTTCTGGGCTTGATTTACTTTTTTTTTAATTATTATTTTTTAATTTATTTTTTAACCGTCTTTTTTGGTGGTGAGGGGAGGGTGAAGAGGGGAAGAGGAAGGTGGCAGGATGTCTTTGCCATCCCTAGGCTTCCGTAGCACAGTCCCGTCTGTCACGCAGCTGGTGCGGCTGGTGTGGGTAGGTAGGCTGTTGCACTAACGAGGTTGATCCTAACCCCGCTTCCTCGAGCAGCCGGAGCTTCCTCCATCCTGTTTCTGCATCCAAGGGCCATTGGCAATTGCACGGTTCAGGCTTTTCTGTTCCTTCCAGGACAGCTGCCTTTGCAATCCAACTGGCTTCATGTTTTCTCCCTGTTAGCATCGTAGCATCACTCGGATAGCGAGAATTTCAAAGTGCAGCTCCAGCTGGGGGAAGGAAAACAAAATCAGAGTCGTTCAGCACTACTGAAAATTATCCGTTAGCTCTTGCCGATGCCAGCCCCAAGCACCAGGTGATTTTAACACAAACTGTCCGATTCTAGGAGGTCTGCCAAAAAACATTTGATCGGAGAGGGTGTTTGAGCAATCCAGAAGTGGTTATTTTCAGAGAGGCTTGAGGTGTAGCAGCTCAACGTCAGCAGATAGAGAACATGCCCTGCTGTCCACAAAGCAGTGAGCAGGACCATAAAGAGCGTGGGTGGCAGAAATGTTGGACCCAGGTTTCATAAAGAGGTTTTCCTTTCTATCTGCTACCTTCGTCGGACAGAGGAAAAAAACCCAAAGTGTCTATTTTAATCCAAGCCAGCAGTGACTACAGTTTGTTCTGTTGCTTACAGCTACTAATAGGAATAAATCCTATCAACCTGAATTATTTAAAAAAATTTAAAAAATCAATAGCCAATGGTGACCAGTGCAAAGTAGATTAGGGTATTTTTCACTAACTTTGAGGTTTTATTTTATTTCTTTTTTTTTTTTTTTCTTGTAACGCATATTACTTTTCACCATGGAATATACTTTAGCTTCTTAAGATATAAGCTTCCAGCTCTTGTTTTAAACACAGTGAGAACAAATCTTTTCTGTGCAACAGTGATAAGAGAGGTACTTCAGCCCTGAAATTAAGCAACGCAAGGTTTTTGCACCCCGTCATTCTCTTTTTGCTTAATTTTTTTCATTGGTGTATAACATGGAGTGCGTAGCCCTGCTGGAAAGGCTTGTGTCAGCCCTTCCAGGGTAAGCTTTATTCCCTTTTCTCAAGCACAAGACATTTGAACTGTTTTTGAGGAGTTCTTCCTTTAGGAGAATAAGGACTTGAAGTGCGTTCACCTCCCGAGACTCATCCAGGTGCCCATTTCTCATCGCTGTAGGACTGATCAACAGAGCCACTGTCCTCTTCACACCATGAGCCTTGGGAGGATGCTGAGAGTCTTTGAGTGCTTCTGTCCTGTGGTTGCTATTAAAATAGAAATTTTAGCTCTTTAGCCTTACAAGATGATCATGCTTTGCTTTTTTTTCTTTAATGTAAGGCTTAGGGAGAATTTTCAAGGGTGGGAAAACTCTCTATTTGGTGAATCAGTGCAGGTCATTCTTTATAAAGTCTTGTACTAGAAATAGTCTCTGTGTGCATATTTTCTCGTTTCTGAAGGTTTTTATGACTTTTCATCCAAGTGTCACGATGAGGTGAAGGTAGAAGGAATATATAAACACCGGTATTAGTAGACTAGTTCTTGGAAGTCTTAAATATAGGCAATTTAAGTGTTTACAAAGGAGAAAATCAGCTGGACCAGTAAATATTTATACTTTGCTTCTCATGTTTGATGGCATTAAAATAGCTGGGAGGTAGGGCTGCAAGTGAGCCCTGGTCCACTTTTTCTTACTGAAAAAAACTCTTATTAAGAAAATCAATAATTAGTAGCCAGTTTTGATCACTCTTCTCAGGCAGAAAGTAAAACATGCTGAGTCCCTGTAGTATGAATTAGCAGAGGTGGACTGTGCCATGTGTTTGGCACATGCCGTACATTACTAAGCCATCACAACTAGCAACAGGTAGAGGCATTCGGTGGGTGAAAAGCCACCATGGGATCAGTTTCATTTGCTCCATTTAATTATTGGAGCTATTATCAATAGATTTATCTGCTCTCATCATGGAGCTCTGCTGATTACACTGAGAATTAAAGGTTTAAAGACCTAACTCGGCTTCTGGAAGAGGATACCTTGTCATCTTTATTTCTATTTTCCATTTCTTGCATTCATTTTTATTTCTATTTTAACAATCAGTTACTTATTGGAAAACGCTTTTAATGTTTACTGAGCATGTTAAATTCTGATTACTTTCCTCCGTGTGTAACCCAAGTGAGTGGGGAGTGATTTAGTAACCTGAGCTCAGGGCTGGGAATCAGGACCTCCTGTACTCCAGCCAAGCTCTACCACTGATGCCTTCAGCTCCCCAGGGACATCACGGGTTAACCTGTCTCCTTTGCTTTCAGATGGGAGTGACAAATCCAACTCATTAAGGAGGGTTATATTGTGATCGTTATGGGGGGGGAGGGGGCGGGGAAGAAAAAAGCTGAAAACGAAATTGCACTGTGTGTACGTGCAAAGAATTGCTGATCTTTGCCTTGCAGGGAATTTCCCGCGGCCCCCTCGCCGGCAGGACACTAGCTGTGCCTACCTGGCTCTTAACTGCTCTCCAGCCATGAGTCTCCATCCTCTGCTCCCACCAAATATTTGGAACGGCTCTGAGTCCAGCTGCTTTAACCATTTACCTCCACCTTAAAACAGTTTAAAAGCGCCATTGCTGCTTGTTTTAAGTTGGTTTTTGTTCTTTGGTTTTTGTTTTGTTTTGTTTTTTCCCAGGCAGGGTAAAGAATGCCTGCATTCATACACTCGAGTGCTTTTAAAATAACTAGCAGCTTTGGCTGTTTATCTCCCAGCTCTCGAGCAGCACACTTACCCCTGTAGCGATGTTCACTCGTTATATCTCAGTACCTGTCTGTCACTGTCCTGCAGCAAAGCTTTTGACTGTTTTGTGGTTCTTTTTTTTTTTTTTCTTGTGGGTTTATTTTGCATAGAGTGTGACATTTTGGTTTTGTTGTGGTGTTTCTGACTCTTTGTGCCTTTCCTTTTGTGTTTGTTTCTCCCGCCTTTCCTCAGTTTGCAGCGGGGCCTCGACCTGCCCATCACCAGGTACAGTACCCTGCCCCTTCATTATCATCCTAAACTAATTGGCTGGGGGAGGTGGGTGGTTGGAGGTGGTTCACCCACTAACTCAGAACGAAGGCTCGCTTCGGAAACCAGCCCCGTTAGTAGATACTAGCACACGCATAACCCCGCTAACAAGCTGCCTGCAACACAGAGTAACACTTTTAATTCTCAATTGGTGTCACTGCACTCCTTAACCACCCCACTTAACGCTGTTTCCATAGGAAAGGAGAACCTGTAGATATCGTTGCCAGGTATTCGTGAGGTTTGCTTGCCTTTTCAAGTCGCTAGAAACTTTGCCGAATATTTCCCAAACTAGTCGGTGGATTAAATTGCCTGAGCTGAAGATGCCAACGAGAACCGGGTGTTCACATCCCTGAGAAAATCCTACTTTTCAAACTCAGAGCAAGGCAAATGACTTTCCAATTCATACGTTTCTTGTGTGATACGCCTGGTTATCCGTTATCATTACATTGCTTAATGTTGTTTTTACTCACCCTATGAAAGCCARACATTTAGGAATCTTCGTAGTATTCCTGTTGCATGACTTGGACTCTGTAAGAAACCACTTAATTAAGAAGAATGAAAATTAGGAATAGCGCTGGCTCATGGAACTCATCGGCAGCGCTTACTAGGGTGGCAGAAATACCCAGAGGACCTCTTCAGTGTCAGGACAGATGCACAGGTCCCTTCTGTCCTAGTCAAGGTGTCCAAAGTTGTCTTTTCTGTCAACTCCTACACTCATCTTTGCCAAAACCCTTTTCCCCGGGAACTGATTTTGCTGCTTCTTGTAGCTTATGAGGGGACAGAGGTGGTGCTGACGGGTGGAAAAGAGGAGGAAAGGCATGACAAGTGCAGGAAAGCTCTCCCAGATTTGGTTGTTTCCGTGTCACTCTTCCTTCTCTTGGCTTGGAAGGAACAGGTTGTTTCCACCAAGTTAATAGGGGGGGAAAAAAAAAAAAAAAAATCCCATTAACTCTAATGATGTCGGGACAGGGGCTTAAGTCACAGAAGGTTTGTTCCAGGAGAATTATTTTGTTCTTACTTCGCTACTGTTGGTCTGAGCAGTTTAATACTGTAGAGATGAGTACCTTTGGGAAAGTACTCTCTGAGGAGAGCAGGTAAGTGTGTTAAGTGGGCACAGACACCCAAAAAAGCTGATAATCTTTGTTCCTTCCACCTCAGAGAGCAGCATGGAGGCAGGCATCCTTCCAGAGCAAGACAAAAAAAAAGGCTTAAAAAGTAGAATGAGGCATTTGCACTTGTTTGCTCGCAGGCAAATGTCATGTGAGAGAGAGAGAAATTATTTTTGTGCGTGGCAAGGGATTGCATTGACAGGCGGTGGTGGAGGAATGTTTGCAGGATGACTGGGCAACGTGGGGAACGACGGAATTAGTATCTTGTTTAGATACTTTTGTTCTTGACCTTAACTTCAGGTCTGTGTTTATATTACGCAATGCCGAAAATGCATCGCTGCTCAGAAACTCATCAGTTCTTTCATAGGCCGTTACTAAGGCGAATTATTTATTCAGTGTGAGCCATTTAATATTCTCATAAAAATTACTGAACTCACTGCGAGCAGATTTTGGACCACGAGTCTTGAGGCAGTGCAGCCTTGGAGGAAACGATTTCAGTGCTTGGTGGCTTTACTGGTATGACTCTACCACCAATCTGTCATAACTTGATTTAAAACTTTCTTTTGGACCCAGTTATGACCCTGCCTGCAGGTTAAAACCTGTAATTTCCAAGAGTTTCCCTGATTTTATCACTACATGTTTAACTGTGTTGCAGTTAGATTTTTTGACACTGTTACATTTGAAGTCTGCTTATAATTATCTGAGAGAAGCTGTCACCGTTAGAAAAACATTTCAGGCTTTATTCCCAGTTATATCTGTCATGCGCTGGAGCAGGACAGGCACAGAGAAACCTGGGCTATAGATGAGCTGTTTGTTTCTTTTAATCCAAAACTCAGTCTCTGCCCGTGGTGCAGATCGGGGATGGAGAGAGAGATTTTTGCCACCAACCTGTGCAGGAGGGTCACAGCTGTTGAAGCAAATTCATCCCAAACCCCAGACTTAGAGGATTCTTGAGACGAACATGAATTATTATTCTCATGTGGGAAACCTTTAACATGCTAGAATAGTTAAATTGTGTAACATAAGCAACAGGCTTCGGGATTTTGTAACCTAAAAAGTACTAAATAAGTAAATCGACCGTAGTGGTGTTAGTACTTGTTGCAACAACATAATGTGCTCTTCTAAGAAAGCGGCAGCAAGATGAGGTTTGCAACGATTCCTGTGTCAATCCCAGTGCGATTTTATTAACATATGCCTCGTATTGATTCTGTGTCTTTTTCAGTCAAATAATGGATTGTTCTTTAATGTTACTTCCTGTAATTATTAGATCTTTAAAGTACTCAAATTAGCATGATTTAAGCACCTGAAGCTGACTGGCAACTTTATAAGCAATTTTTTTTCGGATGGGAATGCCTGCCCTGCTGGGTGATAGTCAGTTGATGCTATAGAAAGTGTAATCAAACTCTGTATAAGAGAAAATACTAGAATGAGATTTAGGATGCTATACTAATAGTGGCTGAAGTCAAATGAAAATAGCTGCAGTGGTTCTGATTAAAAGTTCAATGTGTATCAGTAATCCTTGATTCCAGTAACACGTCAACCCAAGAAACCGCTGAAAAGTCTCACTTTATAGGAGAAAGAAAATGGCCCCTACAAAGCGTTTTGTGGCAGTATTTTTAAATATACTGTCAACTTGTGTTTTTCTTGAAATGCTGTAGTGGACTTAGCTACTACCCTGCCTGGCTTGCTGTTCTGCTTCCCACTTTGTGCATGGAGCATCCCTTTTTTTTCTTTCTAAGAGGCTCTTGAGTCACTTTATTGCTTCTGATCCTCATGAAACACAATTGAAAATAGCAGTTTTCTTCTAATCTGAAGTCCAAAATGTAGAATAACCCTTAATTTAAGAAGTGACTTCAGGAGCATATGGGTTATTTTAAAATGGATGCTCAGAAGAGGCCAGTGTAATTAAAAACAGAAATAAGAACAAGTATAAACTGAAATGTCATAGTTCCCTTTCTGACTTATAATTGTATTTGAGATTAGTTTACTGGTTATGGCAGACTAATTTAGTTTGAGGTTGCTGTTGTAGTTTGTTCCAGTTTTAGCTTGGGGTTACTCGAGTTCTTTTGGGTATAGCTTATACAACAGAAAGCTGGGTTTGGCCGTGTACTGTTGTTAAAAAGCTTTGTGATTTGGAGAGGTCAGGAATTTACTCCCTGAGCTGACTCAAGACTACCCATTTTGTAGCTTTTTGGAGTATCTCGAGTTAGAAAGCAGTCAGAAACGGCTGCCATAGTCATTTCTCGGTCTTCATCCACGAGCGTGGAAAGGAGCTACCAGCTTTAAATCCCATGGTTGACACAAAAAGGGTTTTTTCCCCCCCATTTTGTCATTTAGTAAATAATGAAACTGGGAAAGTCTGAGGGAAACAAGTCTTGTGTTGTGCCCCAAGGGCTGCTACTAGGTTGCTGGTGGCCACTGGGGAAGCAAGATGTGGACCTGCGGGCTTTCTGCTGCAGCTCCTGCTTCTGGCACCAGATCTTTATGTCTCAAGGCTGCAGCTCCTCAGCCGAGCCCTGGTGCCTGTGTTGAAGTTTGAAAGATCAAATATAATGTGCCAACTTTCATCTGCAAGTAGATGTGGTTCCTGCCATGTTGCCCGTGCAGACACCTCCTCCTCCCTCTTCCAGGTTATCCCACCAGCCTTCTTGGTGGGACCAAAAAAGACTTAAAAATTAATGACAGGGCTCTCTCAGGGTATGAGAAGCTTAACTGAAGCAGAGAGCTTGAGTGTGCAATTTGATTTGATAGCGTTGATGACAACTTGTTGAACTTTCCTTTTGCTTCCTTTCTCTGCAACCTTCTGCAGGGCTTTGTGGACCCATCACAACTGTCAGCCTTGACCTGATCTAGATAGACGGGTGTCTATGCACATTGTGTTCGATGGGCAAAGCTTAGCATAGATTTGTTTTCAGTGCTCTTACCACAAGTTCATTTTTCAGTGAAGCTTTTAGAGTACAGAGGGAGTGCTCCACAGACCTTTCACTGGAAGTGATGGCTTAGAAATACAGAGTAAATAGAAAATCAATTAAAATGCAGTGGTGGTTTATCAGAAGGAGGTTGGTGCTCTCTGATCATTGATTTTTCTAGATTACAGCCTCTTATCTGGCTGGCCTTCAACAGACTTTTGACACAGGGTCATGTGGGAAGAAAATTAAGCAGGAGGAGATGATGGTGATGAAGGATATCGGGACGTGTATATATAAGGAGTGACTAAGAAGTAAATGGCAGGGTAGTGCAGAGAGGGGTAGGCAGGAGGTTAGTAGTGGATTTCCTTAATATTAGTGTCAATTACTCTGGCACAAATAGCAGGTACGTGTCTGCAGCAAACTTAATGAGTACAAAGCTAGAAAATGTGGTTGGCACAAGGATGCTGTGCAAGGAGGACTGGCGTGATGGAAGCAAGGCATAATCCAGCATTGCAAGGTGGAAGCCCTTATACTTCAGTGCCAAGGAGAAGTTTTTATTCTATAAAGTGGGAGCTCATCAGCTGAAACCACCTGTGCAATGCAATCTTTAGATAAACCACAGAAGTTATTTCCAGTTGAGATAGGGAGTTATTACTGCTGTATTGGGAAGTACTGGGGAAATGCTGTCTAAAGCCTGTGTGCAATTCTGCTTTTTTATTTTCCAGAAAGACTTCCTTGAGCAGGTAGATGAAGGGCTGCTGAGATCATGAGATCTTATTAAGTGAGCAGGCTAAAAGAGTTGAGCTTGAGGCAGCCGATAAAAGCAGTGTCTGAGAGGGCTTTACTTGTGCTTTTCTGTAGGTATATCGGGGAGCAACCCTAGGAAGGAAAAAGTTAAAGACCATATTGCCCAGTATTACTGACTCCAAGAAATCCCTCCCTAAGAGAGTTGGACAGATAAGGGATGGGACTGTGACTTGAGGACCATGGCTCAGGTCCTCACTGATTGCTGAACAACTGCGTAGCAAGTTTCACGCTAATTTGACCATCATTAGACATAGCAGGACTTAATGTTAATTTTTGAAGGAAGTAGTCAAGGAGGGGTTGATGTAATGCAGGCTTTCTATCAGAAGCCTTGCTGTGGCCCAGGGTACCTTCATTCTGGTCCTGAGTGGGTCCTGTATGTTCTCCACTCCAAATCCTGCACTATTAGAAGAAATGGACACAAAGTACCTCAGATTTTAATCTCCTGGTGTTCTCCCATGAGACATCATTAGCGTTACTTGAAAATGTTGTCTGTGCAGGCATCTGTTTGACCTTGCAAGGCAAATTTTTTAGCAAATCAAGTCAGAAGAGTGAAACATTTCTGAGAATGACTTTGAATATTACTAGCTTAGCTTTGGAGGGACAGGAACAAGGATGGAGCATAAAACAGTTTGCCAGCCAGATGATACTTGCTTTGGACAGTAAAACCCACATACAAATCAGATGCACAGTGCTCTGATGATACCTGATTTCCTTGAGAATTTTAGTGTTACTTACGGAAGTGGAGTAGCTAAAAGTAATTCAAACTTTGCCAGAGAGATCTCTGGTTGGCCCTTCCAAAAGCTTCTGATGATCTTGTTGTTTGGAATAATGGATCTGCTTTTCTTCTTGCTGTGTCCATCTTCCTTTTAGTAATTAAATCCTCCTCCTTTTTTTCTTCATCTCTGGATTTGAGCTACCTCTGCGATGGTGTGGGCAGTATAGAGTGTATTTGAGAGGCTGGGTTTTTTAAACCTAGAGTTTCCTCATCAGAGGTTCTCCTCCTGCTGTAGAAGAGCTTAGCACTACCGTGGTGGTGTTCAATGCTTGATGGAAGAGCAAGCCTGTGCAACACACCTCCCGTTTTGGTGCACAGAGCGTGCTTTCCTTCCTTCTGCTACGGCAGGAAAGAGAGCTGGCTTGTGTTTCATGAAATGGAGTTTCTTGGGCACCAGTTGCCAGCGATGGAAATGAAAAGCTATCCGTAAACCAGGAGTTTCCATCGCCGTAAGTTTTTCCTCAATGGTTTCAGTGATGTTATTAGCAGGTTACGTGGGTGCAGCAGAAACTTGAGGAGCAGGGTTCATGTCCGTGACTCACACCGGTGGAAGGCTCCTGTTTTCTGCGGTGAAGGCTTTTCCGTGCTGCCCTGTGGATGTAGTTACTGTCAGTAGAGAGGCAGGTCTCGCTTCAACCTCCAGCCCATTTTCACTCTGCATAAATACAGAATCGTGGTGACTGTTGACTTTCCCTTGCCCCCAACTTTGGGGAGACTTCTGCTGTAACCTCTAACAGGTTAGAAATAGTCATTATCCAGCAATTTGCAGTGAAAGAAGAAAGGACTTTTGCACTTTTTGGTGTCTTTGGATATTGAAAAATTGCAAACTCTAGTTATTGTCACCATAAATTCAGCATGTGCCCTTGTTTCATGCGACACTCGTGTAGTTCCCCTGCATCTAGACAGCCACACAATTTTTATTAACACAGGAGCATGCCAGAGTGTTGCTCTACTGGTTTTCTTTCTGAACCCTCGCTACCAGACTTTTCTCCCCAAACAGTTGCCTTCTCCTCATTCAGGTCACACTGTACAGTGTGCCGGTGACAATTCTTCAGGCAGATTCACAGGGCTGGACGTAAAAGCATTGCGCTCATCTTAATGGTATCTGGATTTCTGAGATGGGGAGTCATCCGTAGCTTTCCTGGAGAAATGATTTGGTATGGGAACAGCGTAGGTGTCATAAAGTCTTCACCAGAATGACCATTTTAAGTTCATCATCGTGTCAAGTGTAGAGGCATCACAGCTTCCTTTCCTACTCCATTCTCCAAATGCCGAGGCAGATAAGCCCAGCTCATTCTTTCATTCCTTAGTGGTTACCACTCTCTTTTCTTCTCACCACTTATGATGTAGTTACTCACAGACTATTTGCATTGATGCACTTCATCAGTCAGCAGTCTTTGGTGTGATGTATGATGACCTAATTATTATTATTTTTTTGCTTAACAAATAAATATGTGGCATTTCTTATCCTTCCAGTCTTGGTGCAGAAGTGGAGACCAAATCCATGATTTCAGCAAGGGTTTCTGCTTTATCTACTATCTCTGTATCACTGAAAGAGACCAGAAAGGAAAAATGTTTAATGTTTTAGGAAGAGAGTAAACATAAAGTCTTTCTGTAGTATCATATTTCCCGCAGTTAATCACGGTTTGGGTTTTTTTTTTCT
>JAYKAV010003005.1:343835-411206 GCA_035582835.1 Phoebastria nigripes | reverse complement strand
TTTTTTTTTAACTTTTATACTTCCATATAAAACTTTTCTAGATGAGTTTCTGACCCCTGCCTTGGGATTCTGGTAGAAGAGTCCTTGGTACCAGTTCAGTGTCTTTTTCTTGCTGTTTCTGTAAGAGATTAGTCAAAGCAGGATAGAAAGATGAATGGAATTGTGTGCAATTAGGGTGCATGTTATATCCTATTCCTTCCTATTGATCTGTAAGCTGTTCCATTGGCTTTCTTTCTGTTTCCTGCTGCTTTCTTGCTTCGTTATTGAAGGGAGGATTCAGACCTATACAGGTAATTTTAACTCCTGGTTCTGCATGGCATAAGTGTCTCTATCACTTGTATCATTACTCCGTTAGTGAATGCATTAATGTCTGATGCATATCTTACCGACTGAGTTTCAAGATTGCAAAGACTCCAGAGCAAGGTCTTCCAGTGCCATGAATGCTCCATACCGTGGATGCTGATACCTTTCCCAGTGCGTAAGGGTTGAGAACGGAGCGTGTACCAACGGGTTGCTTGGTTTCCTGGACCTGGTCCATCTGCGTGGGGCATCACTTCATGCAAACGTGGTAGAAGAGTTTGGTGCCACCCTGGAAGAGGTTGCCACCTTTCTGAAAACGGAGGGCAAGACAAGTCACCCGGCTCAATTTGTGTAAAGGATAGGCATGAGGCACCTCTGGCCTTTGTAAAAATCTGGCTTTTTAGCTGTTCTGGAGATAAATTGGAACAGTTRCCTTGATCTTTTATTTCCCTAGCATATTTATAAAGGTGGCTTTTTTGGTAGTCAACCCACCTTATAAAAGATACATTTGACAAAAATCATTTTTCTAACATTCGCTCTGAAAGTTGAGCTGTATAATTCAGTAGATACAAACTAATAATTATTGGAGTTTAAAGTTTCTTGCCTTTTCCTACCTTGTAAAATAGAAGGCTATAGCATGATTTTGCTATTTACAGATAAACAGAAATTGTCCTGCAGTTTTCTGAATGCATGGCAACCCTTTGGAAGTAGTATTATAATTATAATATTGTAATGATATTTCAAATTTTTTCCCAGAAGGTCTGACCAGTTCTTTGTTTTCTCTCCTCTCTCCTTCCTCTCTCCCATCCCTGCCCTAGTTTTTTCAGAGGCCTCAGATACAGCCTCCAAGAGCTACCATCCAGAACAGCAGCCCTTCCATCCGTCCTGGTGCGCAAACACCGACTGCGGTGTATCAAACCAACCAACACATCATGATGGTTAATCATCTGCCAATGCCCTACCCGATGCCTCAGGGCCCCCAGTACTGTATACCACAGGTAAAAATACGTTGTCCAGCCACCTAAGGAACTGCAAAGCAACGTTTGCTCCATCTGGATTTTCTCAAGACCTGCCGCAGAGTTGGGAGGGAGGGGAAATTAAGCTGGTAGTTGCGTATTTAGCCTCTGTCCTTTTTCTGTATGAAGTATTTGTTCTTCTGTGCATGGAGGCAGCAAGAATAAATTGCCTTTCTAGTTTTTGAGGTCCCCCTCAAACACAGCGTGAGACTAAGCTCTTGGAAAATGTTTAGTGCTATAAATGTATCTAAATTGACTTAATAGCTCTACAATTACTCTAAAACCTTGGGCCTCATAAAAACACAGTATTGCTGAAATCAGGGGAGTGACTGCTTTCTACTTCAGCTCTCATGTCCTCCCTGTCTTATCTTTAGATGATATAGCTTATCTCTCTTTTTATTTTGTCAGTAACATTTCTGAATCTGTAATTAATCTGTTTAATGATCAGATCCCTATTAATTTGGGGGGGCTCGATTACAGGTTCTGTATGCAACGGCATGAAGTTGCCCAACTCCTTGTAAACTGATGGTTATTTTTTTCCCTTCTAGTATCGTCACAGTGGCCCTCCGTACGTCGGGCCCCCGCAGCAGTATCCTGTTCAGCCACCAGGACCAGGACCCTTTTATCCAGGACCAGGTCCTGGAGAATTCCCCAATGCCTATGGTAAGTTCTGCTTGGAGATTTCTTAAAAAGTGTTTTCTGGGTGTGTTTTTCTGTTGTCAAGCTGAAGATTTATAATAGCGAAATGGATTAGCATTTGTTTGAACTTCAAATAGCTGCTCGATTTGGTGGTGTCACAGCCCTTATTATTCACTCCTGAAAAATTCACAATAACAGAGTATTGTTTGTATGAGTGCTTAAGGAAAGGCTGCAACTCGCAGAGCTACCCATAATCACATGTGAACAAGAATAGTGGCTATTTGTTATTCCCTGCTTGATCGTTATTATTTATTAAGGTGTTGTGAATACATCTGGCAGTCCTGGTTTCCATTGAGCTGTGCCCTGAATATGTTCACAGCAATACAGCAGTTAACATTTCTTACCCCTGCATTCCTTGTTCGGCATTTAGTGAGGGAAAAGAACAAGCCATGTGGTTTGATTCACCAATCTTATGCTGCAAAGATCAAGTTAGTCCAGTTGAAGAGTTTGTAACCCAGGCACAGGCTGAAATTTGTGCTTTTAATGGGCAGCTCCTGGTCTTGCCTTTTCTCAAGCAAAAGCGTTGGGAGATTACCCAACATCATTGTGTGTGCTGTGGTTGTTTGGCACACTATATTCAGTATATTTGATTGACTCCTCCAGGTATTGAGCTTCAAAGCTGCACCTAAAAATTCAGAGGCTGCATATCCAGTGCTGGGCATCCCTCTTGTCTGCATCTCACCGGTCCTTCACTCCTCCAGGACCTCACAACTGCCTCTCATTTGGGTCCCAGTTTGCAGATCCCATGTCCTTCAGTGTCCCATGATGCCTCTTCTCTTGGCAATCACCTTTTATGTATAAGTAATTAAGTCCTTTCTTAATAATTTCTAGTGTGTTGCCATGTACAATATGTATCATATTTTCATCACAGTCCCCTATAAGGTTTTCTGTGGGATCTGTGTTTTGATGTTTAAAACAAATCAGCTCCTGCAAGCTGTATTTGAATGAGATGCAGAATTAGGTATCTTGCAGTCGTGTATATCACTACTTTTTTTTTTTTATTTACYTTCCCTTGCTCATTTATGGGAACACTTGAAAAATCCACCAGGATGATTCTAGTCATCACCCTGTTGTATGGGGTTTTTTTTAAAGGGTTTTCACCTCTCGATGTCAAATTTGAGGTATTTTGTTCAGTCTGATTGCTACCTGCCCACGCGCATTCTGTAATCTGTTGGGGGCAGAGATACTATCAACTTTCCATGCGGCTTTAGCTGTTGGTATTTCAGAGCATTAGAAATCAATGATTACCTTCCGGGCTGAACAATGACAACCCTGTACTGTTGGCAGAATTGCGTGTTTGCTCTTCACAAATACAGATGCCTTTTAAAGGGGAGAAAAGCCCCAGTTGCTTCCCTATTTATCATTTTAAAAGGTCTGGACTCTTTTTTTTTTCTTTTTTTTTTTTTCTTCTTTCTTTCTTCTTCTTTCTTCCTTTTTTTTTTTTTTTTTTTTTTTTTTTTTTTTTTGCTGATTTTATGACTTGGCTGTCTGGTGTAGGATAGTACATCAGGGGAGACACCCTTCGAGGTTCTTTGCGATGCCTTCAAACCTGATTATGCAATTTCTGAATAAAAGGAGAGAGCGCAATTACAAGGCAGCTAGTTCCTCTTTGCTTNCTTTCTTCCTTTTTTTTTTTTTTTTTTAATTTATTTAGTGTATATAGAGCTAGTGGGCCTACTTTGAAAGGTTGCCATGAAGCCTTCAAACCTGATTATGCAATTTCTGAATAAAAGGAGAGAGCGCAATTACAAGGCAGCTAGTTCCTCTTTGCTTATCCTAGAAAAAATAAAGAGAAGAAATATTGCAATGGCTCTTTAAATCTGATCCTCTGAATGAGGAAATTACCCAGTATTTCTCATATTTTCTGCCGTTACAGGTCTGCTTTCTTACTTTCTGCTCACTTAGTGCTGTTTGTCTGTCTTCACTTCTGTAATTTGGAAAAGGTTCCCTTCCGGTTCCTTTCCACTCCTGAAAGTGCCTTGCACAGAGGCTTGTAATCTTTCCGTCCCAGCTTGTTTTCAGTTTTCTCCGTCTGCAGAGCATCAGTGGGCGAAGCTGGAGCCCTCTGTCACGCAGAGCCTTTTCCAGGCAGACAAGGTTTAGCCAAGGAGGAAGGTGACTGCGGGTTTGCCTGTACTCATCCACCTTTCCCTCCTGTTGCTTCATTGCTATTTATATAGGGACTGGAAATGTTCAGTCTCTCACCAGGCGCGGCTCATGGCATTGGGAGACAACTAAATTTACAATACAGGCGTGGATAATGCTTCTGGCAGTGGCCTTTCCCATAAACCTCAGGACTTCATAGCCAGTGTGGCTGCTAGACATCAAAATCATCGCAGTTTGGCAGGCTGTTAAGAAGGTGATAAGGGAAAATACTGCAGAAGACAAAACTTGTGAAGATGGACAGCGCATTTTTTTTAACTGTCTCAGTTCTGCAATTTATCGTTCTTTTTCATATCAGTGAGTTTCCGTGCTACATTGGGAAAGACCTTGAAATGGTGAATGGAAAAGAGGGAGAATAAAACTTGGGTGCCACTGAACTGGAAAGGGCGCAGAGCAAAGACCGTTGCACTGAAAAATGCATTTGGCTTGTTGCCACAGAAGCTATATTTCTTCCCAGAAGTTACTCTTGCTTTTCGGGATTTGCTTTTTTTTAAAGTATTTTTCATAAAGGAAGAGTCCTTCCTTGAGTAGCTTGCTCTGGCAGGGATCACGTTACAGGCTGATTAGATCTGGTTTCTAGGAGACTAAAACTCAAGATAATGACCACATTGCAGGGCTCCCAGGCTTGCTCCTGTCCTCTCATGTTATCCAAACTCATGTTGTACACCTGGCCAGCTTGGCCAGAGCATTAGTCAGAAGAGTTTGAGGCTTCATCACTCTTTTTAAGGAGAGAGGCAGGTGGGTTCTCTCTTCCCAAGCCATGGGGATGCTGACGGAGACTTTTGTGCCCTGAGGCAGTCACGCTGCCTACCATGAAGTTCAAAATGAAAAGTTTATTGAGTCATTTAGGCCACCTTAATTGCAGCATCCGAGAGTGAATATAGCAGGCTGAGTTTTTAGCAGCTTGATGGTGGTGCCGTGCAATGCTCTCGGCTTTCAGCTACCTGCCTGCTGTTTCAGCAGAGAAAAGTTCTTGTTCTGGGCATGCAGACAGAGATCCTGCTCTGAGCTTTTGCTTTCCAGTTCTCAGTTTGAGGAATGCATCCTTTGAAGTTGCAAATCAGATTGTGCTGGGCTGGCTTCGTTTGCTTTCTTGGATTTCACCGTTTGCTTGAGATAGTAATAACCTCCCGTTTTGGTTACAGACACACAATACAGATTTTCATTTCCATTTAAAGGTTAGTTCAGCTGAAGAATAAATCAGATTGCTCCAGACGCAAGTGCAAGCAGGCAGTCCATCGAGCATCCATGCTTAGAAGAGGAAAAAAAAAAAAAGCAACACCATCTTACAAGTTCACCTGATATCTGATCCACAGAGAGAAGACAGCTCTACTATGCCACCTTTATTGACTCTGGCATGTCTTTTAAGCACTCAGACATTTTGAGCCAGTCTTATTCCATAAAGAAAAACATAATGAAACTATAGTGGATCTTATGAATGTAATCAACAACGCGGTGTAATTTTGCAATAATAACCGTGGTCGTGCTTTTTTTGTGTTGCAGCATGAGAACAACATTGCTTGTAATTAAATTTTCTAGCTATGCTTCAAAATAGGTTGCAGTTGACCTTGCAAATTCTTTGTAATGGTTTGACTGAATTTCTCTACAAAGGCAAAAAAAACCAAACAACAAACCCACCTGTTTGTCAGTCAAAGGAGTCCAAGGATGGACCACATTTCTTTTCATGCCTTGGTGATTTCAACAGCCTCTCAGAAATGGATGCATGGGATCATTTTTTTTCTGTTCATGGAGGAAAAAAATGAAGTGGTGACTTAACCGCTTGTCTTGATGGAGAAACAGCTTCTGTTTTAGTGGAAGTGGGAAGAGCAGAACACAGACCAGTGACCAGCTGGATGTTAGAAGTTCTGATTTTTGAAGGGAGGGAGGAGTAGGTGGCCAATTTTACCTCTTGTGCTTGGTTTTGTTTCATTAACAAATGAACTGAATTTTTCACTCTTGTTTCTGTCKTCTTGTCCTCTCCCAGGAACACCTTTCTACCCAAGTCAGCCAGTGTATCAGTCAGCACCCATCATAGTGCCTACACAGCAGCAGCAGCCTCCACCAGCTAAAAGAGAGAAAAAAACGGTAAGTGATCATCATTAACTGATACATCCCTTCTGAGAATTGTCCTGGTTCTAAGGTTGAAAGAAATTTAATAAAGATCTTAAGCTTAAAACTGAGCTTTATCTTCACAGAGAGGCTAAGTCTTACCTTTCACGCCTAAGTGTAATTAAACATTGCACAATGCTGCGCTGTTTGTCTTATTTTCAATTTTCTGTGGGGACTTTCTGCTCTGAGTTTGTGACATCTCAGCCAGTCAAAAAGGAAAATATTTTTGCCGGTTTTGTAACAAAACATAAATGAAAGCAGCATTGTCTCCCCAAGCCTGGGTTCCTCAGCTGCCTGCGCTGCTGCTTAGAGTTTTACCAAAGAGCCAGGTGGAAATGAACAAACTCAGATCAATTTGGGAGAATGTTAGGAGTTGGTTCAAATTGGCAAAAAAGAAATGGTTTAATATTATGCCTTGGAAAAGGTAGAAAAACAGTAAGTTGTGGACATATTTGCAGGCTTGAAAGAGCCTAAACACATGACATTATGAAAGCGGGTAGAGGTTTGGAGACCACATTTCCCCTCTTCCTAAGTCACTGGTGAGAATTTGAGAGAGACAGTTTAATGGAGTTTAAACCTGTTTGCAGGCGGATGATGGTAGGGAATAGTAAAGGCACACCAGGTGAATGTAACGTTTAAACAGAAGTAGTTAGGGGTGGACTTGAACTTGTGAATGAATCGTTTCTAAACTGTTGAAAAGGAAATTACTTTATATCACTATGTGTGTTAGAGTGGTTTGAAAACATTAAAAGAACTGTTTCCTGGGAAAAAAGATATGGGACTTGTACGTGTCTCAAAATGCAGAATATTTGTATCTTTTGATTTTTGAAGGTGATCTGAGTTGACACTTGATTTGGGAAACTGGAAAAGCTGAACAATGTGTTAGCTGGGCTTGCAAGAAAGGCCTTTTTTGTAGCTGCTGTCAGCAAAGGGTGATGCAACTCTTTTGCCACCTCTTCACCATCCTCTTCAGTCCTGAGGAGTCTCTTTTCAGCATCCAAAACGTGACATGGCCGGATCATTGATGCCATTTGAAATGCAAAGGTGTTCAGAAACACTCAACTGTGGTTAAGGCAGTTTCATGCCAACGAAGCTAAGTTCTTGGAAGCGGAAAAGCAGAAGCTTTTTTAAATGCCTGAGATGCTTTTCTCTGGGTGCACTATTTCAATTTGCTAATGTGTTGCAACTGAAGAGAGAAATTAAAGAAAAATTAAACGTATATATGTACACACACCCGCATGCACCATTAGTTGAGTATTCGAGTACTACAAGCTTTCAGTCAGGGAAAGCGTGTTTTGATGCCATTGACTACTTGTCAGGAGGAGGAGAGGGTAGGAATTCATGCCAACTCTTAAGTCCTTGTTGCTGTGGTTAATTAAATGTTTTAGCAGAAAAACTCCATCAAAAACAAGAGAAGACCTCATCTTGTCAACAACCTAAGTACCATGTGTATATTCATTTGTCTTCATAACCCAAAGAGTCAAGAAGACATCACACGATACTGAAGTTGATAAATCACAAAACCCTTCTGCAGCTAATGACTTTATATGTTGCTGATTGAAAAAAGCACAGTGGTTTCCAGTGACACCCCTGCCCTTGGAAGGATTATGTCTCTGGGTTTGCTTACGGTTGTGCTCAGCACAACGGGGACTTCTGCRTGCAATTTATGGAGCGAGTTCAGCCAAGAGTTTTTTGGGAAGGTGGACAGAMAAATGATAGCACTGTCTTTGGGTTTATGGAAATATTCAGTTCTTATATTGAAGATTAAATACTCTGTTCCACATTAACCCAGACAGCTTTGCTGTTCTCCATATTCAGTGAGATAGATTGGCTCAAGTGTCAGTTGAGGATTCAAATGAGTGTGTTCTCAAGCGGTTTATTTTGGAACATATTTTTCCTTCCCATTTTGGGGCTGTGAAGAGACTCAAAAAACATACCTGTTTCCTAAATGCTGATGAGTTTCATAGGACTTTAGTTTGTTCTTTCCCTTTCTTTCCCTTGTTCTTTCCCTTTCTTTCCCTTGTTCTTTCCCTTTCTTTCCCTTGTTCTTTCCCTTTCTTTCCCTTGTTCTTTCCCCCTTCAGTCAAACCCTGACTTTAGGTTTCCCTTTCCTCCACTCAGTATTTTTTTGTCTGATTCCCTCTGTTTTGTTGGTATGACTTTTCTCAGTGTGGAAGGGAGAAACAAAAAGAGCTGATTTGCTTTCCCCCTTTACCAGCAGCTGGGTTGGCAAGGTCACTGAATTTCATATCAGGGTAAAACATGGCCTTTTTTTTATTCTTGCACTTTCCACTAACTAGCAAGGTAGTTCTGTAGCTAAACTGTCTGCTAAATTTTCTAAGTTGCAGTAAACTTATTTTCCAGAAGTAGAGAACATATTCTGAATTACAGGGTCATGCACTGGGGTGCATGTATTTAGACGTAACTGGTGTGGTTGATGAGCATTTTGATTAAATTAGGTTTCAAGATTAAGGGATGACATACCATGCATTTCAAGTTACCGAAACAAACCACATTCCAGCGTTCCTGCAGAGCATCAGCTCAACCCAGAGCATCTCCTATCAAGTGTAATGGAATTATGTCCTGTCCATGCTCTCCTCTCCATAAACCCCAAGGACAGCGAGTAATGGGAAGACTTTGTTTGAATTATTTCTTTGTTCAATACCGTAGATCCGAATCCGGGATCCAAACCAGGGGGGCAAAGATATAACAGAAGAAATAATGTCTGGAGGGGGCAGCAGGAACCCAACGCCTCCCATCGTGAGACCCACTTCCACACCTACTCCACCTCAGGTAATAAAGTGGCCGCGTAGCCTTCTCCCAGTGATGCCTGCTTTGCTTTGCTGTTTGTTAGAGCCAATTCCTGTATCTTCCATCCACACCACCGACTGCCTCAGAAACCTGGATGGTCCTAAATTGTCCATGTTCTTCAAGGATTTTTTTTTTTTTCTCCAAGTTTGGTCATTTTTACCAGCCTGTAGCTTGTAAAATGTGGAGCTGCAACGCTCCACCCCTGGTTTTGTATCAGCAGTAGATTTTAGAGCTCGTAAAGACTTTCAGTGTTAAAGGAGGAGCCAATATATCTGTGAGAAACGTGGTGTTTCCATTAGCGTCTTGTGCACCTGAAGAAAGTCCGTATCATGCACGTGATTGATTATATATCTTCCATTGCATTACTGTCCATACTAATGTCTTTCTGCTTCAGTAGTGTTGTTTTAGAGTAACCAGAATGACTGTAGCTCAAGAATTTTATCACAGRGCTTCCAGATTTGGTCTCTGCGTGTTCAACCTTAAAAAATGCATTTTTCTGATGTAGGAAAAAGCATAAATATCAAAACTGACATTTTCCATAGCTCATAAATATCTTCAAAAATCCTTGTCGCACGTCTTTGAGTTTCTGACCCCTTCTAAGCCTCTGTATCCCGCTTCACCTGAGAAGTCCACATGTAATGTCTGGAAATTAAACTGATTGGAAATCCAGGTCTGTTCTAGTCCTTTTTGACCCAGGGCCAAAAGAGCACACTCAGACTTGCAGACCAGCAGTCCTGATGTGAACGTAAGTCCACCATGACGTGAACCGCTGGGGCTGGAAGTGGCTGCATTATCTAATTAGAAAATGGTTTCTCTCCTCTGACCAACTCTTCCCCACATGCAGCAGGCGGAGGTGATGCCTCCTTGATCTCCCCATAGCATTGGAGGTGGAGAGGAGGCACGTGGCAGCTCCTGCCCTCTTCCCAGGTGCCGGCTTGGTGTGGCTGCTGTTTGCTTCATACATCATCTTAGTTCTCCCTCTCTTTTGGGAGAGATGGTGCTAAGCCACAGGCTGCTAAACTTAAAAGGTTTTGAACAATTGGAAAAGAAACTCTATGGTTTGGCACAAACCTTGGAAGTTGGCCGTGTTTTATTGGAGGTTATTGTCCGCTGCTCAGGGGCCTGATAAGAAGACAGTATTGGGAAGGTTCTTGGAGTGATGGGTGGGCTTTAGATCGGAGCCTGGCTGAGGCTGGGGAGCAATTTCTTCTTCTAAGTTCTTCCCTGTTTAATGTCAGAGACTAGTTTTTTCTAGCTTTTAGGTGAAACAGCCTTTCCTGAGCTGAAACCTTACTTTCCCCTCTGCATCTGGATAGTTTTTCTGCTGACTGTCCTGTGCTGAGGCAAAAGCACAAGCTTGCCTTGAGACTCCCGTTGCGCTGGAGTGGGAGCTTGAGGTTACAGCTGAGCCAGTAGAAGTATAACTGGGATCACTGAGATGAAATAAGAGCCTGGCCTGCAGATCTCCCCTCCGTTGAGACCGACAGGATAGTGATGGCTTTTGGCCATTCCCCTAATTCAATCAAATCCTCTTGTTGCATAAAGGCATCACAGTTTGCTTTGGTCACCTGCTTTCTCCTCCTGGTCTCCACCATGGGCAGGCAGCAGTAAGGCACCATGCTCGAGCAATTCCCAGCTAGCCATGTTTTTGCAACAAGGTCTGCAATGCTTGACTGGAAAAAGCTGTTTTTCTGCCAGAGTGTGGTCTGATGATTAGCAACTACAGCTGGAAGGGGAGAAGAGCTGAGAGCTGGTTACGTATAGAATCAATTAAACTTCTTCCTGAGCATTTTCCATGAGAGAAGATACTAATGATGTAAAACGTTGGAGTGTTGGTGAGATCTTCTTCCCGTTACTTCATGCTAAATGACTTTCCCCATTAGAAGAATTGAAAACAGCCAGGTTTTCAGATTGTGTTTATGCATGGTACAGCTAATCCAGGCACTTACTGGATCATTTTTGCATTCTGAAATCTATTTTAAGATACTACAATTAAGTTAAACAGGACGAAATAAATGTTTTTCAAGAGGAGGTTAATAAGCATGAATTTTTATCAGCTGTAATTTATAGGCAGAGCACAGCAGTGATGTCCAATCATCTACTCTAAGTAAGGTATGCAAATACTTCATTGTTTAATATCCAGGCTTCGTTTTGATTAGGTACTTGGAACCACTTTTGTTAATCATAGAGAGCTCTGAAATAGAGCTCACCAGAAAAAGTTCATTAATGTAACATAACTGAAAATTTAAGCCCCCTTAAGCCAGGAAATTCAAAGTTATTGTCCCAATAGCATCTCTAATTCATTTCTTTGGAGCAAGTGTAGTATCTTGGATGAAACCAGATGATACCTTAATAACTATGCTCAGTGGCTGAATTCCAGTAGTGGTGGATGTTATAATTTTAAACAGTCTAAAAATCAGTAAACTTTAAACATTCAGCCATAACTTTGCTTGAAACGTGCTAGGGCTTTTTTGTATTCCCTTTCCCCAGCTGATAAAAGCTGTGAACAGTCAGTGTGAGCTTCATATGAAAATACCTGCCTATTGAAATGCTCACAATTCAGGACAGCTCCTGGAATAGGTGCAAGGGGAGCGTCGTTGTTGTTGTCTTGTTCCACCACCGCTTTGAATCAAACCCTGCACGTTGAGGGGCTTGATGAGATTTCATCTGGTTGAACACTCAAAATGCGAACGTGCAATCTCCGGGCTTGACGAAGCGTCATCTGATCAAAGTGACTCCCAGTCCAATGATATTTTAGAAGTATGCTAAGTTCTAGTAACGCTTCTTTTGTATTGACAACCAGTATCTGATTCTGTAATCTCATTATTTAAATGACACAAGCACAGAGGGAGAAACTTGCTCAAGAAGTGCATGGAAGCCACTGCTGTAGACCAGTCCCTGTCCCAAATCCTACATTTGAAAAAGAAGCCATTTTATAATAATAATAGGTTTCAAAATTTTCTTTTTCTTTTTTCCTTTAGATTTGGATTTTTTTTTTTAACTGACTCAAAGAAAACCCGAAATTTTGATAACACAAGCCCAAAGCACCCTTTTCTCTCAGTAGATTAAGTGTTTAACATCAAAAAAACATTGGACTTGGCAGCAATGCTCATCTTTTGGGCAAGACTCGAGCTGCGTGGTTTTAGCCATTTCCATGCTTTTTGTATCTCCTGCTTTGTAGTCAGCATTGCTGACCAAAAAGTGCTTTAGGTGGAGTCTTCCCAGCACCTCCGCGGTGGTTGCTTAATTGCTGAAATGCTTTAAAGCTCCTGCGTAAGAGAAGCTGGCAGTAAGTGGAGATATTATTTATATGTTTCTAGCGGGACACTATTTTCCACACTCTGTTTTTTGCTGGGAAGAGAAATAAAACCCAGGACCACATATTGAATCTGGCTACAGTATTTGCTCGGCACTGACTTACATAGAAGATCACCTTTTAAAGAGTAAGAAATGCTCTAATTTTCCTGGCAAACCTCTTCCAAGTATCGATGAGTTTGTCACATTTTGTGTTTGCTTGGTCTACAGGCCATGGTAGGATAGAATAACACAGAGCAACTCTTTTAGCATCATAAATCATGAGAGCAATTTTGAATGGATTTTTTTCCTAGAAAGTCCCTATATGCTCCTTTTTGAAGCTGAGAGCCTGTAAAGGTCAGTACTTAAGTACTATTTATACTGCTATTTATATTGCTTTGCAGTATCGTTCCCACAAAATAAATGAGCGTTTTCCAAATTTCTTAAGAAAAGATGTTTACTGACCCAGGGAGTTTCTAGGCTTACAGGTTTCTTGTCCGCTAGTCTCGTTTCATTCATGCAATTCTTATCACGTTCTCCTTTTTCTCCACTGCTTTTGTCCATAAATTTTTCATAAAATGAAACTAATGATCCACTGAGGGTGAGGGGAAAGCGTTCTTGAAACCTGCTCATTTGTAAAACTGTGTTTTCTTTGGCTTCCTTCGGATTTGGCTGGAGGTAGGGATGCAATTCTTCATCCATAGTCCGGCCAATCTCATCAGGCTCATTCCTGGAAGAGGAGCAATCCCAAATAAAATTTCAACCCTTCACCCCACTTACTTAGATTTTTATTTTTATTTTTCCAGATGTGCTTTTTCACAGTCCTCCTTTACCTTTCTGTTGTCTGAAATGGTGAAAAAAAGTGTATTGAAGATAATTCACTCTTTACTCTGCACTGTTCAGATGCAATAGCTGAAAAAGCTGGAAGTGGGAGAACAAGAGTGTCCCAGGAAGAGGAGCAGATCACCAGAGAGTTTCTTTTTTTAGGGAAATAAGTTTTGCATGGACTTCTGATTGCCTGTCCAAAAGAAGGAATTAGACACCCATGTCTTGGGCACTCTGCTTTATGTTGATTGTTTAAAAATCCCTTTTCCTGTAGATCTTCTGAGAAGTCAGCATGGGTGTATAGCTAGATAAGAACAGCTACCTGCGAAGAACTGTTTGGCTTTCCACTTTAGAGTATTAAATTTAAATTTAGCCCTGCTGTCTTCTTTGCGTGGGCCCTGATGTGTGTTTAAGGGGATTTTGCAAATGTGAGTAGTTGACTTGCCCCATCTATGTTCACTCTAATGTACGCAAGTGCTTTACCTGTAAATTTGAGTTTGATATAGTTACTTACAGTCTTACACAAGGTCTTCGTTAGATTCCAAGGTGAGATACGGGGGGAGGGTTTTGTCTTTATCAAACCTTCATGAACACAAGTGAAGTTGTTGTTTGTGCCATTAGTGGTGGGAACGTAGTTAAAATATGTGGTCTCTGCAACAGGCCATGGCTTTTTCAGTCTTGTGACTTTGCTGGTCTTGCAGTTTTGTTCTTTTATGTATAGAAAATCTCAGACTCACCCCGCGTTGATTGGGAACCAGCTCCTCCTGCGCTCCTTTAGATTGATGCACAATTGGTTTTATTCTTGTATTACCCAGCAGGTACCATCCATAAGTCTGTTTGTAGAAGGCATTGGATGTTTCTTTCATACAACCACACAGGTATAACCAATCTAGATTATTTTCCTACTGCGATAACAAGTTACTATGTGTGTGCATAGAGATGCATATATACACTATTCATGCATACATACACACATTGTCTATCTATAAATAAATACAGAGAAAAACAAATAAATACCTATTAAAATATCTAAGGTGCTTGAAATAACTGATCAGTTGAGAAAGGAGTCGAGTCCAGAAAGCAAATGTAAATTACAGAGAGGTCCAGGAGTTTTGGTGTATCTCTGACTTTTTGCAGACTATGCAGAGGAGCATTTCTGCTGCTCTTGGAGGAAGCATTCGGAGAATGCAGTGTGTTAATAACTGTGCTGTGCTGTCTCTTTCTTGCTGTTGTTAACAGTAATCGTCTCTTTTTCCCCCTTTCCTGCTGCCTTTTCCTCCCTCCCTTTCCCATGTACTTTTTGAATTTATTCAATCGGTCTGTGTATCTTTTATCTTTATTTACCTGCCTTTTGTTTTTCTTTTCTATCCCACCCTATTCTTGTCTCCCCACTTGCCTGCTTGTGCTCCATGTTGCTAGTTTTTATGTTCGCACGCTCATTATCACCCTTTTTTGTACTTCAAATCCCAGCAGCTGTCCAGCCAGGTCCCCGAGCACAGCCCTGTGGTTTATGGGACTGTGGAGAACACCCATCTCGCTGCCAGCACCCCTGTCACTGCGACTAGCAACCTGAAGCAAGGTTTGTTGATGGATATTTTTTCCCTGATTATTTTTAGTCTTTTTTTTTTTTTTTTCTTTCTCTCCTTTCTTGATTTGGTTTGAATATTTTTGGCATGGAGACAAGCAGTCAGCAGAAGTAGGAGGGGAGGGACTTCTTTTCCTCCAGTGGAACATTTTAACAATGTGTTGCTAAGGGAATTAATTGAAATTTGCCAACGTGAAACTGGTTAAAAATAATTGTATTCAAGCTTATACATCCTAAACGTTGTTTCAGAGCACCTAGAAGCGTGAACCTGCTCTCGCCCATGTGCCTTCCTTCAGAAACAAGTGTGTTGTCCATAAAATGTTCTTAGCCAGAGAGGCTTTATATCATTTGGACAAATAGCCATAGCGATGGCACGTAACCAGAGCATCATATGGCTCCTCCAGAGCTGCTTGTGTATCCTGTCCTACAGGACACGGGCAATTTTAATTAGAAAAAAAAATGTTAGCGTGCAAAGTATCTCATAACAAATTTTGCTGACTTCAGTAAAAATGGCAGAGGTGGAAGAAGTTTCTGCAAGTGACTACATTTCCTTTTCATATCTAAGAATATACATTTGAAGGGAGATTTTTTTTAAAGTGTTTAAAGAAAAGGTGTCCCAGGAGGAAAGATGGAGCGTGCCAAGTCTCTTCCCACACTGAAATTTTATAGCCACCTAAAAGCCATTAAAAAGCTGTAGTTAATAATGTGTATACTGCCATCACGTTAACGGACTTGGTGTTGGAATACAGAGTTGACACCGCTGTTTGCTTCCCATTTGTTCACTGCATTGCAGCGTTTGAGGTTTCTGCCTAGAGCCATGTGTACCTGAAAGTCGAGAAGTGCCATCTTTCACTCATGAATGTTGCCTGTAAACTTTGAGCCTGCCGAGACTTTTTTTTCACAGTATTTGCTAGAGGAAAACTAAGCCCCAGAGAAGCACAGCTCTAGAACAGAGGACAAAAAGCTGCCTATGATGCTACAGATGTCACGGATCCAATTAGCAGCACGGTTGCTGCTTGAGTGTAAAGGGAAGTATCCCTGAGGCTAATTTGTATCAGATTCTAAAATTTACTGAAAATGTTGCTCTTTTACAGCCATAGCGTAGACTTCAGGGTTTTCCCTCAGTGAAAACTGTTCCACGGATACATCTATAGACTGCTGCAGTGTCTAGAAATGGTTGAAAAGGGACCTTTTGGAGATCGTCTGGTCCTGTCTCCCACTTGAAGCAGGACTATGGCTTTGTCTAGATCTTTGTGCAAAACTTAGACCTCTCTGTCACCTGAAAAAGTTGTGGGTAGGTTTAACATCCATCAAATTGACTGTGATTGCGCTGGCCGAACACAGCTCGCAGGCTCGCTGCCGTGCRTTGCTGCTCAGCTCTGGCACAGCCGCTCTTCCCGGTCCGTGTCCGTGTCCCCCCTCTGCCCACATGCCCAAGTCCCGCTCGCTGCCAGGGACATCCTCTGAGGCCAAGGTCCGTGGTGGCCCTGCGACTTGAACAACTGATGACCACAACGCAGGCACCAAGATGCATCTGCCCTTTCGAGCAAGTTGATGCTGAACCATAAAATCCAGCACTTTACCTCATAGCATTTCAACCCTGGGTATGAAAACGTGTATTTCCAGGACAAGTGGGTCTTCTCCCTCTTCTCTCTCTCTTTAACTTAATCCCTTTGTAGGCAACTGTAAGTAAACTGGAAGTAAGTGGGTTTTATGTAGTTAGTTACACAGGTCTGACTGTGCTGGTTTAAATATAAATCAGGCTTGAACTGGGATTTAACACTGATGAGCTTTCCTGTGTTTATCTCCGTTCCATCCCAGAAGGATTCAAACATTTGTTCCAGTCCAAAAATTGCTAAAGAGCACATTTATGTAAGCATTGCAGAGAAAGAGCAAGCCCTGAAATAACACCATTAGCGTTCGACTGTGGCCTCGGGGTGGGGGAGAGCAGCCATGGTGTCGGTCACAGGACAGAGCRAATAAAAGGTGAAGGAAGTTTAGAGACCATTAAAATTATTTATTTAAACCGAGCTAGTGACTTGGGGGGCACATCTTTCCAGAAATACATGCCAAGGTATCAAAATCATTTTTCACTTTGTGCCTGATGTTGGTTTTTTCTTRTTCCAAAATAAAAATACTCATAGATAGGGTTGCATTGCTTTCTTAAGCAAGTGTTTATTAAAACCAGTATTAATGCTTCCCTTAAGACCCCTCTGCCGTGTTCGTCCTTGTGGATCGGATTCTCCCTTGTGCCCTTCACCTCGTGCACTCGTTTGCATCAGTTGAAATTTGGTATAAAGCTATCGTTCTAATTTTGTGATATTCAGTGATCGTTTTGCAGTTATTTATAACTGCGTGCAGCATTTGGCCCGTTCGCTGGGTTGGGGATCAGGAACGGAGCAYGTGTGCTGTGCCGGCAGACCCGGCCTCTGTTATTTCTCCCTGTGAGTATCTGCAGTCCCTGTTATTCTTGCATTAAAGTCGTTAGTGAGGCTGAATTTGGGATTGCGTTGCATTTAATATCCTTGTTTTTCCTTTAAAAGACAAGCATTTGGCATTTGCTGCTTTTAAAGCAGCTTCTGGCTTTTCAGGCTTCAAAATTCATATATGATTTGGAGGAATATAGAAAATGCTACTATAATACCTTGAAAAGTGGCATTATTTAGGGGCAAGCAGTTAGCTGTCGTTCCTGTAGGTGCCCCTGGTGCATGTATATCAGCGGGGCTGCAGAAGGCGAGGATATTGCTGGAGAATTTAGGTCAAGCTGATGGCAGAGCATGCAGGAACCTGGCTGCAGGCCAGGCTGGTGCAGAAGTTGTAATGGGGTATAATTGTGCATGAAATCAGAGCTGTCCGCGTTTACTCTGCTTGCACAGGTTCAGTGGGATGTTTGGAGTATTATTATTATTATTTTAAACCTCTTTCCAAATCCTGCAATGTATCAGACATGGAGAATGTATAACACGGTTTGTGGAAAATAGATTAATGTCAGATCCCGAAGTTTGGAAAACTTTCAGCCCCTCTGCTGACACTATGACTCAGTAACGTGTGCTCCAAAAACTGCCTGCGAAGCCAGCATCGGTACCGCCTCGCGAATGTTTGCATCGGGACAAAAGATGGAAAAGTGGCAGCAAGCCCAGCGATTATTTTCAGATAAACACTGCGAAGCAGAAATGAATTCCCGTATCCAGTAAAATCTTCCCCATCCACCGCTCTGGGCAGTCTTTGCCACCGCGACCACCCAGCAACCCAGCTCCCTCTCTGGCTTTAATGTCTTTGCATGGAGGAGATAGCAAACATCTGTCCTGGTGAATTTGTAAAAGTATTTCTAACGAAGAGTAATTTTGCAAGATTTGTATTTATCTGGAGATTTTAAAAAATATCTATTGATGGAGCAAGCTTTCCTCCTGAACAGCCTAGTGCTTCCAGTAAATACTTTCTAAATATAATGTGAGGAATGATCTTGGCGTATTTAGGAAAAGGGATTTGATTCAGTTTGGATGAATTGCATTGATTTTTATTTTCCCTTCCCAACTGTATGTTGTTTCACGTGACCGTTTCTGTAATAGTTGGCAGGGATGATTGTTCCTTTGCCAGGACTTTGAGATTTGTTCTCCATGATGGTTGGTCAAGTTAAGATTTACTTCTCATTAGCTAAATCTGCTCATCATTCTTCTGAAAYCCCCCCTTCTCAAATTACTTTTCTACTTGAATTTTGCACACACAGCCTGTATCGGTGGCTAACATACTCCCTAAATTCAGTGTAGTTAGAAGAAAGTGTGTTTAAACCACTGGTTTTAGAATGCAGATGTATATTCTTGCTGTGTTTTTTATCTCTCGGAATGTTTTTTTAGACACTTCAAATGCTTTTTTTTTTTTTTTTTTTTTTTTTTTTTTTTTTTTTTTTTTTTGAGCAATCTCATTTGACTCAAGGGAGAGAATATCCAGGCAGTTGTTTATAGTGAGCTGTAAATGTCAAGAATGCTCCATGAGTTGTCTGCAAAGGATGTTCCAGAAATTGGAGGTGAYGCATTTTCTTTTCTAAACCAGTTCCCAGGTCCTTTTTCTTCCACGGAGCCTTCAGAATCAAAATCAGCTGTTGGGATACTTTCTCCCATCTTTTTTCCTCATTTGTCATCCTCATCCAAAGCCGTCTCCCTACGTGCCTCATTAAGTTGATAAACTACTGCTTTGGCCGTGGTCCTCACTGTAACGCTGCTGGGGCTGTCGACGGCTGGAAGCAAAGTTCTTCATTGCTCCAGCTATTCCTAAAGATGGGACTTGATGCTCCAAGCAGTTTCGGCTGGGTTCTTCTTCAAAACGCCTTTCCCTTCAGCCTGTCTGTTGAATAAGCCYCAAATGGAAAGCCAGCAGAGCTGGGAAAGACCAAGCAAAGCCGTACCTCCTCAGTTCTACCTGAGTTTTGATGATTTGGGGTTGGTTGTGGCCTTCGATTTCCTAATCTGAACAGCAGGGTTTGTGCCTCTGGCTTTTCCAGAATTACTTTTTGCTGTCGTGGCAGTGTCCCGAAGGAGTTCCCTGTTGCTTCAGTGGTCAGAAAGCCTCAGGGCATTTTGCAATCGTGGAGCGGAGCACAGCTCCCTCCGTGAGGACAGGTAAAGCTGACCTCCTCGTAACGGTGATTAGGAGCTGGACCGCTGAGTCCCTGCCATCTGTATGATTGACTTTGAGTGATACCTGTCTCATCCGTCTTGCAGAGTTGTAGCACAGAGGCGCTTTCCTAAGCAAGACCTTACAGTCTACGTCTTGTCGTCAAATCGGAGGTGGGAGAGGGTCTTCTAGGATCTTGGCTTGTATTTTGTTCAAACAAAGTGGGAATAAGTGTGTTAAACAGAGTTGCAGCAGACCTTTGGGAGCTGCGTGATGGTCATGGCAGGGATGGTATTGCAAAGTCTGTTGCTAATCAGAGGGTAAGTACGGGGACTTCTCTGCGCACGGTAGTTTGGGGTTTGGTTTGACACACGTGCATATTTCACCGTGCTTTTCCCACCCTGCTCGATACCCTTTGCCCACAAACGTCAGGAGGTAATGATGCTGTTCTTTGGCGGCAGCTGCGCTTAAATCCCTTTTGGGTTTCCTTTCTTTGGGAAAAGGTATCTTTGCTGAAATTTAGAACAAAAAAAGGGGGATTGTGTCCTTTAGCCTGATGCGCTGAAGGGTGATGGAGTTGAGAAATAACAAGTGGAAAAATAAACTAGATGCATCTCATGTATTAGTAATAACATGACACATGGCATACGTAAAAGAACGGCCCGTCATTAGTTGTGGAGCAGTTTCCCCGTTTTACAAAGAGGGGGAACAGTGACAGAGACTGGCTGCAGGTTGCCAGGTGCCTATTACAACCCCAGGCTCCTTTTGAGGCAGAATCCAACTAAAGCATATTTTTGTCTTTTGTAACTTCTGTCAAGAAAAATTCTATTTTCAGCAGCAGATTCTGCAAAAAATCCACATTTTAAAACATACTTATGTGCCTTTTCTGTAAAGGACTGCTGTTTACTGCAAAGCCTACATTCAGAAAAATAGAAGCAGTGGTTACATTTTCAGAGTTGCCAGCTGCAGGTTGTCTGGACTTTTCCTTTGGATGCCAAGGTTAGCTTCAGGTGCCTCTGGTGTCTTCCTCGGAGCTTCTTGAATAGCGGGCAGAATACAGGCAAGGGGAACCAAGGGAAGGAGCCTTAGATAGATACAGTGAAGGAAAATGGRGTTGACTTGCTGTTCGTAACATTGCCTTTTTTTTTTCCTTTCCCAGAAGAGAAGCCAAAACCAGATCCAGTATTAAAACCTTCTTCTCCAGTCCTCAGACCAGAACCTACTGGGGAGAAAAAAGATCAAACTGGCCAGACGACCGAGGCCACCTCAGTGGAAACCCCACCAGAACTTCCTCTTGCTCCATCACCAACCCCGGCTTCTCCCGTCGCAGTTGTTTCTGCTGGTGCTGCTGCTGCTGCTGTTGTCGCCGTTTCTAGTAAATCCACATTCACAGCTGACTCAGAGGAGAAGTGTGAACTGGCTTCCCCAAAAGAGGAGGCAATGCCTATATCTAATGCCGCATCCTGCACGGACACATCAGACCCTTCGCCAGCAGAAGAGGCTGATGCCGAGGCGTGCAAGGAGCCTAGTAGTGTAGCATCTAGTGATATTCCAGTGACTGCTAGTACTAATCTAATTAATGAATTGAACGGAGTTAGTGAAAAAGTAACTGCTGCAGAGAGCGTAGTAGATGTAGCCCAGACGGAAGTTGCGCCATTGACTGTTGAGTTGGAGACACCAGAAGCACCTCCAGCAGAAGTGGAAAGCGTGCCATCTTCCAGTGCTCTTCACACTGCTCCCTCTCCTCCTCCCACCCCACCTCCCACCCCTCCGCCTCCTTCTTCTCCTATTTCTGTTGCTGCTGCTGCTGCTGTTACCACTACAACTCCTTCTCCACCTCCTCTTCCATCTCCTAGTGCCCTCCCTGTTGTTCAGGGAGATTTAGAAGGAGAGGAGAGCACAAGAACTACTCTTAACGAAGAGGTAAAAGATACTGAAAAGAAGGAAGAGACAGAAGCAGATGGGCAACTGGAGGAGAGCACAGAGGCTCAGAGTTTAAACTTGAGCAAGAGTCCTGTCCCAGGTAAGTGTTTGGCACCGTGGTTGCGTGAGGATGAAGGAAAGGAGTCTTTGGGGTGGTGGTTCTATCGAATGTTACCCTTTCTATCTGCCAAAAACAAAAAATCTGATTGTGCTGCATGACCATTGTGATTGCAAAATGCTAATCTTTGTTTATAGGGACAAAAACCACCTCATAATTGTTCATAAAAGAGGTAGCCGACTCAGATGTGCGTCCCAGGGTTGACTGGGTTCATGAAAGCTGCCAGCTTTCACGGTGATACAGGGCAGCACTCCCGAGTGCTGTTAACGGGAGAATTCAAAGGACACTGCTCTTGTTCTCTCCGAGATGACTGGTCGGTTTGAGGACCTGTTGCTCTGGATTTATCAGCCTGCACCTCAACCAGATTAACATTCAGACCGTGAAGCCCTCTGGGTGAACCTTCTGAGCCAGCGGTTTCTGGAAAGCGGTGGGCTGGGGTTTTTTCCAACTATAAAAAATGTGTCATGGTGTTACCAGTTGTGGGTAAATGAAATGGACCATTAAAGCTCTTCCAAACGACTGAAGCACCAAGTGTCACACACCTCAATCTGCCCAGCCTTAATTAATGATGCATCTGGTTTTCCTCTGCAAAAGTAACATGTAAGCGAAATTTCCCCTTCTCCTTGCTCAGCTCGGCTGTTCTCATTTCACTGTTCTTGAAATTTTCAGAAAACAAGGTTCTTTAGTTTGGGAGGCTTAAGGACTTGTTACAAATTACTAAAAATTGAAATTCCTGTAGCTGCCTTTTAAAATCCAGGCTATTTCTCTGAGTGTTGTTGTCTGCCTTTGGTTTCAGTGTCCTATCACATCGCTGGTTTAGCGTTTAATGGATTAATATAGACCACTGTCTTTTTATTTGCTGTATTTTCTATAGAAAATGACTTTTTTTTCAGGACTTCCTGGAAATGAAACTGTGGAAAAGAAGTTCAATCAATCAATTACTTGTATTAAGCTGCTGGGGGGAGTATAATGGTGGTTGTTATGCACGCCTAGCAGCGTTAAAGCGTTTAAATGTGTCGCATCTTTTATACCCTGTTTTGCAGTCCTTTCAGAGCTGTGAAGCTGAGGTTGTTTATTTAAATATATCCTTTGAATTTGGTGAAGTTTGGACAAGAAACAAAGGAGAAACAGTAGGTTGTGATTTGGGTTTTGTGGTGGGGGTTTTTTTGGTTTGTTTTTTTTTTTTTTTTTTTTTTTTTTTTTTTTTTTTTCTTAAAGTAACATTTAAAATAGGGGGGGTTTAGTTTATTCTTTCATAAGCAAGAGAGAGATGTGTAATGGCATCAGTAGCATCTAGGGCTACACTCTGCTATGGATTAAATTAAAGGAAAAGCTGAGATTGGCCTTGTTCCATATTTGTGTAATGCTGCGCTAGGTCAATATGCTGGATCTTAAATAAAATCCAATATCTAGAGAAGATCAGAAAGATCCCTTCACTATACCAGCCACAGGGGTTTTTTCCTGTTAATCTTTTTCTATTTTTATTTTACTCGGGTCATTTCACTGCTCTGGCACTTGTTGTTCTTTCAATCTGAGCTACTTTGTAACACAAATTAATTTCCTTACAAAGTGGAGAAATGGGACTCTTTCTGTAAATAAGGTTTTACACAGCCAGGTTCCAGCTTGCAATATTATTGCTTGCTTTGTAATGTCCTGTAGTTTAAATTAAAAAAAAATTACTTACAGCGTTTTGGGCTTTTAATTATGCAGAAGATTAATTTTAATGCTCTAATGTCATTAGGCTAGACAGCACACATTAGCCAATACATTGGCTTTGGCAACAGAGAAACAAATATTTCTCAAGTCACGTAAAAGATCACCTGAAACTCTGATTACTATTAAAAGCTCAGTACTTCAAGGAAAGCAAAATACTCTCCAAGTCAGTTTTTTGTGCTTTACCCCTTCTTTAATGATGTTTAACTGTATTACATTTCTTTGCCAACCTTTTTTGAGCAATAATTTTCCAATTCTTCCTTGGAGAGAGGAAGAGAGATTTAAATAACATAATCTGAAGGTGACTGCTAATTCAGGCGTTTGTCTAGCCTGAACGAGGAATTGCGTGTCTCTGCCATATGCTGGAAAATACAGATGCTGAACTTCAGGAGCAAGGAGAAAGGACTGTATTATTATATTTTTTTCTTGGACTAAAGGCCAAGAGTTTTGTGGGGGGTTTGTTTTTTTGTGTTTTTTTTTTGTTTTGTTTTGTTTTTTTGTTTTGTTTTTTTGTTTTTTGTTTTGTTTTGTTTTTTGTTTGTTTTTTTGGTTTTTTTGGGGGTTTTTTTGGTTTTTTTTTTGTTTTTTTGGTTTTTTTTGGTTTTTTTTGGGTTTTTTTTGGTTTTTTTGGTTTTTTTTGTTTGTTTGTTTTGTTTTTTTGTTTTTTTGTTTTTTAATGATCTCTGGAGATATGATAGAAATTGGGAAAAGGGAAACTTCTCAAACACATGGTGGTAAGCGTGAGCTCTGTGACTTTTAACAATATTTCTTTGGGGTTTTCATTAGAAGTGTGTGCTTACTACAGAGCAGTTTGGCCACAAATCATACCGCTTTACTCCCTTTAATGGTAGCTGATCTGATTTGACTGGGAGACTACTCAGACCCAAGACCTCTAAGAATAATCTAATTGCTGCAGCACTTACTCCTGAGCGTCCTTTTCATAGTTAGAATCTGGCCTGCCTCAAAATGTGGGGGTTTCTGAATGAGACGTTAATCCACCTCCTCCCTGACGTGGCGGGGCAGTACTGTTGAGACTTGCAGGTGTATCCCATATTTTGCGATGGAGGCGACAGCAAATGAAATTATTTGCTTGTTCCTCAAGCGCTTTGCAGAATACACCTTCTGTCTAACAGAGAAACAATACTTTTATTTTTTGCTCCATCAAGCTCTGTACGGAGAGAGAAACAAATATGTTCAGACCGCAGAGGCTTTCCCTTAAACATCTTTATTCTCCAGCAGTTCTTTTTTTACAGCTCAAGAAAATGAATTTTTCAGTGTTTGCAGGAAGAGACCGGAGCTGAGCAGAGCTGACCCTTTTGGGATCCAGGGGAACCTCTGCTCTTTCTTTTCCACTGGCATTAGGTCTCCACCGGATTTCCAAGGTCAGAGGATGTCTACAGGAGCACCTGTGTTGTGTTCTTCTTATTTTGCAGAAATTGGAGTATGCTTGGTTTTCCTTTTTATTTTACGCTATATTCTATCTACTCTTAGTGTCTTAAGTTGTATTAGCCTGCATAACGAAGATAGCAATTTTAGTGGTTCAGTCTCAATGTCTGATAGTAGCCGGTTCATCCGTAGCCCGCTCATCAGCATCATTGGTCTTGTTTATAATCCCCTACGAAATGGGGAAGATTGGGTGGGTTTCAGAGCATTAAACCACTGAGAACTGCAGTTTTTTATCCTGCAAGCAGGATGTTGTACCTGGGCGTATGGTTTCTTGCTGCTGACTGTGTTTCATTTCTGAGCGTTCGCCAAAATGTGGGGTTAGAGGAGATGCATTCACCCTATTGCGAGTGTGCAGGCAGCAGATCTCGTTCCTGCCTGCTCAGGAACGATTATCTTGAGGTTTTCAGGGTGGGCAGAGCTGTTATCTGCAAAGGGCAAGAGCACGCAGCTTTTAAAATAATGAATCCTAGTCATCTTCATTACAAGGAAAAAAAATACTGATATTATCAAGAGAGGAACTCGGCACTCAGCCTGCGATCCTTACTAAAAACATTGCTCCAGTTAAAAGTCATCAATGACACGCAGTTGCTTTTGTTGTTAAATTCTGGTTTTTCTCTAGTAGCTTTGCTGGCTGCGGTGAGGAACCAGCACTTCTCGGGGAATAAAACAGGACAAATTTTGTTGGTGGAGTGGAATTTCTAAAGAAGGCAGTGCTACCAGAGACTTGAAGCCTTTAGGACATGCTCTGAATGCCCGCCTTTGATGTAATCTTTCTATCATGGCTATTATGAGAAGCAAAGAGGAAAATAAAGAGATTGATGTCTGTCCCAGGCAGAACTCCTAGGAACATAGGAAGCCAAAAGAGCTTAATACGCATTGAATTCAAAGGGCTGTTTCTTGCAGAGCTAATTTATGAGACGTATTTCAATATAAAGTAGCCCAACTGACTGCGAGTCCCTGGGTTTCTGAGCTGTGGAGACTGTAACAAGCAACTTGGGGCAGTAATTGGAAATATCTTGGAGAAATATCTCCAGCACCCAAGCCGGAGAGCCAGAAACATAAATCAGGTATCGCCTTTTTCTTGATTTGCTGCCATAGCCCACTGGAATATATTTTCTTTCCCATGAGCTGTAAGGCGATGGTGAGTCTTTGCTTTGGTTTTTAGTGGCACATTGGCTAAAAAAATAAAAATATAAGAGCTGGTATTAATTTATGCTTAGCAGTTGGCACCCACATCAGAGAGGAGACTGCCTTCTCTGTCTCGCTTGATGGGTTGTGGACTTGCTGGGCTGGGTATCTCCTGCAGAAAGATGTTCCACTGAAGAACATGATGTAGCTGGAGAAATGGGTTGAGGCAGCGCAGGGTCTGCTGAGCAGATTTCTCCAGTGGTGATGTTATGACCAGTAGCGATGTCCGGCATAGTCTGGAAATAAGGATTTTGTTATTCTTCCCAGTCCTAACGTAGATCGGTATTGTCACGCCTGTTATCTCTCTTATTTTTGTAAGCAGCAATAAACAAAGAGCTCACAGTGTTGGTTAGGCAGCAGTACGCTGGGTCTGCCGGTGTCCCTTCTCCAACGGAAAGAAATTACCACCTAACGTGTCAAAGCGGGCTGAAAACAAGCTCAGGAAATGTGTGAATGCTGGCAAAAATGAACCTGCATTTGAGCAGGAATTCAGTTATTGGTGTGCATGTGAAGGTGCTTAACTTGTGGGACAGGAAAATTGAGAGAAAGACCAGAAGTGTCCGGAGACCTCCCTTGCCGAGAGCCAAACTAGACACATTACATTTTTGTTTCCCTGCGGCTTGTGGAGTGCCTCGCAGCTGAAACTCGATTTTCAGATAGTACCAGATAGCGCTGCTGTCCTGGTTGGGTTTTGGGTTTGGGAGGGTTGGCACCTAAACTCACTTTAATTTTCTAAGCATACATTAGCATAAATTCTCCTATTGAGTCAGTTCCTGTAGCAGAAATGAGAACTCAACAGAAAAAAATCTGATGTCTGCTATTTTAAGAGGGGAAAAATTGAGCAACGTCCCTGGAGATCTCGCCGGCATACCCCATGAAATAGGGTCGGGTGTTAGTAAGGAGTTACAGGCTGCAAAACTACAGGCCTGAGCGAAGGCTGCTGCCGTGTCTTGGGACTAAAGGCAAGCGTCCAGCCAAGCATCCTCATGCAGGGAAGCCCCAAAGCAGGAAAAGGATCTGCACGATTAAAACAAGGCAAAAGCTGCGAGACTCATTCGGGAGCTGAGATCGCATCCTTTATATAGCTTTCTTCTGCCAAAAAAAAGGTGAAAAAATGTATTATTGAGAGGCAATAATGTTAACATCCTGACAGTTAAGGAAGGAAACACCCCAAACCTTTGCCAACCCCAAATCCATTACCCTGAGTTTATTTCTGTGCGTTTAAAAATGAAACGTTATTTTACACCGTGGATGTTTTCCATATCGTAGTTTGAGCTTGAGTGGAGTGAAATTCTGTCAAATTAAAAACTTTGGGGTTAATCAATTAAATTACTTGGCTATGGCAGTATTTAGGTCATTACTGTGCAGACGTGACCCCCTCCTTGAAGAAATCCCCCAAAAGTGTGGAAGTGGCATCGCCAAACAAGAAGGCATCGTATCGTGGCAGTGGAGCTTGATTTCCTGCCTTAAAACAGCGGGTTGACTTTGGAAAAGCGCTAAATTTTCACTCAATTTTAGCAGATTTTGTGGTGGAGGGAACTGTGGAGCCTCGCTTAGGTCCACGCTTTGCTAAATCACAGAAATTACCACCTGCATGGACACCTGGTCCTTACCCAACCCCCATTTCACCCCAAGACGGTGAGAGTAACTCAACTATTCTTGCGAGGGTACAGTGAACTTCTGTTAGCGGTAATAAAAGCTAATCCCCGGTTGCATAAGGCAAAGCCATTTTGCAATCCATGCTTGCTTGGCCRTTTCTCTACTCTTCTTTGAGCCCCAGGAAATTCAGGGTTACTGCTGGGGCTCTGCCCTGCTCTCAAAGGTTTAAGTTTCTCCTTAGGGTGCTGCGATGGATGGGACGTGCGGGACTTGGAGTTTGGGAGACCAAGATGATTTTTCCAGCTCTTCCATGAACCATCAGTTCTGTGAACGACCAGATGATGTTTGGATATTTGAATTAGACTTCTTTTTTTTTTTTTTTTTTTTTTTTTTTTTTTTTTTTTTTTTTTTTTTTTTTTTGTGGTTTTTAGCATGAAGATAAAAATCTTTTATCAGTGACGATAGCTCCTGTTGCGCTTTGGGTTGGGGCCAGCGCGCTGACTGTAGTGATTTCCGCAGCCCGCAGTGTTTCTGCAAGTCCATAGTTGCCCTCCAAACAGGGAAACGCTGTTAAAAAGCCGCTGAGGCTCGTACGTATCTTTCGGGGCAGTGGGAACGCAGCAAACCCAATTTCCTCTTTGCCCATAGGAACAAAGTAGGCCATTATTAACACTCTTTTCATTTATCCATAGTTGAAGAGCCTTTCAAAATTGTATTTTATTGTGATAAAATAAGTGCACACTGTGTTTTTTCCACAGTATCTGCTAGAAACCAAAGGCTCAAGCTGGAAATCTGTTTGCAGTAAACTTCAATCACGAAATCAATTCTGTTTACGCTCTGTGTTAAATATGCAGATGTGCCTAGTATCAGAATTTAAGCTGGTAGCACTTGCAACAAATTACGAGCATATTGGATTAATGGTTTTGTCTCCTCTTAATATATTGTCTGGTTTCTTTTACCCTTTGTGGGAGAAAAAAGTGATTAGAGTAAATCACTGCTGATCTTAGAAATATTATATGGTGTTTTCTTTGAATCAGTTGGCCAGGGAAATTAATGAATGGTGGAGTTGTTAACCTGCTTTTAAATTGAAATATAAATCCAGCGCAGGAGAGCCAGTAGTGCTGCAAGGTTGAAGGAGTTGTCCTTTTGGATGAGATACTGGAATTTTTGGCCTGTTTACGGTTGTGGTCCTGATGATGGTTAATTCTTACAATATTCCTTCAGAAAAACATGTTGAGAACAACCTTCACTCCTAGCCAATACTTGATCTTTCAAAAAAAAATCCGTTTCTGAAGGTTTTCTTTTGCCCTGCATGATCCTTATACTGTTGGTAATAAACTCCTTGCTATCACAAGTACCATTTCGAGCTTGAGTGAGCAACTTGTAAAACAATTACCGTGTTTTAATGTCACACTAMTGATTGTGTTATTACCACATTGAAACAAAAAGTGGTTATATCAAGCTGAATCCTCCGCAAGGCTGCGACTGCTTCATTTTCCTGTATGTAAAACCAGCGTGCAAGAAGGAAGCGCATCACCCACGGCCAAATTTGCTCCGTATAATTTAGTGTTGTAATAGATGTACGCTTATATTGCAGCCCAGACAGCTGTAACTGCACCAAAGACGTGGAAGAAACCAAAAGACCGGACCCAAGCCACTGAGGAGGCGATAGAGGCGGAAACAGAGGTAGGAGGGAACCACAGTCTTGCTTTATCTAAATTTAATGATGGTGTTGCTCTCTTTAAACTGTATTTTAGACACATTGCTTCCTAGTTGTCTCGGAAGGATCCAGGGCAGGCTTTTTTGGGGGGGGAACTGTGATATTCCCCAGCATTTTAGTCTGTTCCCTGTTGAAGCTCTTCAGTTTTCTTCCTTCTTGCCTAATTTAACGACTCCCAACATTCAGGAACATGTAACTGCTGTCCTTCCAGGGAAGGATGAGATGAAAGTGGGCTTGAATCCTTTAGCACTGCCCCATTTTGGGTCCCCGAGGCCACTATGGTGACATTTGGCAGGTGGTTCTGCTGCACAGTGATGTCATTGTGATGTCACGGACGAAGGTTAGTTTTCCTGATGACCACCTGATGGAGAAGCTGGAAAAGGAAAACGTTGAAGTTTTCAGGCAAAACCACCTCGACAGTAATTAGATGAGTAACGAAAATCTCCCTTGCTGCTGTTCTGGTAAGGATATTGCAGGAGGAACCTCTTTGTTTAATATCCTGGGTAAAGTTGGGGTTAGAATAGGTCACAGAGGGGTTAAGAGAGTAAAAATGTAAAAATTCAGACTGCCCTGTGCATATATAAAAACTGATGTCGACCATGTGATGCAGAGAAGCATTGCTTCTTCACTCCAAATTTTTCTTCAGTTATTACTCGTCTGCTATTTCCTCCACAACTTTCCCTTACCACAAACATCATTGAACCTTTCCGCTCTAAAAGCACGTTGTTGCAGAGTAAATCTTGAGTCTAGTGGACGGTACTTCATCCTTTGTGTAAGCAAGCATTTGCAGCAGATAGGCTCATTTACGCGTTGTGAATGGTATATAAGTGCTTTCCCCTTTGTTTCTGGGGGAATAGATGCTTAAAATGCTCACGTGCAAGGTATCACGCTGCGACAGCTGGTCTGTGCGCGATGGAAAAGCTGATGATCGGGTAATACAAGGAAATTAAAATCATCTCTGTGCTCGTTTTCAAGCCAGAGAGCAAAGGATGTCGCTGGGCTGCGCGAGCAAGTTTATACTCTGTACGCTTTCTTCGTCATTTATAGGAGTCTTGTCTCCTGGACCACTTGGCGTTTTCACCGATGCTAATTTTTCAGAGTATTCCCTTGAAAGATCTGCAAAAAGCATTTTAGGATGCGGTGCCCTCAGGTAGGGAGGCGAAAGGATTGAGAGCCTCTTCCGGAGCATCCTYGATTAAGTTTTTCCTTTGTTTAATGCTGAGACGTGTTGGGGTTTCTCCCAGGAGAAGYGCGTTCCTGACGCCTCCTCCATCTGAATGCAGAATAAGGCTGTGTCCTTGGAGAGCTCTAAAATTAACAGCCAGGGATACTATTAATGCTTTTTCCTGAAACTGAGATGCTGAAATTGTGGCTGTATGTCACGTTACCTTCTTAATTGGGATCTGCTCCAATTAGCAGCGTACATTTAAAGGAAGGATCCCCCCAAAACGAGCGCGGCGTGCCCTTTAAGGYGGCTGGTGAGCTGCAGCAGAGGAGAGAAGCGAGGTTGTCTTTCTAGGCTGGGATTGCTCATGGCTGTCACACCATAGGGCTTAACAGTTCCTTCCATCCGATCCCAGTAGCTTCTGGGGATTTCACGGGCAACGCTCAGTCTTTCCAGTTGCACTGTTAATTATCGGTGGGTTATCTCTAGGAACGAACCGATAAATCATCCGGTTGTTCTGTGTGTTGTTCCATATCACTGTTTAAGATGCGTATGTATTCCTGCTATGCACAAAAATGCTGTATGAATAAATGAAGAGCCATTTTGCGTGCTTCGAATTTTGGCAGGGTGTTTTTAACGTAACCACTGTGTTTCCATCTGTGCTTCAGCCTAAAGTAGAAGAGGAACTTTCAGGTGACAAAGTACTTGAATCTGAACAGGAGAAAATGAGCCACGGGTTTCAACTGGAGAGAGACCCCTCTGAACTCAAAAAAGCAAAACCTGTGGAAGAAAATGGAGAGCAGGAAGCAGAACCTGTGCGGAACGGTGCCGAGAGTGTTTCAGAGGGAGAAGGAACCGATGCAAACTCAGGCTTCACAGAGAGCTCCAGCGAAGGGCCAGTGTACCAGTATAAACCAGGTAAATCCTGTTTCAGACTCTTKTGTGCTTGCTTGGTTTTCTGCCTCCCTCCTTGAAGGGCTGCTAATGCCCCGTGCATCCTCCCCGCGGGAGGAAGGATGTTTCCAGTGGGGCTGGAAGGGGGTACAGCGTTTCACCGTGCCCGGCTCCGCCAGGATCCACTAACCAACAGGCTCAGAGAGACCTTCTGGGGGAGCACGAGAGGAAAATTGTTTTTTTCTTGCTGGTGGTAATGAAGAGAAGAGGAAATCCCCGATTCCTTGAATTTATTGCACGTGTGGATGTTGGCTGCAGCAGAGTGGAAATGGTGGCGAATTGGTTCCTGTGTGATCGACAGCTGAGAACGATCCAAGAAATTCCATATAAGCGGACATACTTCTTAAATAAGAGATTTGAAAGTTCTGATTGGGTACTAAATACAAGTATGTGTGTTTATATAGATTTAATTTCCTGGCTAAACAGTTGCATAGATCTTCAGATTTCTAGAAGAGTAAGGAAAAGAAAAGAAACAGTATGTGGTTTTCAATCCAGGCTCTGCTATTGAACTGTGAGCATGCAGTTCTTTTGATAAAATAAATCAAGTGTGGGCTCACAGGATGCAGCCCTTTCGTTGCTGGTTAGCACTGGATATAGTCTACCTAAGGGGTGGTTTTGTTATTTAGTAAGGTATTTAATTCGTAGACCTGAACCACTATTAATCCACCTCATTAAGAGAGACCTTGAGACCGACTTACTTCTTGGTTGCTACCAATTTCTAAGCCATTTCTTATTCAGGTGAAGCTCCCTCAAAATAAGTAAGTCATTTTCTTAAGAGCTCAGAAATTAAAGAGTATAAAACAAAATAAGGAAGGACCGTGAGAGCCTGGACAAGGTATCGGAAAGGAGCACCACCGTTAAGTGATTACACTGCAGTTATTTCAGCGCTGCTTTGTTCTGACAAAGGCCAGAGTTGCTTTTCTTTTATTAATTTGGTGGTATTGTATCGTTAGGAGAAAACGTAGAGGCCTCTTGATAGTTTACCACACACTTATGATAGCTTACCAGTTCATTAGGTAAACGCATCTTGAAGTTAATCCATAATTCATCAGCTGTCTCTCCGAAACACTCGATGCAGCCAGAACGATCCCGGTCAGATCCAGACATCCTTTCGCTCAGCTGGAGGGGTCGGATCGATCCCTTGGAAAGCAACGCACATCGGACTTGTCTGCTGCAAAGCAGACCTGGCCACTTGGTGCAATAATCCTCGATTTCAGCTCTGTTCTTTCTAAAAAGGGGGATTTTTGTCTTTTGGTCGACCATAGGAGGAATTGTCTGTTATCTCCCAGTCTCTCCCTCATTGGGGATCCAGAAAGCCTGCCTGTGACGCAGCCCAGCTGCTTTTCACGTTAAAACAGCTTGTTAAGATCTTTCCAGGAGAAGGAAACTATACATATAAACTGTTTCTCGTTGCTGTCAGTACTTTTCCATGATAAACAGAGGGTGGTGTGGCACAGTGGATAGGCAGCTGGCCGGGAATTCTGGCTGGGACACAGCTAGCCAGCCAAACCATTTTCTGCACCCTTTTATCCCGAAGCTCTGTAGAAATAAAACTGCACAAAGAGCTAAAAATTGTAATTACTTTTGTGTATTTTCATTCCCAGTTATTAAAACCCATCACTTGAAACAAGTTCCTGTTTGTGGTCTCTGCAGGGATGAGGATGGTGAGAACCCAGAGACCTAAAGCTGGTGATCAGGGACTAAAATAAAGAAATAATAGAAAACCTTAACAGCGAACCTGAACAGCTGGATAAATGCAAAGCAACGCCATTTGGTATCAGTGAAATACAAAGGCGGCATCTCGTACMGATGTTTTCCTTCGGATAAAAACGTGCTGCCCGCTTAGGGGCCTGACTAGTCAACCTGGCTGCTGAGCAAGTCCATGTTTTCTTTCCTAACTTCAAACAAACTGTGCAGCCGACAAAGAAAATCCTGTCTCTAGGCTACCAGATGCTAATTTTCCTCGCACTGAGATGGCTGTAGGTTTACATTTTTATTTGCATCAGGCAAGGTCCTCTACACCGCAGTTCTCCTGCCCAGAAAGCCCTCTGAAAAAATGGGTGAGAAGTTGTAATTCTTAGAGCATGGCCTGTGGTTGTGTGTTTTCTTTTGGTTCCCACCGTTGTCTCCAGCATGGGTTGTTAAAGGCTCGGTGTTTTCACATTTTCAAAGGATATTTTTGTTCTGCGTGGTGCTCTCCTTGGCTCTGCATTTATTGCTCCCTTTTATACAAAACCAGCCGCTTTAACTTTTGCGTTTTCACCCAGAAACTGGGAATCATCCCCGTTTCATCATATCGCACGGGAGAGTGAAAGTCTGAGTTAAAATGAGATGATGGGGGTTAAAACTGGAATTAGTGATTAGTTCCGTGAGTGGTTGCTGCTGGAGTTGACTATGTGCTCCCCATTGTTTGTGTTCCTTTAATGCGATGTGTATTCCTCTCCTTTCTGCCTTCAAAATTAAAATAACGTTAAATTAAAATTTCCCAAGCAGCTGCAGCAATCTCTTCCCTTTGGATTTACCGGAAACGCGTCTCGGAGAGCGGAGGTTTTTGTTACCTATGAATCTCAGGCACCTTCTCTCCTTATAGAGCAGTGGAAGCCCCTGGACCCAGAGGGGAAGAAGCAGTACGACCGGGAATTCCTACTGGATTTCCAGTTCATGCCTGCCTGTATCCAAAAGCCAGAGGGGCTGCCTCCCATAAGCGATGTGGTTCTCGACAAGGTGAGAGGAGAGCCGATAAAACAGGTGCGTGCAATTGTTTTTTTAATATAAATAAAAATTCCCTAATGCATGCTTTATTCCTTGATCGTTTTGATGCAGACTTTTGTCGGAAAGGGGAAATATTTGGCTGATGTCACATCACAAAATTCTTCAAATAGAGGCATTGGTGCCTAATGAATGTGCACAGATGATTTAAAAACTGAAGCATTTTTAATGGTTTCTATCTGGATTAAGTTATACCGAGTTGTTATTAAAATTTAAAATGATGTAACCATGAAGAACTAAAGATATAAGCAAAGCAAGACTGAGCAGAGAGGCAGTGTCTTTTATTAGATCAATTCTACGGTTAGAAAGCATAGGCAAGCTTTTGGGCAAACTCTTTTTTTGGTCTGAAACAGTTGTGTCGGTATTTATGAGCTGATCTAATACAAGATCTTTAAAACCTTGACTCTCAAGAAGTTCTGTGATTTCTATCTGGCCTTATTACAGATGTGATTTTCTCTGCTGTATGTCTGCGCTTACTGAAATCCTTGTTATTTCTGAAGTGCTGACACCAAGACCTTATTCTCATCTCAGTTAGAACTATGTAGTTCATCGATTTTGATGTAACCACTACAGATTCGCTCTTTAAGATTCAAGCACAGTTCAGGATGTAGGCGATTCTCATGTGCAGAAACATTTCCACTCTGAATTTCATACCCAGACAAATTGTAAAATGCAACTTTGTTCCCAAAATGATGTCATCCACCTACTAGTTTTCTGTGATTGCTTCTCACTGCTCTGTCTGCTTTTGAGCTTCCTTTGCTCGGTCGGCCATCTGTCTTGTTAACACAAAAGACATTTGTTTGAGGGAAGGTGGCAGTTTTGTGATCCTGAACCAAGACTATCACATTCATTTCACAGAAGACGGGCCTGTGTCACTGTAATTTTATCCTCCATAAGTCATGCTCAGCCTTGAAATATTTCTGAACTCCACCTATTTCCTCAATAGTCACCTGCGGAAGACGTATTTTAAATTAAATGCTTATTTTTAGTGTAAGTGTGGATCCATAAAACTTGCACAGTTTAAAAGCATTAATTTGGATATTAAATATGACTATTAGGGTTTAGCAGAGGTTGTCTGTAGACTTCCATGAATTTTGGTAGCTCCAGCACCCGCTGAACAGATCCTGTTTGTTCTGCTCCACGATGCAGGTCAATCAGCCGAAATTGCCACTGAGAACTCTGGACCCTCGGATACTGCCTCGAGGACCAGACTTCACGCCAGCCTTCGCTGATTTTGGGAGGCAAACCTCTGGTGGAAGAAATGTATCTGGAAGTGTGAGTTTACCCCAGCTTGCTAATTTAAAAACTGGCCTTAACGCCGATGAAGTCCATCCTCACACTTTTGGGCCTCTTCCGATGCTCCGGTGGTTCTGGTTTTGTCAGGATGAATGCAAGGGTGATGGTTTTTTGGCTGTCAAAATTTAGGCAAATTAGAAAAATGTTGCGGATGTTTTTAACTGGTACGTATTGGTGTTAAATGGATTTGATCTCCTTCCCCTTTTCCTTGCGCAAGAGGTGTGGAAACATGTTTCCATGCTGGGGACCTGGCAGTCACATGTGTGTGAACGCACATTTCTTGTACCACAACCCGGCGTCTGTGTGTGTCATCATAGGAGTCTATTTTATAAAACATGCCAATAGAGCAGATAGATTTTACTAACCAAAAAAAAAAGAATATACACAGCACCTGTGTATGTTCTTGCTTTCTCTATGCTTCCACATGTTGCTTTGCTTTGGTCACGTCATTCCTTGTTTTCCTGCCTTTTCCTCTGCTTTTCTTTCACTTTCTCTTCTTTTCCCTGTGTCTGGCTTTGCCCAAACTCTGAAATCCCTCTCTGAATTCTTCCTCCTTGCCTTTGCCGTCTCTTTTTCTTGGGGTGCAGGTACCCCCTCAGTCGGCCACAGCTGGAGGATGGAGGCTGCCTCCATTAGGTGCAATCATTGATTTTTCATTTATCTATTAAGATACATCCAATGTATCCATCTAATACATCTAATGACATACCATCATTTATCTTTCAAAATTGCTGGTTTCAGAAGAGTTCACTGAATAACTTTGACTTCCAAGTGTGCAGATTTCCAGGAGGCTCAGAGGCAAACCCGGCGATTTTGAGTTGATGTAATATTTCTGGTTTGAGAGCGTTCTCGTGGCCGGTGCCTTGGTTCTGGGGCGCGCATCCGTGTCTTGGAGTAGCTTCAGTGTCGCGGTTTCTCTCAGAGCACCACCCGGTCCCAAAACCTCGATGCTGTTTGAGGCCGACATCGCTTCCTATATTTAGGACTTGCAGGTTGTACTCCRGCGCCTTCTCTCCTTTCGTGCGCTGAATGTCCCGAGCCTCTCAGCATCTTGGTAACGTCCCTGTCGCTCTTTCTCTTTCCGCAGGCCTGCAAAGTGCAGAGCAACCCTGGATTGCCTTCCCTGGCTCGGTGCGGTTCCCCAGCATGCCCTCTCTTGGTCTCGCCTCACCCACCATTGAGGAACCTGCCGATAGGGGTAAGCCAAATCCCCCCCTCTCCCCCCCAATCTTTGCACCTTTTTGTAGAGTTGTCTTTTTCCCTAACGCCCACTGTTGATAAAGCACGACTGGCAGAAAACTTTACAAAAAGGTGCAACAGTGTTTAAAAAAAAAAAAAACGAAACAAGACTTGCATTGTACCCCTCTAGGCAGTCTTCAGTGGTGGGTGGGACATCACCAGCTGAGGGCATGCTGGGACGTTGGCCTGAGCGGGATCCGCGAGGGGTCTGCACTTTGCAGACCTGTGGAAAGGGGGAGAAAAGGTAAGTCCCGCTTACCCCGTTCATTTGGAGCATTCAGCACATAACATACATCTTACATTTGCGCCTTTACAGAGTAGAGCCTTTCTTTGCGTTTTTCTCGAGGAGGGTTGGAAGGTAATGTTATTTAACAAGCCCTGCTGTCCTGTGACATCGGCGRTTATAGGATGAGAGGGTTTTCAGCCCCGAGCAAAATCAGACGTTATCTTCTCGTAAAGCATGGCAAAAGTCTGCGTGTGCGCTGTCTGTCTACTCGGTCATTCCACCTCTGCACAGGCCATGCCCATAAACCATTAAACCCCACTGCCTATTCCTTGCCCTTGAAATAATGTCGAGCAGCTCAGCGCTAACAAGCTTTCGGCACGTTGAGAATCTTTGTTTTGCTTCCTTGGCTTTTGTCTTTATTTCCTTCTTTTTGCTTAAATGTGTTGTATGACTGTTTTTAGAACTAACAAATGTCGCATCAAACAACACAAGGGGTGTAATTACACAGGAACAAAATACAGCTAATAAACACTTTTTGATGTAGACAAGAAGTTAGATGAGTGCAGTGGGTAACAAGATGCAAACACAGAGAAATAGGGTTGGAGAGGACCAGTCCGTTCCCGCGAGCCAAGGCGGGATGCGTCTGCTTTTATCCTTCCTGAGAGGTGGTGGAAACTCGAGTCGCCTCGATTCTTGTGCTTCCCTGGAAGGCAGAGTCACACCTAGCATCTAAGCTCAATTTCATCTTCTGCATTTGAAGCCTGTTGTAGAGGGAGAAGCAGTTCTTTGATTTCTTGGATGTTTTTTAAAGCGTTACCATGACTTGTGTCCTAAGAGCGGAAGCGGACCGTGAGGGAGAGCGCCAGGTCGTGCTGTGTTGCTGTGAGGTTTTGGCTYCTCTGCAGGAGGCTTGTCCCTGTTTCTTTCTGCTTTCCTTTGTTTTTTTTTTTCCCCCTCTTCATCCGGAAGACAGGTACTTCAGATTAATGTAGTAACATCTGGTAAGCACTTCTCCATGCCTTTGGTGGTGGAAAATATTATTTCGGTGCAAGCTGTAGCACTGTAATCGCAGGTGCTACAGAACCATTATTAKTTACTTGGACCGTGTTACAAAAGGAGGCCAGGCGTGAGCTCAGGCGCCTCYTTAACTTGCGGCTTTGTAAATTTGGAACCAAAAAACCCCAGATTTTTTCTGTTAAAAGTTTGATCYGTATGTTATTTTATTACACGTTCAAAGGAGGCTTCTGTTCACTGCTTTTAAAACCTAATCAAACAGTTTGAACCAAGTTTATTCACAGATATTAAAAAAATACAATCTTAAAGAAAGCCTTTGTTCTGTTAATGCACTTAAAGGTCTGGTCTCGAAGGCAGCCAGATTTGAGGAGGCTGTGACATGTAACATGCTGATATTCAGGAGATGCACAAGTGGTCCTTGCATCCATCAGTCACCTCCTTCAGGGAGGTGTGTTTGTTCTAAAAGCCAACGCTTCGGCTTTGCGTGGACCCGTACCCAAGGAAGCACCGTGCCTCTGCGGCTCTGTCCTCGCGCGGTACAGCCCGGCTGCGGTCGGAAGGTCCTTCAGACCAGAGCTGCCTCTGCGCAAGAGAGATGGGGTGGCTGCGGGTTACCTCTCGTCGGCTTTGCCCTTGTTCCTGGGGGAAATGAGCCCAAATGTTTTGATTTTCAGGGCACATTGCCAGTCTGGCTCTGGTTACCAAGCAGGGAGGTGTGTGATGAGGTCTAGTGCGCGTGGCTGAAACCGGTCGGTTTTCTATTGCATTATTGTCTGGTTTTTCAGCTGGAGGGAAGTTTCTTCTTTCCACGGCAATACGTTTGCAGCGTGGTTAGAACCTGGGCAGCAAAATTGTGTGAAATTGCATAAAAACAGAGGTGGATGTCTCAACGCAGGGCTGCGAAGCAGACTTTGCTGCGTCATACTGGTGTTGATCAGGGGCTCTGGGTGGGAGCAGAGAGGGGTCGTAGGGAGGGGTCGACAACTGTTTTAGGAAGGCATCTAACACACAAAAGCATCGTCAAGGCTCCCCATTCTCGCTGGCTGGTTGCACTGTTGATTTCTCGGGAGCGATCAACTCACGCAGTGGCGTTACAATTAACGGCATGCGCCCGAAGAAGTTTGAACGAGTCTGATGGGTTATTTCTGTGCGTGCCAGCGGGATCTGAATGCAGGTCTTCGTAGGTGGTGGGGCAGCACGCTAACACGCTGCACCACGTAGCCCTCTTCCACGCATCACCTCGGTGTACGAAGCACATCACGGCGTGATGTCTTTTGACAACCTCTTATTCTGTTGCTGTTATCACATAACGAAGCCCARACGAGAACTATAGCAGTGGCGGTGACTGTGTCTGTTTGCTTTCATCGGCGGCACATATTTACGTCGTCAAAGCCACGCGGTTCAAATCACAGATACAAGCTCCTGCCTGTAAGGAGGGTTTTTTTTTTTCAATTGTGCAAAGGTGGGTTTGGGGTTGATATATGACGAGGGGCACCAGCTGAGAGCCTCTCCTCATCTATTCAGTGAAGCTGTTTGAATAACTGAGATGGTTTTGCCTCTCTGAGGCCCATTGAATGCCTTTGTTGAACAAAGAAATGTTTTAAATGGCCCATCTTTCATGTGGAGGTTGCCTACTGCCCACTGAAGAGATTAATTACTTCTGTGGAAAGTAACAGGGTTTGATAATGGAGTTTTGTTGCTGCGCTAATTTTTACACTGAGGTTGGGCATTTCTAATAAATGAGTTCAGAAATATGAAAGAGCACAGGGGAAGAATAACCTCCTGACAACATTTGATACCCCTTTAGTCCTTTATCAGAAGCTCCCGGATGATGAAGAGGGAGTTTGGGGGTGTCTTGTGCCCTATCGCTTGTACAACCAATGAAAAACACGCCAGTTTCAGCAGTTTTCATACCTGGTTTGACCAGAAGGACCATCATGTCGTACAGGATGGCAGAGAAGCGCTTGATGCTGTTTCAAAGTACTGTGTTTCCCTTTCTTCCRTGAAACTACAAAGAGTTTGACCCACATCTGTTGGGATCCATGTTTCTACAATGCAGGAGCAGCAGATGCTCCATTCAGTGTGTTTGATGTAATTCCTGTCTCAAAATGGCTCTGTTTGAAGCAATCTGCAGTAAAACTTAACGTTTTTGGCAGAGCTGCTAGTTTATCATTATCTAATTGCTTGGGATGGCACGTTTGAAATACACCTGTAAGGACTGATTTAATCCTTAAATACACGGCTAYGTATGTCTGAGTTATGCAGTTTTCTGACTTTCAAGAGACAGTTTTGGTCAGTCGGGTTGACTTCTGCAGCGCTGAACCGGAGCATCGCCGATGCGTGTAGGCAGTGGTCATCCCATATCTGTTTTGGGAAAAGCTGCCCGAGAGAAATGTGTTTGGTCCTGTTCCCTCTGACCAACCCAGACTGGTGTGTTGGGTCAGAGGGAGTCCTCCAAGTCCTAGGATGAGTTGCTGATTGACGGTGTTGCCATCGGCGGGTGTTGGCTTGCACCCTGGAGTGTTTTATCGAGAAGCAAGTTTAAAAAGGGATATAACAAGGAATGTTTTTGTCCTAGTTGTTGAATGTTGGACCGAGGAGATCTCAGCCAGGCCAGAGGAGAGAGCCCAGGAAGATCATCACTGTGTGTGTGAAGGAGGATGTCCACCTGAAGAAGGCAGAGAACGCCTGGAAGCCAAGCCTGAAGAGAGAAAACCAAACCGAGGACCCAGAAAATGTCAAAACCCAGGTGAGAGCATTAGCAAGCGCTTCTGAGAACAGCAGTCTGTAACAGGAGGAGGATGGTAATTTGCCTTTGCTGTTGTGTCAGACAGTAAAAAAGGGCAATGAATTCCAGTTTGAATCACAGCTTTCCCCTACCTTGATTATGTTTTTTCACGTGTTTATTCTTGACCTGGAGTTTAAATGGCAATCCTGTATATTAAGCAAGTCTAAATAGGGAACACCAGACAACCTACTACCTCTCTTCCAGGATTGTTTTTCTATTGCTATTTTACTAGAATATTTCTGTCTCCATTCTAAAGCAAACAACCTCAAACTTCCAGCACAGAACTTGCTTTTCATCCCCTTTTAGACTACGTTTCTGCCCTGAACCTCAGCCAGACTGAGGTTCCTCTGTCAGTTTGTCCTGCCCAGCCCAACAGCGCCGTCTCTGAAGCTTTCTCTGTGTCTTTCTCCCCCTCCTCTCCTCCGTGGRGCAGCCACTCTGGGCGGAGCTATTTGCCTGGTGGTCAAACTTGTGATTTGTAGGATAAGTTGGGATAGTCTTGAAGGACACTGGAATTCTGTTCTCAGGGCTAACGGCAGCGTTGTTGATCTAATTATCATTCTGGACAGGGGAAAAAAAAAGTGCCTTAAAGTAAATACAGGAGAAGTTGATTACCTCTAGTTGAGGGAGAAGGTGGCCACTCCATTTATATCTCATGGCTAAATTGATATCAAGAAGAATATTTCAGTTGGGTGACAGCAAGGGCTTTGTGCCTCTGTCCCACTTGAAAAACACACTTGGGTGTTTCCAAAAATCCTGCCCCGCAGCTTTGGTCTTCGGTAGCCGGTAGCTGAGTTAGGACTGGAGCTGGACTGTGCACAAATGTGTATCTGCGTGTAACTCAACTTCCTAGAAGTTCCTATAGGACATCATCTCCGTTCACCTTTAAGATGCATCCTAGCTCGTTCCTGAAAGCCACCTGCTCGATTTGTGCTTAAACTTAAAGTTTTCCYGTCCTTTAGGAGCTGTTCCGCAAGGTACGAAGCATCTTGAACAAGCTGACGCCCCAGATGTTCAATCAGCTCATGAAGCAAGTGACAGACCTGACGGTAGATACAGAAGAGAGGCTGAAAGGAGTCATCGACCTGGTCTTCGAGAAGGCTATCGATGAACCGAGCTTCTCGGTGGCGTATGCCAACATGTGCAGATGTCTTGTAACGGTAAGAGCTGCCAAAGTCAAATGGGAAATTCCTCTGCACAGGTGAATGTTCTGCACGTTATCCCCATGAACTGATTGGCAGTAATATAAATGTGGCAAGAGCAGAGTTAAATGTTAGTTTCTGAACATAAATAAAAATAATTTACGTGACCGATTTCTTCTTCTACATTCGTTGCCATGCCTGCAGGCAGAGGGCTTTGCTTGGAGTGATGTGTTGTTTGGAGCTGACGACACTTTGCTCTGCCTGGTCACAAGATGCAATGAGTCACGTTTGGAAAGTCCAATTTCTCTCTCTCGTTCCAAAGGGGAGCCCAAAGTGCCAAGCCAAGCTTCGGCAGCTAGTTTTCAGATGGTGAACTTGGGACGAAATAACCCTCTTCTCCCCCCGATCCTTCATGATGTGCAACGAAGGAGCACGGCTCCAGAGTCTTCAGCACATAACGAGAGTGTTTTTAAGCCGTGTGTCTTTTTAAAGGATCCTGTGAATGGAAAAGTAATCTGTCTCCGGGCGGAGGTGGTGTCAGCCAAGTTTTGAGTGCGACTTTACATGTGAAATGTAAAACTTGGCTGGAAATCATGACGTGATGCTTAACTGTCATAGCCTTGCAGACTTGCGTTGCTGAATATGAAGTGCACAATAAAATGTAATGGATGGCTTATAGGAAACCTTGCTCGTATGTAGAGTTTAGCCGTATTTCTGCTGATGTTTTTCTTCCTTCTCCTGCAGTTGAAAGTGCCCATGGCAGACAAACCTGGGAGCACAGTAAATTTCCGCAAGTTGCTGTTAAATCGCTGCCAGAAGGAATTTGAAAAGGACAAGGCTGACGACGACGTCTTTGAAAAGAAGCAGAAAGAACTTGAAGCTGCTACCACTGTAAGTGGTATTTTTCCCCATAAATTCTCAGAGCTCCTTCTGAAAATGATCTCTTTTGAAGATGGCAGTCGATTTGGGGGGAATTTTGGAGTTGAGAGTTTCATTCTGTCACTGTGGCTGAGTATAATAAAGAATATTTGCCTTGATTGGCGGGTTTATACCAGCCTCTTTTTGGTTTTTAGGAGGAAAAGAGTAAACGGGGACAACAGCAACTATAAACATAAAACTGGATCTTTTGAAGAGTTCTGTGCTCTGTGAACATGTTTTTTTAGAGCTGTTTTTCTGTTTTACAGCCAGAGGAGAAGACGCGGCTCCATGACGAGCTGGAAGAGGCCAAGGACAAAGCCCGACGGAGATCCATTGGGAATATAAAATTCATTGGCGAGCTTTTCAAACTAAAAATGCTGACGGAGGCTATCATGCATGACTGCGTGGTAAAGCTGCTGAAAAACCACGATGAGGAGTCCCTCGAGTGCCTTTGCCGCCTGCTAACTACCATTGGCAAGGACCTGGACTTTGAGAAAGCAAAGGTAGGGCAGCACCAGGAGTGAGAGATGAGGCTTTCAGGGCAGGGATGGAAAAATGGTTGTGGGGTGTTTTTATTGGAGGATTTATTTTTTCTTCAGGAATTTCTGTACGGCATGAGGAAATCATCCGCTCTTCCATGGATGTTTCATCATAACCTGGCCTCGCTCCCTCCTCTCTGCCCCTTTCTAACAGAGTCTGCATCGTTTTCAACAGTGTTCTCCAGTTGCCACTTGTTTCCAAATATTTCATCCAAGCACACAGTCTAAAAGTGCTCAACAGATCCTATGGGTTTCTTTTTCCAAATAGAATGTACCTCTTATCTGTAGTTTCCAAAACATTAAGATTTAGAGTTGTTTCCTTACCATTGAAGGCTTATATTACCTACAAAATCTACCACTGAATGTATTGTTCAGATTAAATCTAAAAAAAACCCACCTGAACCTTGGTGGATGCGTTTATTTTGTGTCATCATCATCTCCAGCTATGCTGGAATGAAGCAGCTCCAGCATCCTCCTCCCAACTTTCCAACAAATGTATATGTAGCACGGAGCATTACGCACTCGATGAGCTTCTCTTGGCACAATCTGCTTCTCCTTTGCAAAAGCCAGGATGGGAATGAAAAAGCATTCGAGGGTTTTGCCAGAAATCAGTCGGACTCAGCTCTGGAAACAAACTGAGCTAATTGTTTTCAGCTGCTTGGGGAAGGGAGTTCCCTTACAGTGCGCTGGATTGCAGGGATCACAGCGGATCAATCCTGATCCTTATGGGGAAACAGTTTCCCAAACTGTTTTGTGGAGCATTGACCAAAACAGCGTAGTTTATCACTAATCCCCCAGGCTAAATACCCTACGCTGTTAACGCAACAGCATGTGCGTTATTGATGCAGGTTTGAAAGTGCCAGAAGAGGGGATTAAATTTCTCCACGTGCTTTGGGAAGAAAACAGGATCTGACTTTAAGCAGTAGCTGAGGTCATGTTGGATGAGTCCTGGATGCTGTTTTTGTCTTTGCGAGCATGGAAACACTGTAAAAGCCAACGTTTTGGTGCACTGGCCGGTTCTGCAACCTCGAGCTGTGGCACCGTGTAGCACGGAGCGTGCACACAGCAGGGAAATGCTTGCAGATGTCGTGTTACCCATTGTGAGGAGCTGCCCATGTCCTGTCTTTGTGATTTGTTATTTCTATCGAGATTGAGTGAGAATCCTTTATTTATTTTCTATTAATGGGGTAGATGTTTTATTATGTGTTTTTATTGAAGCTGAAGTGTTAGTGATAGTTATAATTAAAGCTTCTGGACAAAGTCCATTTTAAATATTTTCCCCGTCATTCCTAACTTTGGAAACATTTGCTCTCAGAGCTGAAAYTTTCCAAGGCAAGGCCAGAACCAAATTTTAATAGGGTTTTTCTTGTTTGTTTAAGTATGAGGAAAAGGGTTTAGCTAGGTTTTAGTGAAGGGAGTGAGAAACATTTTATAAAACTGCCCTGAAACTTTTTGTTTAAAACAGCCAGAGCCCCCATTTTGGGGAAGAAGGCTTTTTGGAGCCTGGCGACTCAAATTTAGACCTAATGGAGGCTTCTCTAATGATACCATTTCATGTCTTAGTGCAAACTGATTTGGATTCCATCAGATCACGACTTTTTGGATGAAAAGGAGCTTGTGGGATTTCATACTACTGCTAAGCCTATTAAACAGCCTCTTGCTGAGAGAAGCAGTGCTTCTGCCCCCGCTTCTCTTGCCTGACCCCAGCTGAGACAGTTCAGGGAGGTAAAGCATCGAAATGATGTGTGCAGGGTTAGTTTTATGCCCGTTTAGTTTCCTGAGCCAGTTTTTCTTGGGCTGAAGTAAGCACACATGCTGATATGAAAAGGAGGAGCTCAGAGGTAGAGCAGGACTCCCCTTTTTGGTGGCAGCTAGCCAGCAGAACAGCTTAGCTGTACCATGAAAAAAATCACATTGATTTTTTTTTTTTTTTTTTTAATGGATGGCAAGTTTATTATGTACATGCAGACAGTGTAGATTATTTGAGTAATTAAAAATGCAGAGAAAGCATGTGCTAAACGAAGGAGGTGCCCGCAGACTTGTGCCTCGTTTCCTGCAGATCCTGCACTGCGCACACTCAAATCCAACCTGGGGGGAGCGTATGAGACCCAACAGTCACTTCTCCGGAGCACAGCTCTGGGTCCCCAGATGTGTTTCTGGCACAGGAATGCTGTAATGCAGAACCCACCGACTCCCCACCCGAGGGACTATTTTCATTTTCTTCCAAGACGCATTGATGATGATGTTTCTCTTGTGTAGCCTCGCATGGACCAGTATTTTAATCAGATGGAGAAGATTGTGAAAGAGAGGAAAACATCTTCAAGGATTCGGTTCATGCTTCAGGATGTAATAGACCTAAGGCTGGTAGGTACCAACTCAAGTAAGTAAAAGAGCATGTTCCCTTTCATGTCCAGGCTGGAAGAGCTCTCATGCGAGAGCAGGGATTTACAGTATTTACAGCAGAAGTGGAACGTTAGGGGGAGATCTGTGCCCCTTATCCCAAAAGTCTGGCTCTTAAAAGACAAGAAATCTCTCCATTTTGCCTTACTGAAGGCCAAGGTTGGTAGACAGGCAAACCGCTTGTGTCGAGTGTTTTGGTTCTGCTTAATATTAGATTAGTGGCTTCTCATGCCGCTAATCCAGCCCCGTTGCAGCAGACATGCCTGAGCTCTTTTCACAGGAGAGGTTTTGGGTGTTTTTTTCCCCACAGCATCCCCTGTGCTTGTCTGTGTCAGTCGCACTGCTTTGCTGTCTTCGTTTCCATGCACTCTGGGTGTAACTGTTTCCTGCCAGCACACACTTGTGCTCACGGGACCGAAGTGCTCTGAGATGTGTACCCCACAAGTGAGGGGGACCGGACAGTGTGGGTAAAAACTGTGAGGGCTCTTTTTCATGGCAGCACGGATATCATAGAATCATTAAGATTGGAAAAGACCTCTAAGATCATCAAGTCCAACCATCAACCCAACACCACCATGCCCACTAAACCATGTCCCTAAGCGCCTCATCTACACGTCTTCTAAATACCTCCAGGGATGGTGACTCCACCACTTCCCTGGGCAGCCTGTTCCAATGTTTAACCACTCTTTCAGTAAAGAAATTTTTCCTGATGTCCAATCTAAACCTCCCCTGGCGCAACTTGAGGCCATTTCCTCTCGTCCTATCACTAGTTGCTTGGCAGAAGAGACCAACACCCACCTCGCTGCAACCTCCTTTCAGGTAGTTGTAGAGGGCGATAAGGTCTCCCCTCAGCCTCCTCTTCTCCAGACTAAACAGTCCCAGTTCCCTCAGCCTCTCCTCGTAAGACTTGCTCTCCAGACCCTTCACCAGCTTCGTTGCCCTTCTCTGGACACGCTCCAGCACCTCAATGTCCTTCTTGTAGCGAGGGGCCCAAAACCGAACACAGTATTTGAGGTGGGGCCTCACCAGTGCCGAGTACAGGGGGACAATCGCTTCCCTACTCCTGCTGGCCACACTATTTCTGATACAGGCCAGGATGCCGTTGGCCACCTGGGCACACTGCTGGCTCATATTCAGCCGGCTGTCRACCAGCACCCCCAGGTCCTTTTCCGACAGGCAGCTTTCCAGCCACTCTTCCCCCAGCCTGTAGCGTCGCATGGGGTTGTTGTGGCCAAAGTGCAGGACCCGGCACTTGGCCTTGTTGAACCTCATGCAGTTGGCCTCAGCCCATCGATCCAGCCTGTCCAGGTCCCTCTGCAGAGCCTTCCTACCCTCGAGCAGATCGACACTGCCGGCCAGCTTGGTGCCGTCTGCAAACTTACTGAGGGAGCACTCGATCCCCTCGTCCAGATCGTTAATAAAGATATTGAACAAGACCGGCCCCAATACTGAGCCCTGGGGGACACCGCTCGTGACCGGCCGCCAAGTGGACTTCGCTCCATTCACCACAACTCTCTGGGCCCGGCCGCCCAGCCAGTTTTTTACCCAGCGCAGAGTACACCTGTCTAGGCCACGAGCCGCCAGCTTCTCTAGGAGGATGCTGTGGGAGACAGTGTCGAAGGCTTTACTGAAGCCCAGGTAGACCACATCCACAGCCTTTCCCTCATCCACTAGGCGGGTCACCTGGTCATAGAAGGAGATCAGGTTGGTCAAGCAGGACCTGCCTTTCATGAACCCGTGCTGGCTGGGCCTGATCCCCTGGTTGTCCCGCACGTGGCTTCATCGAAAGATGGTCCTGTATTAGCCTGTATTGCTAGYGCAGCCAGGCATCTGCTAGTTGTTTACTGGCCATATTGTGCAGACAAAAGCAAATGGAGTCTGTGCTCCATCAGAGCATAATGATGGTGGGTCCACACTAAGCTCCAATAATTACAGGTAGGAGATAACTTGGTGTAGACAAGTGCACACACAGTGCAGACAGGGACCTGCCCGTGTTGTAATCAAGCAACGGTTCTGAACATAGCCAAGGCGTTAAAGCTGGAGTCTCGTACAGTGAAGGGTGTCTCTACACCGAGCGGTTGAAGATGTGACTGCAGGTTGCACAAACCTTCCCCAGCACCTGTAGTTTCACCCACGTAGGTGCTGATAGCAGCGTGGCTTTAGCCACGAGATAGCACTTGACTGAAGTCCTGAGCGGGTTTTACTCATACCTCAAATAGCTGTTTGAAGCTGGTTTGGGGGTTTGTGGAGGCCGAAGTCACCGTTTTGACTGCAGGGTACGCAAAGATAATTACCCTGAAAGTTGTAACGAGGTTGTAGCAAGATCAAGAGACAGTCTGGTTATTCTGGGGATAAATTGGATCTGTGCAGTGTATGGTTGAATAGACACATCAAGCAGTGGAAATGTTTTGTGGAGAGACAGCTCCACCTCTCTCTGCAGGATTCCTGTCTCAGCCATCACGATCCCTGGAGTGGCAAAGCACCATCTCCACATAAAATGCAGTCGCTTCTTGCTTCTTTATTTTCGGGGTTTCATTCTTTTTCCTCAAGCTTGGAGGAAGGGCTCCAACGAACAGTGTCAGTAATAAACAGATAGAGAGTGACAGCAGCCTCCCTCTAGTCCTTCTCTTTCCTTTGAACCTAGAAAGACTGGAAAGGTGGGAATGTGCAGGACGCTAGGGGTTAAAATGTCTTGAATTCGGTCATGCCTCTCCAAGGTCAGGTCTTCACTGCAGTCTCCATTCTCCACCAAAACATATACYGCAGTCTATACACCAGAGTACATAGTTTTGACCTGTGGTGCTGGGATAACCATGTCCGCAACGTGACCCAGCTCCACAAAATTTTCCCCAGTCCCTCGGGGAGCAGCCCCTCCTGGACTGGGAGGATTAGGCCTCATTCGCGGTGTTCAAAATACCCCGTTTACGATGCTCCCCTGGAAGTATCTCAGAGCACGTGTTTGCTTCTTTCCTAGTGCAACTGGGTGTCGCGGAGAGCAGACCAGGGCCCGAAGACCATCGAGCAGATTCATAAAGAAGCCAAGATTGAAGAGCAAGAAGAACAGAGGAAGGTCCAACAACTCATGACCAAAGAGAAGAGGAGACCGGGTAAAGTAAAAAACAAGTTGGCYGCTCGTTTCACTCATTTCACATCCAGTGGCCATAGTCGGAATCCCACATAAAAGAAAAAAGTCTGKTTTTTTCCGAAGTGTAATGAGCAAAGGGAATTGGGGCCTGATTATGGCTGAGGCTGGAGGAGGAACAGATTTGCCATGGGTTGGCTGTGTGGATTTTTCAGGGGCAAATCCCTTGGGTAAAAATAAACAATCGCAGGCCAATAGTGCTTAAGTTTTGTGTTCATGCAAACCATATTTGATTTTGTGACAGGCTGCCAGAAATCTGTTATAACAAGTTACTATGTAGGAGTCAGATTTGCCATCCATTCTTGCATACAGCAGCATCTAATTTCAAGAGAATAGCATCTAATTTCAAGAGTAACCATGTTGTCTTTAGCTGTTACAGTTGTGAGGTCTTAACTCAGCATGAGAAAGTGTCTTGGCATTAACTTGAATTGCTCCCAGCCCTTGAGGCTGACACTACCTGAAGATGAATTTGGAGTGAGTGGGAAAATGAAGACTGGGACAGAGCRGGGCAAGGAGGAAGTCATCTTTGGGATTCTTTAATACTAAGGATTGTCAAATAAAAGTGCTGTGAAAACAGGGCATAAAGAAAATACACGTAGACTGTGCTTTAATTATCCTAAAACTGACATCAGGAGAAGGTAAGGAACTTGGGACTGCCTGAGTGGTTCTGTGTCTAGACTAGCCTAGCCCTGCTGAAATCTGTGCAACAAGTGCGGCTTTGGGTTAGCAAAGGCATGTCGTCTGCTCCTTTTGTGAGCTTGTGAACGCACGGTATGTGCAGCCACATCCAGATCACAAGAACACACACCGAGGAATCTAACCAGGAAGAATCACTACCAAAACCAGCCCTTGAAAATAGTAAGATCTTTTATGTCAAGGCTATTTTGTAATAATGAAGTCAGGCATGCTAGTTATGTCATCTTAGGCTGAAGAAACACTCTGAAAGACATGATTTCTGCACAGAATTGTGCTGAGGCTTAGCAGAAACGTGCCATCTTCTTTTCCTCCTCCTGTTGAATTCAGAGATGATCACCTGCGTTCTCCCGGGGCGCCGCTGGATCAGCGGGGGTGAGCTAAGGGCAGTTGTGTTTGTCGTCTGGCAGGTGTCCAGCGGGTCGATGAAGGCGGTTGGAACACTGTGCAGGGGGCAAAGAACAGCAGAGTGCTGGACCCCACCAAGTTCCTTAAAATCACCAAGGTAGGTGCCAGCGTAAGACTCATTCAGAGCAACAAAAATGCCGAGGTCTTACCTTATTGTGTCTGTTTAGGAAAGGCCGTTACGGTGTTTACGGGTCAAAACTTGGGTTTTGGGACATTTTAAATCCCCAGAGTTAGTACTGTGCATAAATAAAGCACAAAGGAAGATTCTGTTGTCTTCTGAGTGTTCCTATTCTGCTTGTTCTAAGGGAAAGGAGTACGCATACACTTTTTCTCAGGTTTATAGTGTCCTCTTAGTGACCCAGAAGTTCTCTTAGTTGGAAAATCTGCATTTTTATTAAATGATGAAAAGACAATGTGAGTTGGGGTATCGTGTGTGATGGTGATGCAGCACATCACATGGCTGTTACAGAAGGCGTCTGAAACACCTGTCTGATAGAAATCCTTTGCTGCCTCAAGTTCTCAAGACCCTATTCTGACCCTGCTTCTTAGTAGAATGAGGATGCCGTATTCAATTTGAAAACAAAATGTTCCTGATGTGTCATGGATGGCAGCACTCCCGGCTTGAAAGGTTCAAGTAGTACGAGAAGAGCTGTGTCCGCTTCACAGTGTTTCTGGACTTCTGTGCGGTGCAGTTGCATCCCTCAACATGTGTTAAGCTTTCACACTCATCCTCCAGATGAGCATCTTCCTGTTATTTTACCRTTAAAGCGGTGATTTTGGGACATTTATTTCAGGCTGCAGGTTTGGAGATTGCTTGGAGATTTCTCCTTTTTTAATGATCTTCAGAACAGCTTTGGGATTTCTCGCCAAGGAGAACTCTGTCTTTCACATAAATCAGGGTGTTTCCTAGACGTTCCCTTGTCCCAATTAATGTCACTCTCCCTGAATTTTACTCTCAGTGCCTGGATGCTCAGAGAGCTGTAAAGCAGAACCTGGACAGATTGTAGCCCTTCTGCAGATCAAGCTCAGTTTGTTCCTTGTGAAAGTCATAAAACAAGACTCCAAAACTTAATTAGCAGGAGGCATTCAGCCTGCTTTTGTCTGGGCTTACAGCTCATCTGGGAAAAGTCCTTCTACTCCGTTTAGTACAAATACAGTACAAATAGAGCTAGCTCCACAACAGCTGCATTGTCGGAAGGAGAGAGGAGCTCATACAAAGAGATCTGCGGGGTCACAACCTCCTTGTCAATAAATTCACCTACTGAGCATTGTAAAATCAATGTTCTCTTCTTGTCAGGCRCTACTTTTTCCCTCCAAGTTCTGCAGCCTATTGTCGTTCTTCATCCTCTGAATTCTGTTTGTTACCATGCAGATTCCCCCCAAAGCCATGACTGGTAGGTGGAGTGGACAGCAGAACCATTTTACTCGTCACAAACAAACTGAATATCTTTCAAGTACTGATATACTGCGCTTTTTCCTCCTTACTGAGCTTCAGAGTTCTCAATAAAAAGAAGCTCCTGGTCATTGTGAAGGTCTTTCACTGACACTTCGGAAGAGGCTGTTTGTGATGCCCTTTGCTGTTTGCRTCCTCTGTCTTTGGCTAGGGTTTGGTCTTCCAAAAATGTGTTAAAGTGTATTTTGGTATTCACAAGACAGGGATTGTTGCAAAAAATACCCCGTTTATAATTAAGATGTACGATTTGCCCTCGTAATGGTATGTCTTGATGTGTTTTACAGCCCACAATAGATGAGAAGATTCAGCTTGTGCCTAAAGCCCAGTTGGGCAGCTGGGGAAAGGGCAGCAGTGGTGGAGCAAAGGCAAGCGAGATGGGTAAGTCAGGCCAGGTCCTCACCCTCTGCTTTGATACCAGCTGTCCTTGCCAAGAGCAGATTGGGTGGGAATGCTCATCTCTSTGTGTGACTGCCTGGCAAGCAGGGTTAAAGTGGGGCAGGACCAGCCTTTTCCCTTCAGTTCTCTCCCCATCACTCTGAAAACAGCTGTTGCTTAAATGATTTTGTGATGCCAAGGTGTCGGCAGCTACTGACCTTGTTGTTGCTTTTCTGTGTGTTGTCTTTACAATCTCCCAGACTCCTTACGACCAAGTGCCACTAGTTTGAACAGATTTTCTGCACTGCAGCCTCCGGTCTCATCTGTATCTGCCTCATCTGCATCCTCAGAATTAGATTCTCGCAGGGCCTTAACTAGGTAAGCTTCGGTCCACCGGTGATTTTCCCTTCCGCTGTCTGTACGCCTGCGCTTTTCACTTGCTGCTCTAGTTACCAGCACGCAGAAAGAAGAGAATTTTGTTGAGTTTCCAGGAATGGCTGGTCTTTTCCCCTGTCTGTGTACTTTGAGCTAACTTAAAACACATGCATCTTTTATAATATCATAGGAGAGACAGGTGGTATTAATTTTTAAAGCCATTACGGTGAATGTTTTAGTTTCCACTTTTCAGTCACCCTTTATCTAAAGGATACATTTGCTAGTAGTTTATAACAGGTTAAAAACTCTTCAGATAAAATGTTGTGATAAATAAGTATGCGAGTTGGATTCAATGGTCGTGGATTCAGCCAGGTCAGTAGGTTTATTTATCCAGAAAAACATGCCTAAAACCTTGGAGAAATTTAGCAGGGTTCTTAAAACATTCTGGCTGTGTCTGATCCTTCCCATTAGGTGTGACCAAGCCTGCTCATGCTTCCACATCATGCGATGCATATGTAAGGCTGTGCAGTGCTCTCACACCCCCCGATTTCATCAGGGCTACAGCCACTCCAGCTTGTAGCATGAAACATGTATTAACCCTCAATAATTTATTAACTCTAGACATGGTTTATAAATGTACAGTTCATTTAAAATGTCACTGGTTCTTCCTTCCAGTACACACCAGCTGCTGGACTGGTTTTTTGGGTTTGTCCCTCTGATGTTTTCCCTCCTCTTTCACCTAAAACTCTGGCTTACCTGGAGATTATTCCATTTCGGTATTGTTTTGCCCATCTTACTCATTAACACAGTAATTAGTAGGACAGATCTTTGTCACCTGTTGCTGGTATCCTTCACTATTCTGAAACTATTTTTCAACAAATGGGTAAAAAAATAACACCGCTCATACCGTTTCACAGTAAACCAGTGCCTTTACATTATAAAATTCACCGTTCTACATATGAAATGGGCGCTGTAAGGACTTTATTGCTTTTCCGTGTGTTCTCTAGGAAGCGTTGGCTCTGCCTGTCCACTCTGTGGGTATTTGTGTTTGTGCATCTCTGAGACTTGAGTTAATTTTGATTATATTCTGTGTAGCTACAGCTGTAAAAGGTCAAGACAACAACCCTGCTGGGTTTGGGTTGTGGTTTTTTCCCTGCAGTTACTATAAAGCTATCCAGTATCTTTTCTAACATTACCAGCATTGCGAGCAGGGGTTACTCGTCCCATAACCTTTAAGCGCTTGTGGTTTTGTTCTGCAGTCGCGGGAGCACGGGCAGGGAGAAGAACGACAAACCTCTCCCACCTTCCCTCTCCCGTCCCAACACCTTCCTACGGGGCAGCAGCAGTAAAGAGCTGCTGCTCGACAATCAGGCACAAGAGGAGCAGCGGAGGGAGATGCTGGAGACGGTGAAGCAGTTAACAGGTGGCATGGAGATGGACAGAAACAGCACAGAGGCAGAGAGGAACAAAGCCAAGGAATCTGGTAAGYGGCTCTTCCATGCTCGGGGAATCTTGCTGGATGTGTGAAAAGGCATAAGGGAAAAATCCATCAGAAAAAGTGACATTTCTGTGCAGCGGCGTGAATATTTGGCCCGCAGTGACGCATCGTCAAGCTGCGATAGCTGTGATCTGCCTCCCAAAGGTTTGTAACACAACTGATTCATACAGGCCTTGGCGTCATCTCCTCTCACCAGCTCCTCCTTAGGATTCATCAGAGTTGAAAGGCTGGAGATAACCAGCAAAACACCACTCCACAGCGTTGTCTTGCTGCTCATACCCTGTCACTGTTGCTGCTGGTTTCTGGGTTAGAAGTCCCCAAAATCAGTGTCAGTTCTGCAGAAATGCTTCTTCAGTGTCCAGTGAAGCCATATCTACCCTTTCCAAACATTTCCCAGGGCCAGAGCAGCGATTTGGGTCTGGGACAGACCATGCACGGTATCCTTTTAGCACGGCATTGTTGCCAGCCTTCCCTCCAAGCAGGCCTTGGTGCAGTGTGGCGTTAGCACCCACTGGGGTAGCTTGTCACCTTGTCGGTGCTGCAGCTCCCACTCTTTGCTCCTGCCATCTTGAGCTGATTTGTTAGCGAGAAAATATTGAGGACACTTAGAGCGATGTTCCCAGTGGACAGAACCTTTGCAATAAGTACAGCGTTTTGCTCCTTCCCGGGGAAACRTCTGGGAACTGCTACAGTGAGGAATATATCTTGACTGCCACGACACAGCACACACTCATCTTGAAGCTTTGGGACTTCATAAAGAACTTCATGGGGACCAAGGTTTTGGGGATGTGATCGATCAGGAGATTGCTTTGGGTTGCTGCCCATTGCAGTCAGCATGTTTTAAATTTGTGGCATGCTGTAACAGCTCAAAGTTTAATGTTGATAAGAGAGCTTTCAAGGTGTTGCATCTTGTGTCACTGCCAACTGTGTTTCTACGAGAAGGCTGATTTACAGAAATATTGGGAGTTCATACAGGGGGAAATGTAGCCAAGAAAGAAGTGACCCGTGCCTGATGATGGGACAGGGAACACACCCTGCACCGGTGACTTCTCTTTTCAGAATGTCTCTGAAAATGATGCTGATTTTCCTTTTCCAAATGTGTTGTTTTTCTTGTATTTCTACCAGCCAAGCCAGAAGCTCCCCCAGCTCCAGCGCAAGAAAAGCCTTCGCTGTCAGAAGAGGAAATAGAGAGAAAATGCAAATCTATCATTGATGAGTTCTTGCATATTAATGATTTTAAGGTAAGCAAAATGAGAACCTCACTTAGCAGAAAGGTCTGTGGGACTGGAGTATGATTTCTCTCCAGGAGCAGTGTCCTTGTAACACCCAGCTCGCACAGAGATAACAGAAACGGTGGGGCCTGTCAAAATTCAGGCAGCAGCAGCTCCATGAGCGTTTTTAGGACAGCTGTCTCCCAAACTTGTTTTCTGCCCTGCTAGTAATAGGAAAAATAGCCTAGCTTGTGTGTTTTAAGTAGCAAGATGTATGTGTATCTGTCATGAATCACTGAGCAGCTCCATAATAACAGCAATTTTGGAAGCAGAAAAGCTAGTGGGAAAATAAACTGAGGTTTTCATTCAGTTATCAAAGCATGTGCTGTTCTGATCTGGAGGCAGATAAAGCAATACTAAATATTGAACAAACCACTCCGGAGTATCTTTAATGAACATTGAAAATTACTGAGCAGCTGTCATCACTTCCTAGTTAAAGGTTGAAATTTTGTTTCCCTTGTAAATGGATTTTTAGCTTGTCCAGGGAGTTTGCAAGACGTGTTACATTTGCTGCAAAGCTGATTGGTTTGATCTTTTGCTGAAATAAATTTTAAAAACCTGCCAAGTTTGAAATGGCAGCACTAGGGAGTTCCTAGTTTGGCACCCTAAAAGCAGAGTTGCTGCTTGCCTTTCATAGGGCCTCCAATTAAAATCGGAAAGAGGAATATTCTTATGATGGATTGTTTTGGGTTCACATCTAGTTATCAGGAGAAATTATTAAATCCTGGTTTGGAGGAGAAAAAAAAAATACACTTCGATTCGCAGTGTTCCCCAGCTTGCTGGCCTGGCAGATCTCAGCAGGAGGAGCGAGGGACGGCGGGGCTGGTTAACAAAGGAGTCTCCGGTCCTTTTTCTTTTTGCGATAGACTTCAAAGTCCAACCCCTGGATGTCTGGGGTTAAGGGGCTGCTTCAGTTTCTGTGCTTGCAAATACAATGACATATTTTTATGACTGGATAGAAATAGAGTTGAAATGTATTCAGATGGAGCAGGCAACAAAGCTCCTGACTAATTCAGCTTAAACTCACATTAATAAGGCCATATATGAGTGTGTTAATGTAGTATATAGCAGAGGAATAGCCGTTTCTCATGAGTTTAGTCTTCAGTATCTAACCTGACAGTAAATTAAAACTGCTGAGCTGTATGCCAGCACCTAGTGACAGCAGGGTCGACCAGCGGCATGTTCACCTGTCTGTCCTGGAGACACCAGGATCCATCGGGCACGTCTGACGGAAGAGCTCTGACCCGAGCATGCAGTCTGGGACCACCAGGCTTGTGACCTGCAGAAAAAAGCCGTTTGGGGCTCTAAAAATGCATCTGGGGCTGCCAGTTCTTGATAACTAAAGGCATAACGCAAGACAAAGAGCCTTTAGTCAGGAAGCCCGTTTTGATCTGTTAGGCTGAACCTAGAAGGTCAGTGGAAGATCTTTGCTGATGACAGTGGAGATTTTTGAAGTGTGACATTGAGAGCTTCTCTAAAAGTCTCTATTTAAGAGTGTTTTATTTGCTTAGGTTACAAAATGCACAAGCCAGAAAGTAGAAGCTTTATAAAGAGGAAGTTTTCCTCCAAATGTTACCCACCTACTTTCTGCTTCTTTATATGGTGTGGGTTTGTAACACAGGCACTTCTGTGCCAGATCAGATCAGTAATGAATCTAACCTAATGTCCTCTTTTTGACTTGGCTTGGCTTGATATTTGATGAAATAATAGGTGTTTTGGTGGCATCCAGAAGACAATTCCTGTCCTTTCACTGAGCAGCCGAACTGTACCCTGGAGCCTGATAGTGTATTTTAAAAGTTCTGTTGCCTGTGTGGTATAAATTCTCATTATTATTATTCGATTGCCATCTCAGTGGTGATTTGTGATGAGGTTCCACAGCCTAGTTCAGCATCTTTGCCTGGCAGCTTCACTAAATACTCATTTCCAAAAAAAGCCAAGGCTAGCAGTCTCTTGATCTGCCATCAAAAAATCCCCATCCAGGTGCTAAGCTGTGCACCCTAAACTATCTCATAGTAGAAAATATTCTTCTGCCCCATTTTTTGATGTTTTCAGTTCAGGCAAATGATCCTGTGTGTCGTTCGAACAGGAAGCAATGCAGTGCGTGGAGGAGCTGAGCACCCAGAATCTGCTGCCTGTTTTCGTGCGAGTGGGAGTGGAGTCGACGCTYGAGAGGAGTCAGATCACCAGGGATCACATGGGCCAGTTATTACATCAGTTGGTGCAGTCGGGAAAGCTGAGCAAGCAGGATTTCTTCAAGGGGTTTGTATTCTGCGCATAGAAACGGATACTTTTCTTGAGCGTTCATTGCAAATGAACAATGTTTGTGTCGGAGAGGAATGATTTCCCACCTTGCTTTGGTATCCTGCCTTCTCCACGCATCCTTTTTGAAGGAGCGTTTCTGCCTGGGTGTATTCATAAGTAATATAATTATTGTAATATATTTTTAAGTATTTCAAATGCTTTAGTGAATGTAAATATTTTCGTATTTATGCAAGTATTTCTTTCTAAGCAAATACGTAGGTGTATATTTAAATGTGCATGTTTAGATTTCTGTTTTGTGATGTATTTGTCAATGTTTGCCTTTTGGCAAATCATCGAATATGATTAAAAGAGGAGGAAGAAGACAAAAATCTTCACGTGACATTAATGCCTGGAAGCTGTGTAGCCTGAACTCCTGTGCATCCATAGAACCACAGCCACTCTCCCACTGGTAAAACAGGCTTCGCCCATACGATGCAATCTCTCAGGACAACTCAACTTTAAGGAGTAGACGTGTCCTCGAGGGGCTGAGAAGGAAAATATGCTCCAGATGCGGTATCAGACAGGTTAGACCTTCCTCAGGAGATCTGTGTTTCGGCTGCTGGTTCATTTCAGCTCTCTGGGTTTTGCGTTCCCAGCCTGGATTTGAACTGGTGTCCAGTTGTGAAAGGACCCGTGTTCCCAAGGGGGTGCCTGGCACCACTCAGTCCTTGCTGGGGCTTAGAGCAGGGTGATTAAAAAAGCGATAACCATGAAAAGCAGACAGCAAACGAGCAGATGAAATAATGCTTTCAGAGACTGAGTTTCTGGATAGTTGGCTCCGTCTTGCTGCTTTTATTTGAATCATGTCTCACACAGTACCACCGACGGCTCCGATGGTGATCTCCCTGTGCCGTGTCTGGCAGTGAATTTCATCGTGATGCAATCCAGTGGCTGACAGGAAAAGTTTAGGCAGCCTGAGTTCAAAACCGTATGGAACAGCAGTAAAAAATACATATCCACAGGGAGTACGCTTGTCTGTGTCCACGCAGTCGCTGATGGTCAAAACGACTTGTTTGAAGTGATACATTTCCATAATGGATTGTGATTAAAGCCGTTGCTGTGTTTCCTGGAGTGTGGATATGGATAAGTGGTTGTGATGCCAAATAAGTAGGATCTTGATGAAATAATGGGACGTGCAGTCTGAACGTGGCATAAACCAAATGAAACAGCTCCTGAAGATGATGAAAGGGCAAGTGGTGTTCAGCAGGCACATGAGAAGAACGCCGAAAACCACTGTACTAATTCACGCAAGACAAATTACTGTGTAATTAGGGGTTATAGGATGAGTACTGGTCACAGTGCAAGTCAGGAGAGATAGACAACAGGAAACCAATTTCTGGCAGAAACGCTTGGACAAACCTAGGTTGAACTAGTAGCAGAGGATGTAAAGAACAAAGCAAAGGAGGTGGTTTCTGGGTTTGAAGCACAAGAGAAAATATGCATTTATAGTCACTAAATTGGACCGCAGAATTTTCAAGGTTTTCAGGGAGAAATGAACCATGATGAAAACTGGCAGGAGAGCCAGAAAAACTGTCATCTTGTACCAGCCATGGGAAGTGAAGCGACCTACAAGGCTTTTATCGGAAAGAAGAGTTTTGAGCGATTCTGGAAACTGTATCCAGTGTTGAGGAGCAATTTTGTAATTCATCCTGCCACGTTTTCTGTTCTGGATGGAAACCTCCTTCTGGTGTACTGAACTTTCTTCTTGTGTTGTTTTACATACTTACAGGCATTTTGCTGATTACCTTACGTTTGGACTTCTGTTATTATTAATCCTCCTTCTGTAAATGTTTGGATATTTTTAAGAAGGCTCCATTTATTAGATGGTTTGTATTTATAGACAAAAATGCTTTTTAGTTTTACAGGTTTTACTAGTTAGCAAACGATTTGTTACTGGGATAGAAGAATTATTGTAAATGGAGCTTTCCTGGATGTATCTACTGGTTTTACAAAAGGCGATGCTTTTTCCACATACTCTCCATGTTACTGCGTAGAGAAATTCACTCCTGGCAGTTCTGAAGCACTGAAAGCATAAGATGGCAATAGTTTTTTTGTTACCTTTGTGATTCTTTTCGCTCCTCTTTTCACTCCTCGTTTCTGTAACAAAGGATTTTTAAAGTGCAGATTTGCTTTGCGGGGAAAAGTCTCAAATTAAATTGTATTTAATGCTTGACATTTTTCCTTCTTCTTTTCAAGCTTTTCAGATACCTTGGAGATGGCGGACGATATGGCCATAGATATACCCCATATTTGGTTGTACCTAGCTGAGTTGGTGACCCCCATGTTAAAAGAAGGAGGAATCTCTATGAGAGAACTTATACAGTAAGCAACGCTGTTCTTTTCCAGTGTCGGTCGAGCTGAGCTCTCTGCTATGCTATAGTATTTTCACAGCGTGGTTCCCATCAGTAGGTAAAAGACGAATGGTGTTAGAGGCTCAGCTTCTCGTACGAGTTGATAAAAGGCTTACTGCACGTCATTTGGGACTTGCACCAGACTGAAAGCTGTGGTGGGAAGGGAGCTTGCTGCTCTGTGGTCACCGCTCAGGGGTGAAGGTTTTATCCGTAAATCTACTTCAATCCTGTTTGTTTCAGCTGAGCTAAAAACTACCCCAGTGTTGTACATTCGGAGTCATTTGAGAGCACACTGAGGCTCTGAGAATTACATTTGAAGAGAGCAAGGTATCGTGCAGGAGTCTTTATGTCTCAGAGTGTAATAACTACCACCTGGGCATTGCCTTAAACGGGCACAAAACCTTGCCTGCGAGACTGGAAACTGTTTCCAGGACCAGGGTTTCTGTATTTCGTACATGTCCTTATATATTTGGGGATTAACTAGAAGCCAATTGAATGGTTGCCTTTTCCTGTAAGTAGTGTATTAAGAAAATAATAGCCTTTTCCCCAAAAAGGGTCCTGCTACCCGAATGCAACGTCCCACAAAAATGAGTGGATTTGACGTTACATAAAAATAAAGTCTTTGTAATTAGCCCTGTTGTGCCAAGTGCACTGCATCACTGAAGTCTCTTTTACGGGCAGTGCTAGCTAGATCAAATCCTTTATCCCTGGCAGAAGTTAAAGGTGACTTCCTGCCTCGGTTTGATCACTACCCCTTGCCTTGCATTCCAAATGCAAATTATAAGGAAAAATATCTGGTTTTCTTTCATTCTAGAGAATTTAGCAAACCTTTGCTTCCTGTGGGAAGAGCCGGCGTCTTGCTTGCTGAAATCTTGCACCTTCTATGCAAACAAATGGTAAGTGTCCAGGTGTACCGTTCGTAGATAGGAGCTGGATGCAGCAAGTACATGTTTATGCATGAAGCCTACACATTTCCCAAGTGAAGATATTTAGGGATGAGCCAGCCAGTCCAGATAACCTAGGAAACCTGCCTCTTCATCCCCAGTTTCAAACCAAGCCTTACGAGGTTCTGAAAAGTTAACTTTTTTTTTTTCTCATCACTTTTCCCTTTTGCAGGTACCTTTGCACCTGGCTTCTTCCAGAAGCTAGAGTGCTGAAATACTGCAAGAGGGACATTCTCAAGGTATTTCTGGGCTGACCAGAAGCAGCAAGTGTCGGAAATCTTGCGAGAGAGCTGTTCTTGCAGACCGGAGAGGTTCTGAGGGTTCGGATAAGCTTCAGATGGCCTCTCAGACTTCTGGGTGCTTATCCAAACTAAACCTGCCAACTCTTAAGAGTCACCCATCACTAGGGGTAGTGACACCTTCTCACCCTGTAACTCCTAGAGCTCTCTTACACATTTCACAGTTGTGTGTCCAGACAGTTTGGTGGCTTCCCTATAACTCTATCTCCATTTTTTGTCTTTTTTTTTTTTTTTTTTTTTTTTTTTATTTGAATGCATCCTTTTAAGTTGAATGTTCCAGGAGCATTTCAGTCTAGCAGCGCAAACAGTGACTTTTTATTTATTTATTTTAGCCTTATGCTTGTTTGGACAGTCGACTTCCATTTATTTTTGTCTGTTCTTTGAAAGAAAAGCTGCCATGCTCTGGGGGTTGGAGCGCAGGCTTGGGTTTCTGTTTCTGCCACAGCTTTCTAGTTTGATCTTGTCCAGGCCAATACTTGGACTCGAGTATTTCAATGTAATATCAGTCATCTAATCCAGATCCTGATGAATCGTAGCAGGAACTATGCACAATTAGCTCTTAATGATCTGCATTGTAAACTTAGAGTTGTAATCTGCTTTGTAAACTAAAAATCAGGCTGCTTTTATCAGTGCTTAACTGAGGGAACGCAGTGATCTCCCTTGTGCAGGTGCTGTAAGGTAAAGGTTTTTGCAAAGCATTTGGGTGAAAAGAGCTGGCTGTTGCTAGTATTTTTATTCTTGTCAGAATTGCATATATGCCGTCTTAGGCAGGATACCAAAAGGTCAGTGTGACATCAGAGGATGCGGAAGGTTGAACTGTATGTGCTGCAAAGGAGCTTTTCTCAAGGTTTGCAATAAATTCTAGGAATTGGAGGGTGAACTTGGTATTATGTACCTGAATTTGAGGCTTGATCTCTGCACAGAAAACAGCCATGTAAATAATTATTTTCTGAAAGTAGCCAATTTGCCAGTGCATTAATGTCAAGGCAGGGGGAGAATGAGTCACAGAGTAAGTTAATGACAGAGTCAGGAGAAGAATCTAAGTCATCTAACTGCCAGCTCTGTGTCACGGCCATGGGAAACTGCCTTGTTCAGATGTGTCACTTCTCATAGGTAGTCTCTGGCTGAAGTTGTTGCAAACTCCACGTGTCACGTTATGCCTTGTTTATTACCCATCACCGTGGTGTTTGACCACTTGACAAGATGTGTATACCTGTGGCAGGATTGCGTATGTGATTTCTCTTGCACGGGATTTCCAGACGTTTTCACTTCATTGCTAGGCATCTTGTTTGGTGGCTGAATGGTTCTTTATTTCTCCTGACACAGCTGCACCACTCCGGCTTGTGTAAGCTCCCCTGGTTGTCTCTCAAGTCTTTAACATGAACAAACCGTTTGTGTTTTAGAGCCATAAGAAAGTGGGAGCCTTATGGAGGGAGACTGGCCTCAGTTGGAAGGACTACTTACCCGAAGGGGAGGATGTACATACCTTTCTCATGGAACAAGTGAGTTCAGAGCAAGCATTTGCTTAATGATTTTGGCACACTGATTTTTGGCCCCGTGTCCCGTTTGTTCATCCTCTTCCATCCCATTCTTACGTATAGTTGGTATGGGATGTGGGGTGGAGTGTCTCCCTCACTGAGTTGGGGTTAGATTATTTCAGCACCTCCTTTCTGAAGCGCCGGGAAGACAGGTTTGTCCCCTCTGATCCCAGGCACACATCTCCCGTCAGCTGGCTTCCTCTAGGAGATCTATTTCTCCAGCTGCAGGGAATGAACTCAAGAATGAGTTCTGCAGCAAGGACGGACGATCTGCAGAAGGGCCAGAGTAAATGGTAGCAATTATTCACTCATCCCACCTTGCATTATGATCCCAGAGGATTTCACAACCGAGAGGAGCCAGGACTGAGGGAGGGCACCTTGCAGCTCTTGCTGGTGGTGCTCCTAAGGAAGAAGCTGGAGGTCTCCCTTTGGAGCTCCAAGTGATCCGCTGCCCTGTTTTAGCACTTAAGAAGTGCTGCGCTGCAGGAAATGAAATGGATTACCAAGGCCTGGGGCTTGGTGAGGGGACTGTAGATCCTCTGTCACATTTTGCAATGAATTGGGGCGTTAGCTGCAATTTCTTTGAGCGAATGCCAGCTCTGGTAATTGCATTCCGGCTCCCCGTCGTTTCAGTTGAGCAACATGCACTTTATTTTGTGCACGCTCGTATTGTGCAGGGCTGGAGTTGCTCTGAGATGCCTGGTTGTCTTTGCTGGATAATGTAGTCCCCRCATGTTTGTAAAATGCTTTCTAATCTTTGGAACAGAAAAAGTGTATAAATCGTTGTAATGATAACTTAGCAGTTGAAAGATGCCAGAAAGCAGAATGAAGTGTAGCTTGCTGCCTCAATTTGGTATAATCAGCATAGGAAAGTACATTTAACTAATTCTCCTCATCACTTCTGATGTTGCAGAAGTTGGACTTCACGGAGTCCGACTGTTCCGGTTCCTCRGAAGCACTTTCAGAGAAAGAACTCTCTGCGGAAGAGCTGAACAARCAGCTAGAAAAACTCATTGTTGAGGACAAGGCGAATGATGAACAAATCTTTGACTGGGTAGAGGTACAAAGACTATTTTCACCCTCCCTGCACACAGTTCGTTAACTGCTTTTGTAAATATTTTCTCATCTAAAGGAGCAGGCACCTCCCTAGGCGCAGGACACTAGGATGATTAGGTCTGTGCAATCAACACTTCCAAAGAATTAAAGTCTAAAATATAATCAGTCTGTTATTTCAAAGTAAGCTTTAGGAAGAAAGAATTTTAGCCATATTAACATACAACTGTGTAACTGCCTTTTAAATACTGTAGACTTTTTGACTCTGAAAACACTGCTTCTGGCTACTTACTACATTTTAGACCGAGTACACTGCTACACTCTTTCTTCCCAAAATACGGGATAAAAGCATCTCATTGCTTTTTGCAACATGACCGAGAGAATTCCCTCTGCCCAACTGCATGCCCTGCCATGCTGCAAAAACATCCTGGGCAGTCACTGAGGGCACGTGTACCTTTCCCAGTGCATTGGACCAGTAACTGTAAAAGAAAATAAAGACAAAGGAAAAAAAAGAAAAAAAAAAAAAAAGCAGCCCTGTCAACCCACTGATCTTTTGCCCTCCATCTCTGGCTGCATCCTTTAAGCCAGATTTTAAATCTAGTGTCTGAAATGATACTGAACCTGATTCATTTAGATCTGTGCTTACAGCTAAATCTTGGTCAACTTCATTTCAGTTACTTCTATTGCTGGAGCAATGTGTTAGAAATGTCACTTTTCTGCTGCCGTTAGAGAAGTCGAGAGTGGAATGAAAGCAGCACTGAAAATCTGGGGACACCCACAGGCTCTTTGTAGTCTTGGACAAGTTACATAGCCATTCTCTGTATTTCTCCTACAAAGCAAACAAATCTCCACCCAAGGAGCATGCTGTAAAATTTATTGAAAAAGCCTAAAACTCTTTAGAAAATGTATAAGGGCATTGTAAAAGCCAAGCCTTGTTGGTTTGGTTTGTTTCTCGAGACAAACGACTAGTTGTGGGAGTAGGTAGATGGTGTATTGATTGTATGAGAACTGTTGTTGCATGTTGACAAACCTGAGCTAGTTTCAAGAAGTGAATGGGAAATCTGAGTTTTTGCAGAGGGGTGGACTGGATTTCTGCTGCAGCAGCTTTTGGTGAACTTGAACTTGCTGCCAAATTCAGCAGCGGAGTTTGGAAATGGTTGCTCTCACGCAGCGGCGTGTTTTTAACTGGTTCATTTACTCTTGATTTCAGGCTAATCTAGATGAAAGCCAGATGAGTTCACCTACATTCCTTAGAGCTTTAATGACAGCAGTTTGTAAAGCAGCTATTATAGGTGAGTAACTTGCAATGTAAACACCATACAAAGCAAACGTGCAAAGAATTATTTTATGTTTTTGAGGTTTATATCACTTTTCCCTCCCCCGAGGCTGTTTTTTATCACACGCAAAGACTTTTGCACTGTATTGAATTCTAGTGCTGGAGAGCAGGATGTCCGTTCCCCCTGCGACAGCCAGGCGCTTTGCCGGCTGTGGTGTTCTCGAGGCCCTGGAATGTCCTGGTGACCTTGCGTGAGCAGACGTTTCAGACGACTGAGTAATGCCAGATTGTTCATTGAGTTTTCTAGTGAAGGTGGAAATGCGCTAGACGTTATTAAGATAATTAGCATTTCCACTCCTGTGTCAGCAAGTACGCGTGGGCGCTCTCCCATCGCAGATTGCCACGTGCGAGTTGGAAGCGTGGGTTGCAGAAGAGAAGCCAGGCTGCATCTCTGTCTTGTTAATAGTTTTATGTCCAAAGTTGCAATTTTGGAAGGACAGTTTATGTGGATTACTTGAATGTATGGCAGTCAGCTGGAAATGGAGGAAAGGGTGGGTTCCCAAGTCAGACGTGTGAGCCTCAGACCCTCAGGGGGGCTTGAATAAAGCGCTGCAGCCAGAAACATCTGGTCAGTTCACTTTGTTCTCTTTAACTTCACTGTTGGCATCTGGCAAGGCAAAAAATTGCGCTTGTAAAGCACCCGGTTCTGCTCTTAGCTGTGAGAGTCACGCTTGGTGGAGAGAATGGTCTGAACTTCATCTTGTTGCGAGGGGAAAGACAGCCCAGCTCCTTTCTTCTCCCTGAGAACAGAACCTTTCTGATGCCACCTAGTGTTAATGGCGAAATGACACAGGATTTGATTACAAGTGTTTAAGGGTTCCCTGATGTGTATCAGGAACATCTTCTTCTGTTTTATGTTTTGACCTTGCCTCTAATTGAGGTTTTTTTTCCTTTTGTTTTCAAAATATCACTTAAGTGTGTTGCGTGATCTACTTAAAAGCTGCTGAATAATTTATCCATGTTGCTGATGGACTTCTAATACGTATTTTTTATGTATTCCTGATTTCCTATGTCATGTGCAGGTTATGATTCTGTTTCTGCCTTAGTATTTTTAGACAAAAAAAGATACCTTTTCTAAAAACCATCTCTATAACTGCAATTTTAGCCCTAGCCATTGTACGCACTTTGGACATCCAGCTGTCTGTGGAAACACCATGATTTGCACTGCAAAGTAAGGTTGTAATTCTTCTGCGTGTGTCAGCAGGCTGGTTAGGGCCCGGGTCGCTGCAGATACTGGTTGAATTTGGGGAACTGGAAGAACCAAGATTTCCAGAAAAAGCCATTGATCTGAAATACTTCCTTTTGTTTCTCATCCTCTTTTCTCTCCACGCTAACCCGTATCTGTGATTTCTATTTGAATAAGTAAAGGCGATAAAAGATCCGCCCCTGCTGCCACATACCAAAGCTGACCCTGTTTTCTTCTCTTCCCCTCAGCGGACTCTTCTAGCTTCCGTGTGGACACTGCTGTTATCAAACAGAGAGTGCCGATCTTACTCAAGTACCTAGACTCAGACACAGAGAAGGAACTACAAGCACTTTATGCACTACAAGCATCAATAGTAAAACTTGATCAGCCTCCTAGTAAGTGTTGCCTCTGTGCTGGGGATTTGAACCCTGACAGTATACGGAAGGTTGTTTCTGTGAGGATAAAGTCTAGTGGTAGAGACTGGAAGAGGATGTGGTTTTCCTTACCTTTGTACGTAGCAGATGAGGGAAAACAACGTACAGTGGTCTCTGCTTGTCCAGATTCCAGCTTTTGGAGCAGTGCAGGTCCCCAGATGCTTGGCCAGAGGCCGGCTTTTCTCTTGGCTGCTCCTGTCAGCAGCCATGCAGAAGGAAGGACAAACCTCTGTTGCTAAAAAGAGAGGAGGGAAAAAAAAAAAAAAGAGCGGTAAAAAATAACCTGTTGAGTTTACAATACCTGGACACGTGAGAGCACTGGGCGTTGTAATTGCATTGCTGCACCACAGACGTCTGTGGACTTGGAGGGAATAAAACGAGTTGGACAACTGATGAGTCTTGTCCCAGAGACACTGCGGAAAACTGTTGTTGGAAAAGAGGCGAGGGAGTGGCCAAAGAAACAGGGATTCCCGGGGAGTCTGCAGCACAAAAAGAGTTCCCCAAAACATGCAACTTGATCGTCCTTAGCTTTAAGGCGCTAGTTGTTCGTTATCCCTCCTGCTGAGCTGTGAAAAATCAGGTGTTGGAGAGGAGCCAGGCTGCCACGGTCCAGCGAGAGGAGGACGGGCTGCTGTGGATTCTGCTTGCTGGCCAATCCCTAGATAATACGTTCCCACGGCTGCTTTCCCAGCTTTCCCTTTTCTGTGGAGCATGTGTTATCCGACGGCATCAGAGGGACCTGTTTTCCCTCTCAGCTGTGTGTAACCAGCCAGGAAGCAATAACTCAGTAACAGACCTTCTTTTTACTTGTATCTGCATCTCTTGCATTAAAGGTCACGTTAATCCCCTTATCCGTAACCATGTCTTTCTCTGCTGACTTAAACTGCGCGGTACTGACAGCTGTTCTCTCCCGTTATTCCATTATTGCAGATTTGTTGCGGATGTTTTTTGATTGCCTGTATGATGAGGAGGTAATATCAGAGGATGCCTTCTACAAGTGGGAAAGCAGCAAGGACCCAGCGGAGCAGAACGGGAAAGGAGTAGCGCTAAAATCTGTCACAGCATTCTTCACGTGGCTACGGGAGGCCGAAGAGGAGTCGGAGGATAATTAAAACTTAAAATACAGAGAGAGAGAAAGAAAGAA
>JAYKAV010003005.1:332330-343830 GCA_035582835.1 Phoebastria nigripes | reverse complement strand
AAAAAAAAAAAAAAAGAAACAATTTAAGTATTTTTTTAAAAAGTTTCACGTCTTCGCCAATCACAGTGCAGCAAGGCCAATTCTCGCGCAGACCCCCCCCTTCCCCCACACATGCACGAGTGGGAGAGGTAAAAATAGATAAACACAAAGGTGATCATGGAGGGAAAAAGGTACTTGAAAAAAAAAAGTAAACTTCAAACCTGAGGGCGGGAGCACTAAACCAAAATACATGTATTATTTATAGAAAATATTTTCTGTTTTAATCTTTTTTTTTTCCTTTTCTTTTTAAACAAGGACTCATGCTTACAAAAACACAAAGCGAAACAAATCTGTTTAGCAAAAAAAAAAAAAAAAGTTGAAAACTTTTAATTTATTATTTTAAGGACTGCAAATGCCAGTGTAATTTTTAAATTTGCAGTTTCTGTAAACAAATTGTATAATAGAACAAAAGCAGAGAAATAAATTTCCCTCCCCTTCATATGCACCTCAGTTTTGTTTCAAAGCATGATAAATAGACAAAACTTTCAAGGGGGTTGGGGTAAGCTAGATGAGGAAGAGATCAATTTTTTTTTTTAATTGTCATCAGATTTTTCTGCCTGCCTCTCAGCTTGCTTCAGAAATTTAAAAAGAAAATAGTAATCAAAACGTACATAACCTTGGAACGGAAGGAAATGCATTTGAGAAAACCGCTGCGGACCAGAGTGCTCCGAAAATAACTCATTCAAAACAGTGCTACCCTGGGGAAAAAGTACTAGTGATACTTTCAGAACCTTTAGAGCAACTTTAAGGCTTGTAAATACATAGAACAAATATTTAAAAAAAGAAAAAAAGAAATTGACTCAATACTATTTCTTTTCACTTTCAAAATATAAAGAACAAAATAAAGACAAACATTGCAAGTTTAAAAGAAAGTAAAACGACTTCTCCTTTGACAGCTGCTGAATGTGTGCACCATCTCTGAGCGGTGCTGGCTTCCTTTTAATTGTGTAGATCCTCGGTTCCAAATTGTGTACAGATAGTGTGTGTATGTATGTGTGTCTACCAAAAAAAGAGGGGTGAGAGCAATTGTTGTTTAAAAAAAAAAAAAAAAAARAAAAAGAAAAAAGAAAAAAAAAAAGGGGGTTGCTGCTTGGGAGACCTTTTCTGCAGAGAGAACTTAATGGCTGATGAGCAGCTGGCTGGGCTGCTGTACCGTGTAGGTGTGTTTGGTTCCCAGCACGTTGCCACGAGGCTGGGAGAAGACCTCAGGGCGGCCGGTGTCCGATCCCAGCTCGGTTTTTCCAGCTGTGCAGCCGCAGTGTCTCTTGTGTGACTTGGATCGGTGGCATCGTCCTGGGGACTTGGGACCCTGGTAGCTCCGGAGGTCGCAGCCGCTTGAGCAGAGAACCGACAGCCCTCCGTCATGGCTTGTACGTCCGTCGCCGCCCAGCTTCCACCGCTGCCCTTTGCCTCTACCGGTTGCCTTGCTGTGCCTAAGGAACCCAAAGACCCGTACGGGTGAAAAYGAAAGCGCCCTACGCGAGTGAAGAGGTGGAACAAGCGATGCGGTGCTCTTCGCGGCTCTGCCCACCCCGTGATGGTGTCTGAAGTCTGAGTGCAGCCCGGGTACAGATTAACAGTGGTCGCTTTGCAGTGCAGTCAGAGCACGTGTTTTCTCTGTGCCCAAAGGGACCGACGCCACGCAGTCCTCCAACCTGAGCTGCTGCTGAGTGCATTAAGTCTCCTGTGTGTCTCTCTTCAACAACCAAAGATGACCTGCTGGCTCTCACTGTGAAGAAGCATCTACCATAATAGTCTGCAAAGTTTGTGAAGCCCTAAAATGTAGTTTGTGAACTGTGGTCCGTGGACCACGAGTAACCTGTGGAGCATTTGCTGGTGGTCTGTGCAGCACTAGCTGCTCACATGATGCTGTCTTTTCTTTCCAGCTGCTAAATCACTTCTTTTTTTAAAAAAAAAAAAAAAAAAAAAAAAAAAAAAAAAAACATGGAATTATTGGATGAAGAACAATGAAAAAGCTAGGAATGACACTGTATGCTCTGCACACATCATATTCTCTTGCCATAGACAAAGTTTGCAATCCTGCACCCAGTTTCACAGAGGTCTAGGGGAAAGCATAAAAAAAAAAAAAAAAAAAAAAAAAAAAAAAAAAGGAAAAACAAGAAAAAAAAAAAGGCTACAAATACATTAAATACTTTCCTAATCTTACTTTTACATGTAAACAATTGCTGTACTTGCATAAGGATGTTATTTGATCACCAAGGGGAAGGGAGGAGGGTGCCTGGTTGTGGCTGGAGGGGAGATGTCCACGAGGCGCTTTCCCTGTTAACATGTGTTCCACGCCATGAATCTGAGCTAGAGAATCCATGGCCTAAAACACTAGAGCATTGTTTGGTTTTTTTTTAGTAACAATAAAACACTTTTCTCTGATGTTTTGTTAAAAAAAAAAAAAAAAAAAAAAAAAAAAAAAAAAAAAAAAGAAAAAGCAAAAAAAGAAAAAAAAATTCTCACCCTTAATATATGCATATGTATGTATCTGCTTGTACAACATCCAGCGACTCCTTGTCCTCAGCCACTTCCCCTCCCGGCCTCACAGTTGGGCCCAGCGGTTTGGCGACGGGCGCTCTCGAGATCTCCGAAAGGCTCATCCGCATGGAAAACCCCCAGCCAGCAGGTCTCAAGGTGTGTTTGTTAAACCTCTGCAGAAGGTCGTGTGGGTGCTTTTCTCGCAAAAGTCATTGTTGAGCCAGAACATGAGCGGGTATGCGATGGTTTGTAGCAGTTAAATGGTTGAATTAAATGGGTGCGAGTTTGTATATAAATGAGGCCAAATATTTGCCAAGTCGGTGTGTGCACCTGATGAATTTCCTCTCTGAGGATGGGCAGTGTCAGACCCTGCTGGGAATGTGAGTGTGCAACACCGGAGCTGTGCCGTGCAAGGACCGTGATATATTTATTGATTACCTTGAATCAGAAAGGAAGAAATGCTAGAGCCTTTGAACAGCCACGTGAATCAAAGTGTGTCAGGGCAGGGAAATTTGTTTGGGGAGCTTGAATCTTTTGGCTGAAAAAGTTGGAAAACCACTGGCTGGAGAGCATGGGAACGGTGAGCGTGTGGGTAGAAGAGAGAGGAGAAAGTCTCTCCCCTCCTTGTTTGAGCTTTTTAATGTTAAATGTTCGAGCGGGGTGAGGACTTGCCCTGTTAGTGTTCTGCAAATGCCAGGAAGGGAGTTTTCAGGGGGTTTAAGGGTTTTTTTCCAGAATTGCCCAAAGGCTCTGAAAAGGTGGGTTTGCAGCATGGCAAGCTTTGCGTTTTCTTAAGCTAGATCAGTTAGATTCATGTGGAGTGCTGTGAGCAGTTTATGCACAAGACCTTGAGGTCTCCAGCTGTGGGTATATTACCTTGAGGTTCAGCTTCCCATGAATGTCACCGTAAGGAGCAYATCTGACACCCGTCTCAGACCGAAACTGCTTCCTTCGCTCCCCTTGCACTGTTTGCCACGTGCCGCTTGCTTACCTGCACCCGTACCGAGATGTGGTTACTTTTCAGTCGCCTTCTAGATCGACACAGGTTTGCAGGCAGTTGTGGCTCCTCAGGATGCAGCCTGTGGTCCCAGGAGATCTTTGCTACACATCTTCTCCTGAAGGGTATTAAAATACAAAAAAACTAAGAGATATATGAAACAGAAAAGGGGATAATTAATTAAAAGAGGTTCCCATGGGAATGCGATTTGTGGGAGCCTCATTTTACGTGAGGAGAGGTGAGCTGTGGTTACTCCTACCTAACATTACAGCAAAGCCTAGGCAGGGAGGACAGCAAATTTCCCCCAAGAATACGAAAGGTTTGGGTGTGTTGGTTTTTTCTTCCCAGTCTTGGTCCTGTAAGGCCTTTAAACACATCTTCTGGGCAGGCTCATGAACGTGGCAGGGAGTTAATGCAGCTCAGCAGGAAAGAGCTGCATTAGAAGCCATTTCCACTGCTGGGAGCCCTTCTTGCGCTGAGGCTGTGCACACTATCAAAGGCATGGGCAAGGAGGAGCAAATGCATCGCTTACATCCCTATTTCTCTTTATTGCTGAAAATGTCCCCAAACTTGAAGAAGTCAAACAGAAAATTTCCAGGTGTCTGCCAAAGGCTGGTTTCTTTCTAGGAAAGTGTTTTCAGAAATGGATCAGCCATTTCTGTGAACGAGGTTAGGGAATACACTGATACCAGATGTTGCACTCTGTCTGCTTGTGTTAACATGTTCAGGTTTTAACCTTATTTTCTCAAGAAGCCTCGGGTCCAGGAGCAGACTTTGGTGTGTGGAAAAATCTTTTCACCCGGGATCGGCCCTCTGTGGTGCAGGAGCTGGTAGCCAGAGGCCATGCGGCAGGAGAGGCTCAGGAAAGGGGATTTGTCTGCAGAGATGGTTTTTAGCGTGCACAAGGCAGGTTTAAGCCAGTAGTAACTTACACTGGTCGTTGCTGCGTTCCTGCGACCCACAGAGTTTTTGGTTCCAACCCTATAGACCATTTTTTCTGATAAAGGAAAAACAGGGCCTCTAAAAAGTCCCGTTAACTCACTGAGCATCCTGAAAATGTTTAAAACCAATTGCAGATGTTGGCATCTCGTTGCCAAAAGGGTGGCTGTGAGTGTTCCTGCTATGTTTCGTTCCAGCGTGAGTAATTTTTACAGACGAAGGGACCTGAAGCTGGTTGCCTTGTCAGAAGCGTTCGCTGCAGAGCAGAAAAGCTGTTACAACTATGCCCCTGGYGCTGCTCACTTGATAGTTACAGACACATGAGGGTTTAGCTTTGGGGGTGGTAAGCTCAAAATCAGACTCYCCCAGAATGCTCTTATGCCCTTAGATCCAACACCTCTACCTTCCCTAAGGACTGCACCAGGCAAATGGCTATAACCAGCCCCGTGGCACTGAGCTCYCTTGGCCGCAGGTCGGTATGTGATGGCGGTGAGATGCTGCATGGTAGGAGTTTGGTCAGGGCTGCCGTGCGCTACGTGGGGACGAAGCTGTCGGGAGATGTTCAGGCTGGCAAGCGCTCTGAGCTCCTGCTTTACGCAGTTGGTCTGGCAGGGAGAGCTTGGCCTTTCTGCTCTTTGGAAGACGTCGGCCCTCTGCTGCTACCTGATCCTAGGCCAACTGAGCGGCATCTCCAGCCAAGCAGCGTCAGCAGGGGTGTGAGCTCTTCAGACACCGCTTTCTTTTAATAAGGTGCCAACCCGGAGGCTTGCACGAGACTCTSTGCGCTGATAGAAACTCCAAGCAACGGTTTGATGTGCCCTGGGGGCCACGTGCAAGCTGCAACAACCATAGGATGGGGCCTGGGGATGAGGAGGCTTCAGCCAAGAGGATCCTGCTTGGCTGCCCATCTCCCAGCCCAGCTCCGTGGATAGATAACCTGCAAGGAGCCATTGCAGGAAAACCACGGTGATGGGCAAGCAACCGCAGCCAGAGATCAATGAGCCCACTCAGCTTCCAGCAGCATGACTAAATTCCTGCTGATATCTGAGAAAACTTCACTAGAAGTTGCCTACCCTTGTATTTTCCAAGGGGCTCYGCTTGCCACCTGCGGGTAACCATCATGGAACGATGGTTTGCTGAAATAACTCCTGCTTATTTAAATGCTGCTGTAGAAATGCCCGACGGCGATCTGTGGAAAGTTTTGGTCACGTGGCACGGGTTTCTCTTCCTCGTTTCCAGCTGCTAAATTGCGCTGAAATGGCAACAGAAATAAAACCAGCTCCCGCTCCAWGCAGTACTTTCAAAAGGGGAATTTGTCCAAGTGTGCAGTTGCTGTCCCAGCTGCAGGGATGGTTGTGCTGTGGTTGCAAATTGGAAAAGGGAGAGGGGGCTTGGGGAAGGCAATTGATGCTTTCAATTAGGAAATCCTCATATTACTGAGCGAGCGGAGAGAACAGTAAAGCCTGGCTCTTGCACGCTTGGTTGTCCTGTTGCAGCCCCCTGCAAGGTTTAACGGCAGATATCGTCATGAAGCAGAGTTTTACTAAGCTTACAGGGTACAGAGCATTAACGAATGTGGAGCGGAGCACTGTTAAAAGTGTTTTATCACAGGGTTGCAGAGAACAGCTGGAAGGGAGCTGAAAAGATCATTTCTGTGGATGCAGCCGGTACCTTCAGGTCTCACCTGTGAAGGAAAATCGGTCATTTCAGTGTTGCAGAATAAGCTATTCTGAAATAACGCCTGGTGCAAATGCTCTGTGCCGTTAAAGACGGCCTAAAGTGAATAATCTGTCAGTCCCAGCCACCTCCCGTTTGTGTGCGAGCGAGTTGTGCTGGGAAACCACGTACTTCACCAAAAGCGGCTGGCCTGAGAAGGGAGCAGGCACTCGGCCTCTTCAGCGCTCTGCAGGGTTGCGGCACCACGGCTGCATGGATTTATGGTGATGGGCGCAGCGCGCAGCTCTGTTCTGCTGCTGCGCAGCCCTGCTTTGAGTGTTTTCATACACCATGATCATCAAATGCGAGGAATTTCACACACCACTTCTGCAAAACAGGGGAGTTGAGCGTTCTACCCATCCTCCGAGGAAACGCATCTGACTCTTCAGGCCTCCTCCAACATCACAAGGTGGGTATTTTGAGCAGAAGCCTGAGCCGTGGCTGACACATCTCAAAGAAAAGCCAGTCGACAAGATTTCCCATGGAGAGCCGAGCGAGCCAGCACTAGAGCTGACCGTACGCTTCAAGCAAGAGCCATCGCCAAAAATGCTTTAAATACCTGCTCAACCCGAAGGTTTTCTGCCCGCCCAGCAAGGCTCACTGGCATGGCGCTGCTCTCTTACGGCCGCAGGACCAGCACGGAGGCCAGAGTCCAGCCAAGCTGCTGCCTGCACCGGGCGCGCTGCTGATCGCAGGGGTGTACGGTGCATGTGCGGCAGCCAAAACCGAGCTTTTTGCAGCTGCAAAAGCACATCCCAGCCGGGAGGTGTAACTGACAGTAAGTTGTTACCTGCCTGGGCAAGGGGAACGGCCGCTGCGTGCTCTGTGCTGCAGCCTGCTACTAACCAATTTTAATCTGAAACAGTGTTTGGCTYGGAGAGCAAAGGAATTTAGCAAATTCCCGCTGCCAGATGTTAACTGCAGGGACAGGCGRCTTTGGGAGAGGTGTGTTGTCCCAGTGTGAAAGGCCGAGCTGGTGGACTTCAACTTCTCCTTGGCTTACAGGAGCTGTCATTTCCACTCACCTGCTTTGGGTAAAATAAATCACTACTGTAATGCCAAAAGTGCTATAGAAAAAAAATCACAACTTCCAGCCACTGGTCTCCCAGTGATGATAGCATCTGCCTCGTTAGCAATAAGGATCTATTTCAAATTAGAGTGTCTCTAGAAAAGCAGCAGCCTGTGGAGGCTGCTTTGTCCACAACATTTTCCTGCTCCAAATTTCTGTCAGCTCCAGTGGCATTTCTGTCATATATTTGCTCCAGAATGGAGCAAACTTTGGTATATTTAAGCATATTTTTATTCATTTCTAAGAACTGATATAAAAACAGGTGCACTGATGAACAGAATACCCCTTGGAAAAGGGGAAATGGTTTGAAAAGATAAACCTAACTGGATTAGCCTTCAGGGTAGCTGTTAGAGGGGCAGCCACAGAGATCAGCTGCAAGGTGGTGTAGGGCAACACTGGGAAAAGTACAGAGGAAAAATTATTAGGAAGCTGATAAAGAATAAAGAGATCAAACGTGAAGTCTGGAAGGCCACAAAGCAGCAGGGAATATGCATTTTTGAGTTGAAACCAGAAATGGAGTGATTTTTGCACAGAATTACAGGAAATACAGGGCTGACAGTAGGACTCTGCCACTGAAAAGAGTAAGTATGAATTGGAAGAGAATTGTAAGTTTTTCTGGTGATCATTGGACGTGTGTCTTTGGTAAAGTGAACCAGCAACTAAGTGGAAAATTGTGGTTAAAGGACATCACCTCGTCTCTTCTAAAAGTCCATATTTCTACTGGAGATGTTAAAGGGGAAAAAAAATCCGGAAGTAAAAAGCAGCTCAAGCGTAAAGACACGAATTGTGTGGGGGACTGCGGGAAGGGTGACACCGCTGCCTAACAGTTAAGTCCTTCATCACTTAACACTTCCATGTGCTGCAGGCAAAAGGCCCCTGGAAGTTTGTGTGTGGCTCTGCAAGTGGAAAGTGATTATGGATGTGACCGACCCACATTTAATTAATGTTGTCATTCTGTGATGGTTATGGGATAGTTACACTCTGCACYGCTCCCTGTGCAAATCCACTGGGACAAGCTGAAAACAGCAGCAGCAGCTGTCCCCTCACGGCCGGGCACGCCACCGGCTGAATGGAAACTTCAAGGCAGAGGAGCAAGGGTCCTGCTGGAGCGATCCCATCGAACCAAAATAACTCCCTTTGGATACACGTTCAGGGATAAACGGATCTAAAGGTAAGAAGCAGTAGACACGTGCTACCCAATTTAAATTTGATGATGGCTTCTCAGAGAATATTTGTTTTTCAAAGCACGAGAAGCTGAAGAAGGAGCAGCAGAATGTGAAGCTTTAGGGATGAAAGAGCGAGGCAATGGGAAGGAGCTCCCCAGCCTGCTGGCGATTCGACACGGGACGAAATGGAGCCAGGCAGACTGTGGGCCAAAAATGTATAAAAGTCTTTATAAAAACAAATGTAAAAGTTGAGTTAAAAACAGAAAAGGAAAAAACTCGCCAAAAACTTGGGGTGATGACACCAGAGGCAAGGCCTAAATATAATCAGAGCTGAAGTTTGGAGCTGCAGGCCAATATTAAAACAGAATTTGGCGACAAAGACGCTGCGCTCGCTTAGCCAGCGGGGTCGAGAATGTTATCGGCAGAAGCTGATTTCAACGTATAAGGTGCACAAAGGTAATAAAAAAAGGTAATAATAATCTTGTGTTTCGTACCATACGTGGCAGGTAGCTGTTAAGCAACACAGCGGCAGTGCTTATTAAATAAAAAAGCATTCACTTTAAATAAAAAATGTGGCAAAATAGGGAAAATACGAGTTGGTAAGAAAGTTAGCAGAGGGGCTTGTGACCCCTGGAATGGAGTTTCTGTATTTAAAATGGAAGCACACCAGGTTTCTTGTTTCTAACAGAAGAACAAGAACACGGGGCATTGCTCTGGATAGGGGTGGAAACAGTCAATCTCTTGACATGCAAATTTTACAGCTACTCCTTGGGAACAGTAGCAATATGTCTAAATGATCTGGTTTAAACTGCAAGCTGCACTGTACAGTCAAATCCCAAAGCTGTAGGCAAATCTGTTAAAGCTCTAGGGCTGCAGAAAGATGTAATCAAATTGAATGATCTTAGGGGGAAAAAAATCCACGAACTAGTTGGAATCCTACTAGGGCATGGCACCTGGGAGGGCACTGAAAGTGTTTAGTACTTACTAAAAGTGCTTAGTGCTTATTAGAAGTATTTTATGATGATGATAGTGCTCTACACAATCACAGTTTGACTCTGACAGCAGCCCCCCGCTGAAGTGAGACTCCCTGACGATGAATTTCCCTGTCCTGCGCTGTCCCCTTCCTCCTGGGCATCCTCGCTCAAAGGCAGCTCCTGTCACACACTGCAGACAGTACTGAGGGAACAGAGAGGGGGACGCAGATGACAGGAGCCAAAAAACAGGGCGGAGGGGAGAGGAGATTGAGCCGTGGGTTTTGATCCCACTGCGGGATGAAGATGCCTTCCCCAGGCATGGTATTTTTGCAAGAGCCCACCCTGGTCAGGCAGGCGTGTGGCTGCAAAAGAATGTGCAGGGCCCGCAGCTTCCCTCTGGGGTGGATTTTGAGATAAAAAAACGGGGAAGGAGACAACAAAAGCTTTTCTCCTCCTCTGCTTGCATCTCAGTGTAGCTCTCTGGCTCAGCCAATGCAGGTGCTGGGGTTTTGCACAAAGGCTTGCAGTGAGCAAGGGGAGGGCAGCTGGGGTGATTTCATCTTTCGCTTCTTGGTGTCTTAAAAGCCAGCAGTAAAGGAGCACGTTCCCTCTCGCTCCCCTCTCCTCCACCTTCCAATCCCTCCCCTCCTGCCAGAGAGGCACCGCAAGGGGGGAAAGGCCAAAGAACACATTTTTCTGCAGCTGCACAGTCGTCGTTTCGCACTCACATGCAAGACAGGAATGTTTAGCAAAGTGGAGCCATCTGGCTAAGGCACTTCCAGGGCTGTTCGGCACAGGAGACAAAGGACTGTATGAAAGCAAAGCATCATGGAGATAATCTGGAGTGGAGAAGACAACACTGAGCAAGGCCAGGCCTTGGTCACAACAGCTTGGCTTTGGAAGGTGACATTCTCAGGTGTCGTACACTGTTGCAGCAGCCACCTAAGGCGGGGAAAAAAAGTTGTAAAAAGCTTAGACAAGAAATAGTCAAAGCACTATTGCAGAAACAAGACACCTCCACAGTGCTTTGAATGGTGTAAGCACTTCTAAAAAGTGCTCACAGAGGGGCTTCCAGTCTACAGGAGGGATAAAAGGTACCACGGTGCCTAAATAAATGCGTTAGTGCTTCAAATTGTAAAAACACGGGTGGAGAGAGAGAGGTTGGCAGCACATGAGTAAGGATTATGTGCAGAAAACAAAGATGAGAAGCTGCCTGCGCAAGAGCCTACAGATGAGAAGTTCTGTGGTGTATTTGGAGACAGCTTGTAGAAAGCATACGTATGGCAGAAGAGAAAATAAGAATAGGCAGGGAAGGGAATTGAGGAGTTCTACCTTAAACTCAAGTGAAGGGAAAGTAGAGGGATTTGGGGGAAGGGGGAAAAAAAAAAAAACACCTACAAGCCTAGCCAAAAAAATAAAGAAACAAACTTGGAGCAAGAGCATAGCAAGAGGTACGCAGAAAGAACTTGTTTATTACCTCTCAGCGTACTCCGCACAGACCTGAAATAACCATGGTGGTGAAAATACCAGTGTGGGTCACGCCTCTGCTCTGCCTTGCAATGATAATCCTCACCTCGGGCAGCTGAGGCGCAGGTAAAGAAGCTGCCTGAAACACAGCAAAGTGAAGGAACACCAGAAAAGGGATCCCTCCTGCAAGTGAGAACTTGTTAGCATGTTTTAACAGAAAATTTCCAGCTTGCAGCCAGATCTCAGCGGTGCAGGGTGTAATTGAGGCAGGCAGTAAATTACACAGCTAATGAGAGTGACAGGGGGGTAAAGAGTAAGAGGCTGAGGCAAAGCGAAGGCAGGCACTGGAGGAATCGCAAACGGCGGGAGGAGGACGAAGCAAGAGGCCGGAGCAAAGATGCGACGCTGCAACGCTCCAGAACTGGAACGTCCGGGTACGCACGGTTCTGACAGGCGCGAGGAAGCGGCGGTGCGGTCCCTGCCCGGCGGGACCGAGGTGACGGCCCGCGGGCGGCGGCGGCTCTCGCCCCCTCAGCGCCCTCAGGGGGCGGAGGCGGGAAACGCCTCAGCGAGGCGGTGGGGGAGCGCGCGCGCGCGCAGAGCCGCTAACGGCCGCCGAGGGGGCGCACGCGCCCCGCCCCGCCCCGCC